>JAZHFQ010000530.1:0-281879 GCA_038387885.1 Spodoptera picta
AAAAAAAAAAAAAAAAAAAAAAAAGGGGTGGAATTTATCAAAATCCTTTCTAAAGAGATACCTATGTCATAGTAACTTTATGCATGCAAAGTCTCAGCCCGATCAATTTAAAACTGGCAAAGTATCATACTTTGGGGTGAGAATGTTCAAAAACCTTTCTAAAGGGACGTTTACGTCATAATATCCATCTGCACGCCGAATTTCAACCCGATCGGTGTAAAACTGACAAAGCCTCACACAAACGTTCATCCCCTATTTTACCCCCTTGGTGGAAATTATCAAAATCCTTTCAAAGCGGATGCTTACGTCATAACATCTATTTGTATGCCAAATTTTAGCCCAATCTGTCCAGCGGTTTGGGCTGTGCGTTGATAGTCAGTCAGTCAATCACGTTTGAATTTTATATATATAGATTTTTCATACCTTTTTACTATTTATATACATTTTCCCGTTGAATTTTCAGTACCGAATTGATGCCGACTCTTGACCAATAGATGGCGCTGTATGTACGAAATATTTTTTTTTATAATTTTTTTGTAATAAAAACTACCCTATGTCCTTTCTCAAGTTCCAAACTATGTCTGTACCAAATTTCACACAAATCTGTTCAGTAGTTTAGTCGTGAAGCAAAGACAGACAGACAGACAGACAAACAGAGTTACTTTCGCATTTATAATATTAGTTTGGATGTAACAAATATAGTGAATGTAACATTTGATATGTGAACATTTAGACACGGCTCACTCATGTCACTTATTGACGACGTTACTCGACTAGTTTCAAAGTACACCGGGACCCTTAATCATGAGCTACATGTACGACAACAGATGCTATGGGCGTTGCACAGCTAATTCAGTTGTCCCTTATTATATTATGTGTCTCTGACGTATGAGCCAGTTTTTTATGATTACCATTATATTATACTGGATGGCGATATGACTGCCTAGTTGGCAGAGTGGTCGCAAATGTAATTGCCGGGCAAGTGGTCTCGAGTTCGATTTCTGGGTCGGGCGTAAAGTATTACTAGGTTTTTAAAGAAAAACCTCAGTAGTACCACGGTGTCTCGAATTGTGCCCGATATATGGCAGTAGGCTCACCCCCTATTACATGGCCCATGACCATGACCCATAACATAAGTAGTGAAAAAAAGGCATGACGTCATTTTATAGCGCTATAAATCTATGAACTGTTCATTAGTTACATTTGACCAACAAAGCCAGTTCAAGTTACTTGAATAGAAATCTACAGCCCTATACTAATAAAGTCCGTTATTTCAAGCACCTGCTATCCAAAATTTATCCTTCTAAGTACGAAAGCTCAGATAAATATACCAAGTGACAATCTGTCATCATTTAAAACTTTCTTATCCGTTGCTAAAGCCGTGAAATGAACTGACATGTTTATTGTTTAAGTCTAGACTAGATTCAGATCTCTATTTAGAGGACAATAAGATGGAAATTGGGTAATCTCAGCTCAGTACTTACTTTATTTGTTTTGTTTTGTTATTTTGAATCTATAGCTATGATATCGTTTAGAAGTTTAGTTATTGCTGACCGGCTCGTTGATCTAAATGGGTTTTGATGATTGATGACTGTGAAGGTTCGGTCGCTAGTTTCAGGAATGTATTATTTGATTATCAAGGATGTGTTTTCTGTAATTGGCAGAGTGGTTCATTCGCCGAATGGTTGCAAATGCGACTGCCGGGCAAGGGTCTCGGGTTCGATTCCCAGGTCGGGTAAAGTATTATTGAGTTTTTTAATAATTCTCAGTAGTAGCATTGAGTCTCAAATTGTAACCGGTATATGACAATAGACTCACCCTCTATTACATGGGACTCATAACATAAATAGTGAAAACTGGGTGTTACTTTGTACAGTGGCATTAAGTGGCATAATGTGCACCTACCCCTACAAGGATAAAAGGCGTGATGTATTTTCTTTGTAAATAGACTAGAATGGCGAATCGAAATAGTTACTGCTTCTCCTATCACAATAGATGGGATCTCTTTCCTTTGGAATACAGGATCAAATCGTGACTTACCAAATTGCATACCAATAAATATTTCAGTATCATGTTTAATTATATGAATTTAAGAAAAAATAGGAGACATTCGATACTAAGAATACATATATATAGTTCCCCAATATTAAAACGCTTGTTCCACAGCCAACAAACCCGCAAAAACAACCTTCAACAACCACATACCGCATTTGATGGAACGTGTTCAGAAAATAATCAGTTTTCTAGACAGGAAACTCAGTGAGAGGTAAATACATAAAAGCGTATATAACCTTTATCGACAAACGTGTATACCTCTATAAACGAAGAGAAAATGCAATAAAAGCTGTTATAAAATCGCTGTGTAAAGGCTCGGTACACATGAGCTGGAGTGCGGTTACGTCAAAGTAAACTGATGTAAGTTACGTTCATAGATTTTATTTTGAAATTGCGTTTTGTTGTGGAAACTGTTATAGTATGTTTAAGACGTTACACGGAATAATTCATGATAGGGTATGATGGATGACTAATTATTTAAAAACATTAGACACGTATTTTTTATTATCTTACGGAAACGAATAGTTTCGAAGATATATTGATTTGAAATATCACATGACGTTACTATTGAGGACGATTTATACTCTAAAATGACGTAGCTACCTCCCATTCCTAAACTTTGATTCGTTTTATCTTAGTATTATTTTATTATACGACAAAATAAAAAATACGTGTCTAATATTTTTTCATTATCTAACTGACGGACTAATTAGATTTTTAATTTTCATACCCTGTCATCATCCCTATTATCAATCTTTTAATAACTTTTTTGGAACTCGTATATATATATATATATAAGTACCTCTATATATTATATACTCAACATTGACAATGATTTACATCAACACTTTTTATTCAACAAAATGCAAGTTATTAGTCCCACACACTGTGCACATGACAATTCAAAATCAGTTCCCCCTGTTTCAGTCAGTTCTGCATGACATTTTATTCCCTAAAACCGTAAGAAACGTAAAGAAAAATCTTACAACAAACCAAATAAGACAAAAGAAAAACAAACAATACAACCAAGAAAAGTTCTTTAAAACGTCCCCAAACAGTTTTTACGAAAAAGGATAAAAGTCGATCTACACATGCGCGGTTATAATTTAAAAGCACGTGCGTCATAAGAGAACCATTATGCCTCATCTTGCTAATGTTCGCCATTATTCCGTTGTGCCTTTTTATTTTTACTCATATCTGCCATAATCATAAGGAATGACTTTTATATTCTACTTGGAAGGTTTTTGAAATGTAAAGACTGTTGCAACGCTTTTGTTTCGAAATTATTCGTAAGGTTTTTTCATATGGTTCTATTGAAAAAGTTACTGTATTGTATAAGAATATGAATATGAATCAATAATATTTTCTTATTTAATGGTTTAAGGTAAATGAGCAGACGGATCACCTGACGGTAAGCAATCGGCGCCGCTCATGGACACTTGAAACACCAGAGGCGTTTCGCGACACCTTGAGTTACCGGCCTTTTGGGGATTACGAATTTGAGAATTGTTGGGTATTCGAGGATATTGAGGGGGAGGTTATTTTTTATACTTAATAGGTCGACGTTTGACCACCATCTCGCCTGGTGGTAAGCGATGATGTGGCCGACGATGGAGTACTCCTACCTATGAGGAACCTTTATGTATTTAGGTTATTCTTTTTTAATAATTAAACGATGAATCGATATCAAGATGTTTAAGTTTAACATTAATATATATACTCTATGCTAAATAAAAACTAATCGATTACGATAAAATACGCATATTTTGAGCTAAAATATATTAATAATTGTAGTTATTTCAGAACAAGAAAGTCTTTAAATAAATATTGTTAAAATGAATCTTAAATCAATGTGGATTCCACAAATCAGAGTAAATAAAAATTTAAAACAAAAATAAAATATAAACATAAAAGAGTAATTGAATTTTAAAAGTTAAAAGTAATTTTGTTTTATGCTTCGAAACTAAAGTAATGTGAAAATTTTGGGTACGTTTCAATGACACCCGAAAACTGACGGTCAGTTGAAGGTGAACTGTTACATAGCTAAGTACACCGATGAACTTTAACTTAAGCAAAATGGCCGTAAATTTAAGTTATAGGGTTTATAAGTACGGCACTTAATTTAAATTTAACTATATGCCTAAGTTAAATTCTTAAAGTTTGTATATAGGTCTTGAGGTCAAAGTTCAACTGCTTTGAAACTTAGTATAGAGGTATAATGGGTTTTGGTTTCGATCCTAAGGTTAGACAAAGTGATATTATAAGTATATTTTTAAGGATTTTTTTTTGAGGACAAACCCGCCACAACCTCCAGAACCGCTGCAACTCCTGTAAGCCAGGATCTACATTAGATACAACCATGAAAACACCGGAACACTGAAGTCCGGCACGTCCCAGGGACATGAGTAACTGTCTTGGTTCCCGTAACGAGGTGAATCAGAAGAAGAAAAAACTATGGTTTCCACTTCCCTCGATGAATTACTGCAGGAGACAGAATTAATTAAGCCTAAAGGCACAAAGAAGAGACTGTACAACTGGGTGAAGCCCAGTCGCCAAGCACCACGGAAATTTGACTAAAAACTTTTAAGGTTTTTTACTTTTAAGGTTGTCTATTAGGAAACACATTTTTGGATAAAGAACAACTGAACAGATGGATCACCAGACCTGGAGGCTTACTCTTAAATCCAATTCCGATCGATTGAAATTTTTATTGTGAAATTTCGTACTCTAGAGTTTCGATACTAGCGCCCATCGCATCCAAATTGCGTGGATATTTAATGAACTAAATGTTATTCAGTTTGGCTTTATATTTCATACTCTGGATGTTATTTTAACAATTACGATAGGAAATGTATAGTTTTGACATTGAATAATTATTGATATTTTTTTTCGATTGTAATTGCATTGAAATTGAGATTGGTTTCAGAAGTAACCACCCTGACGGTAAGGAATCAGTGCCGCCCATGGCCACACGCAATACTCAAGATGATACAAGCATGCATTGCAAGTTAAAGAAATTCACCTAATGTACGTTCATAGGGATGGTACCTACAATTTATTTATAATTTTTTTCAAAACTGATCCTCAATATCACCCCGAAAGTCTAGAAACGTGCCTAGTTTTAGTAACAGACTTATAATACAAAATTCTAAAAGTCACAACTTTATCCGACCAACAATTTTTCGTTTACAACACTTTTTGTATCCTAGTCCGCTTTATAAAGGGTCAGGTCAACTAACCCTTTTTGTTTAAGCTCCTAATTTATACCTATTATTTGGCAAACATTTACATTTTATTTTCATGTAACGTAAGGTTTTAGCTTGAAAGGAATAAACGACGTGAAATGAAAAAGGCCGGTTTATTGTTCATGTGTTGTAGTAAAAATAATTAGAAGATTTATATTCTTGTGTATATACTTAAATATGCCCTTTGAGATGTCAGGTTTCAGTTGTGTATTTGAAAATAATAGACATAGTTAGTCTTTTGCTATATATAGATGGCAATGTACTATTTGTCTGCCTTCATAAATTACCTACATGTTTTATGTTTTATCTACTTTTAGCTAGTTATGGGAAAGGAAGGGAGTTCGTAAAGTTAAGTACGTAAACCCTAAAAGTGAAGTCAATAAGTAACGATGTAATAAGCAGTCGGTTTTATGCAATGTTATAGTTATAATATTGAGTCAGGTCTTTAATTTTAAGAACTTTAATATTGATTTTTATCATAGTTTATTTTAGCGTTACCATTGTCATCTGAGGCTAGAACACATCATTTAATTTTAAGTTTAAGGGCAAGCTAAAGCTATAAATTGTTGTAACTTCATTGTAATATGTACTGAATTTTGTATTCTATGACGGTTTTCTCTGAGGAAGAAAGCCCTGCTTATAAAATAAAGATTTAGAAAAACTATTACTTAGCACCAACAAAGCTATTTACATTTTTCTTTTTCCACCGCCTTTTCTTAAACCAATATCTCCATTTAATTTTAATAATAAGTTCTATTCCTTCACGACAGTTGACTTTAAGATGAGTCCCACCATACGTCATTGGCTTCATTCGTTTTCCGTTTTTTCACCTAAAAGGTTCTCCCATTCAAAGATGTCTGATATCGACAGGCGGGAACGCGAAAAGCGAATCTTTGTAATATTTCACGACAGGAAAAAACTTTCCCCTATATTTATGGCCTGACCAGGGGAAATAAAGTACTTGAATATTTGGAACCGAAGGGTTTCAAAGAACTTATGGTGATTGGAAATTTTCCCAAAGTTATTTTCAACTTTTTGGGAAGCTACAAGTTGGAATTTGTACTTCAAGTTTGAGACATTGTTATGATTGTTAAGTTTCATCCCTTTGGAGACCAGCTGATGTTCTTTAGGGACAACGACTACGTGTGAAAATGTAGGTACCTCATTTGAAAAAACATACATTAATCTTTGACTTGACTGTCTCATTGGCCGAGTGGTCGCAAGAGCGACTGCCGGGCAAGGGATCTCGGGTTCGATTCCCGGGTCGGGCAAAGTATTACTGGGTTTTTAAAAATACTCAGTAGTAGCCCGGAGTCTGATATTGTGCCCGCTATATGGCAATAGGCTCACCCCCTATTACTTGGGACTCATAACATAAATCTGTTAAATGACAGTCAGACAGTCTGTTAAATGACAGAGACTGCACGATATTTAAGAGTTTATTACTTAAAATTGAAGTCTTTCAGTATTCGGGCAATAAACAATAAATTTCAAAATGAATAAACAAAGAATTTCAAAATGAATAAACAAATGTGTAGGTACATTATTTAAGTAAAGAACTTGGAAATACTTAGAAAAGTATTTTTGTTCATATAAAACGAAAAATGTGTACTGTTCACTTCGAGTTAACTCAGTTAATTTACGTTTTAACCCTGAGATTAAGTTATGGAGATTCTATGTTTATATTACTGCAATGCTAATTACTCTTTCTTTGTAAAACTTTCTGTATATTTTTAACATAACATAACATCACGCCATCACATACATCTACCCTGAAGAGGTAGGCAAAGGTCCACATAACGACACTTAATGCCATTAAACAGTGTTATACTGTTTAATGGCATTTTTCACTATTCACTATTTATGTTATGAGTCCCATGTAATAGGGGGTGAGCCTCCTGCCATATAGGTACCGGACACAATTACAGACTCCGTACTACCCCTGAGATTATTTTAAAAAACCTAGTAGTACTTTGCCCGACCCGGGAATCGAACCCGAGACCCCTTGCCCGGGAGTCTCACTTGCGACCACTCGGCCAACGAGGCAGTCAAAATAAATCCAAACACTACAGAATCGAGATAACTACAAGACTTTAACGAAATGAACCTAACCTCAAACAGAACCTAGTTAATTAACCACGGTTTATACAGATTGAACCTTGGTTAAACAAGGCAATCCAGGTGGCGTTCACTAGTTTAATTTACATCGAAGCTACATGCGGTTACATTGGGATGGTTCCGTTAACCTAATACATGCTGCGGTTGGATGACGACCAATGCTGAATGATTTAGGGTCTCAGCAGTAAATACTGACATATACATTGTAGGTGGTGTGTGTGATATTAATAAACCACATACACAGGTTTGTGGCCTATTAATAATAACGTGTTTTTACTTTTTGCTAGCATAAGACCGATATTATCTATAGTATGATTATTTGCACGACACAGACAGCAAAAATGAGACCGCTTTAAAAAAAATAAAACGATGCCCCACATTATGATTTTCATCTGTGTCATAGCGTCATCATGCGTTTACAAACATATAAATTCGAATACATATGACACCCTGACTCGAAACAACAACTTGTGGATCACTCACACATAGTCTAGTTCCATGCCGGACCGTACCCGCGACATGCTGCAGGGCAGTCAGTTGCCCAGCCACCGCACCAACCGTACAGTCTAATCACATCTATCTAGTCAGCACTTTATTTAGTACTAGCTTCTGCCCGCGACTTCGTATGTGCAATCCCGTTTTCTTCCGTTCCCGTAGGATTTTCAGGACTTGTTCTGTCTTAAGACCTGACAATAACAAACACAAAAAAAATCAGCAATATCGGTCCTGCCGTTCTAAAGTTACGGCGTGACAACAGGAAAAGGGTTTCATTTTTATATAGATTTGCGCTCACAACAGTTTCACCAACGAGGTGTTTAGATTACAAAATTTTAATATTTTTTCAATATTTTAATACTAACTACATATTCATAAATCACCTGTAAAGGTAAATAAATAAAAGTTATAATTCTTTTATAAATTACTTTAAAAAACCGACTTCAACCCCCCCTTTTTTGAAGTCGGTTAATTAATATACTAAAACCTTTTCCTAAGTGTAATAAACACTTCTCTGAAAATTGCATCCCAATCGGTTCAGCCAATCGCGGGATAATGGCGCACAATCATACATCCTTAGCCTCTAATATTATAAATCTGAAAGTGAGTTTGTTTGTTTGCTTGTTCTGCTTTTACGCCGTAACTACTAAACCGATTGCTTTGAATTTTTGCAGACGTAAAGTTAGAAGTCTGGATTAATTAATAGGGTACTTTTTATCCCGGAAAATTTGATATTCTCGAGGGAAAACGAAATTATTGGTATAGATGGCACTGTGTATATTGGTATATGTCACATAGGCTACTTTTTATCCTTTTGTGACGCGAGCGAAGCCGCTGGTAATAGCTAGTACATATATAAGATCAAATTAAGGACCTCCTTTTTCTGAAGTCGGTTAAAAAACTATCTATATTACTATTCAATGTATTCCTCTAACTATACTAACCTAAACAGAACAAAAGAAAACTAAAAGTAAATGTTCACAAACAAATTTTAATATAGACACAACTACTCCTATAATGAATCATTCAATATGCAAGCCTATTTATAACGACTCACTGGTTAAATTAGTTTAAAATTCAAATCACGGTCATTTTTGCCCTGTCACCAATGTCCATACAAAACTTAATTTATTTTCGTATGTAAAATGTTTATACAATCACGAATGCATGTGATTCTCTCATTATGATGTATTCGTTGAACCGATTTGATTTAAAATAAGTTTAAAATGTACTGTATTAAGTTTCAATTTAGCTTGCATAAGTTTTGTTTGTAATTTATTTTAGGTGTGATATTTTGATTTATTTGTGTAATGAGGTAGTGTATGAAATTGACTGTATACATACATGTATAACTTTTTATCCATAATCAACTCAAATATGGAAAAATAAAAAAATGTAATGAAAATAAAAAAAAATTGCATGATTGGCGTAGTCACTTGGAAACTGATTGCTGTGCAACTAATCGTGGCTTCGATTTTCACCCACAACAAATTTTTGTGTGATCCATATTTATTGTCCTGCCTCTAGGTGTGAAGTAGACAGGATATATAAAATTATATGTTCATTAACACACCCACGACTCACGAGAAAATCCTAGTGTCGGGTAACTTTTTATAATGTCAATAAACACTTTCTCTCAATAAATAAGTAACTATGCTATCTAACCTTCCTCGCAACCTAGCCATCGCGAAGGACACGCCGGGCGTCGGGGATCGCGGGACGATCTCCGGCCACCGTAAGCGCGGGCCTGCGGACGGCGAGCATGGGTGGCTCCCCGTCCGACCAGAAACAGACCCGAGCGTGCGGCGCTTCGCGTTCCGCGCGCGCCTCAAAGAGCCGTCAGACCACCACAGATGAGGCCCAATAGGGCCGATTCGGAGTCGCGGAGAAATTAAAGGGTAACCGGGGCTCCGGCTCGACGTGCAGGAGAAGGAACGGGTGGTTTTTAGTCATTAAGAGTCTGACACTCCCTCCCGCCTCACCCAGGCGGGAGCAGTCATACGATGATTTTCCCCCCTTAATAAAAAATGCTATCTAACCTTATTAGGTTGAACAATTTGTACTTTACGAAAACCTTCCTAAAGCACAAATTGTTTCGCTCTCTAATGAAAGTACTTTTCATCGCCAAATGGATCACTAATAGGCGACGAAGATTGATGATACCTGCGGAAACTGTATAGTTACATTATATAACGTATATTGTATTATATTAAGAAATGATAGATGAAGCGCTTGATATCATTAGTCTTTTCAATTGGTCCAATAGTAATTACTATAAATAAATGTAGATCTCTTCACTACTTTTTTACACCAGGTACTATTCACATCAACGACCCACTGCTGAGCAAAGCCTCTTCTCAAACGGAGAAGGTTTGAGCATTAATCACGCTTGCTCAATGCGGGTTGGCGGTTTCAAACTTTCATAAGCCCAGGTTTCCTCACGACGTTTTTCCTTCACTCTTTGTCAGTGGTGTCTAAATAATCTTAGAAAGTACATATACCTAATTCGGAAAAAGTCACATTGGTACTTGCCGTTGGTAGGTTTCGAACCGCACCCTCATGCATAAAAAGCGGGCATCTTAAGCCTCCGGGCCACCACGACACTTCACACTACATACTATTGGTAAATAACAAAGTTGAGTTTTGCCTGATGGTAAGCGATCATCAGGCGAAAGAACACCTGCAACACCAGAGGTATAAAAGTACTTCGGTGCCAAAGTCAAAGCATTAATTTGAATTAAGTAATTAATAAGGCACTTTTGAAACAAAAAACTGAATTGGCCGCCCGTGTGCCTGTCAATGAAGCTTCCGGCGCTTGCTCCGTTACTTTCGAACGGAGATGAATGAGCTAGAAACTCCAATGATACTCTTTTAAAAAATATGGTTTTCCAACAATATAAGATACTTATAGTTGTTTAATTGCGCGTTGTTTCTTGACAAGGAGAGCAATCAAATAGCGTGTTGAACGGTATAGACTGTTAAAACCTTCATGTTTATCATTTCCTTAAATTTTTTTACCTTAACGCCTAATATCAAGCGTAATTGTAAAATCTATATATCTATACAGATAACTGAAATTAAAGTGTCTGTTTGTAATATTAAAATAACCGCTTTTCAATACATGCATATGAATATACATACAACACACATACCAAAGTAACTATCTACTATTTTTTCTGTCTGTCTGTTTGTTTGTTTGTACCAGCTAATCTCGGGAATAGCTGGACCGATTTTGCAAAATTTATAGGCAGGTAGCTGATGTATTAAAAAAATATTGTCTACGCGGATGAAGTCGTGGGTAACAGCTAGTCTGTAATATAGTCGCGGAGAACCTAACGGGTAACCGGGGCTCCGGCTCGACGTGCAGGAGAAGGAACGGGGTGGTTTTTAGTCAGTAAGAGTCTGACACTCCCTCCCGCCTCACCCAGGCGGGAGCAGTCATTCGATGATTTTCCCCCCTTAAAAAATAAAAAAAGGCCTCATTAAAGCATTAAGTGCTGTAATGAGCACCTCTGCTTACCCCTTCGGAGATAGGAAGACGTGATGTTATGTTATGTTAAAAAGAAAGTAAGGATCAATCGTAAGTTTTGCCTACTCGATAAGGCAAAAAGCAATGAGTTTACCTGTGTATATTATGTGTATAATTATAATTTTAAGGGATCAAGTAGACAACAAGCCTGATGTTGTGTATGTATACTACCTCTAATTAGGCATAGAATTTACTTAACCTATTCCAAAATGGCTACAATAATTCGTTCTTTTAAACAACCCTTTTTACTTTAATACAATTTTATGCCTTATAAGTCATGTAAATAAAGATTTTAATCTACTTATATACCTCATCTTAATAATATGAAGCATTGATGTAATGTTTATTGCCCATAAAATAAAAGGTAATGGTTCAAGATTATGTATGCCGTAAAAAGTATGAATTTTACAATTATGTACTAAAATGTTTGTTATTCAAACCATGTTATGTGTCGAGTATATTCTTAAGTATATAGCTGCAAAATTATCCACTGATTAGCAATTTAATGGGCTTTGTGGTCATAATCTCCATGCTTGGTAGATAACGTTTTTTCTTAAGAGACGATCGTTCGATTATTTCTTCCGCCTAGGGTGAGGCAAGACGTGCCTCAAGGAGCTATAAAACGACCACAGATGGAGCCCAACAGGGCTGATGCCGATACGGAGCCGCGGAAGACTGAACGGGTTGCCGGGGCTCCGGCTCAAAGAGCAGGAGTCGGAACGGGGTGGTTTTTAGTTAGTAAGAGTCTAACACTCCCTCTCGCCTCACCCGGGCGGAAGAAATCATTGGATGATTTTGCCCCCTTAAAAAAAAGGGGCAAATGTCCCGTGACATATCAAGCGAAACCTGCCGATTTCGCTCGATATTACCATAAGACGACAACGCGCGCCTTATGTTAGCTTAATTTTTGTGTCTTGGGATAGAAGGGCTGAAAAGTGATATAGGCTAGCTTTTGTTTCTCTTAAAACATCACGTATCGTGAGGGAGTTTCTGTCTGTGGTGTCTCAGGAGCTCTAACCACCGGTAGCTTGTACCATGCTCCCACGGCATCGTCTGCAACTAATTTTACATTTTAACTTGTATGTTTGTAAATGCACCCACGACACAGGAGAAAATCGTAGTGGGGAGCAAGGTATTAAAAAAATACATTTATAATACTACTGACTGCCTCGTTGGCCGAGTGGCCGCAAGTGCGACTACCGAGCAAGGGGTCTCGGGTTCGATTCCCAGATCGGGCAAAGTATTACTGGGATTTAAAAAAAAATCTCAGTAGTCGCACGGAGTCTGGAAATGTGCCCGGTATATGGCAATAGGCCCACCCCGTATTCCCTGTTACATGGGGGCTCATAACATAAATAGTGAAAAGTGGGTGTTACTTCTGTGTGCACCTCTGCCTACCCCTTCGGGGATAAAAGGCGTGATGTTATGTTACTAGCTATAAAATATACAAGTCATTAAAAGTACATCAAAAGCCAAAAAGCCTTTATGCCAGATAGAGTGCAATTTAAGCTTCACTTTAAAAGAAATAAAAACTTGATGAGTTCGACTTTGCTGTAAGCTATTTTGAAATTAATTCCAAAGATGTGAGCAGTATTAAAGAATTTCGATTGGGAATGAATGACATCGTGTCCTAGGTACCCTGTATACCCTTGCAGGTCACACTAGGTCACTCAGACGTCCTATTTATGAGCTGTCTACATTGATGGTTGGAGATGGTTTTAGTTTAAAATTATTTTATAGGCAGCTTTTTAACTATGTAAGCACAAATAAAATATTCCCCAAAGGTATCTGTAATACTTTTAACCGACTTCAACAAAACGAGGTTGTCAGTTTGACCTGTATTATATGTATGTATGTTTTTGCACGACTATCTCGCGATTGGCTGAACTGATTTTAATACAGAAAAGTGTTTGTAATACTTAGGAGAAGTTTTCAATATATTTTTTTTTTTTTGATTGATTTTAAACAAAGAGGGGGTTTGTACCAGACGCCTCGACGACAGCAGCGACACGCCTTGAGCGCGGCAGGCTCGTGAACTACTAGTCGTTTAAAATTAATGTTTACCCCAAATGTATAAATAAAACGAGTAGACGTTCTAATAAATCATTCTGTTCCAAACCTCACTCGTGTTTTTACTTACCATCCTTGGTAAAGGTTGAAGTCGTTTTTTAACTCGTCGAGTACCGTCATTATAGACACAATTATAGAACAATAGGTTTTTTTTTTTTTTTTTAATTACAGCAGGAGGGAAAATCCTCATGGAGACTCACACCTCCCCACGAGTAGGGAGGTGTGAGTACTGCCGGACTCTTACCGGCTAAAAACCCTCCTGCTGGTTTCAGAAACCCCTGACGTGGTCAAGGTCAATATTTATAATGTTGTTCGTTTTATTACTAGTTACTTAATCACTTAGGTCTAGTTTTAATTTTGTTAATGTGCAGCATTTTTTTTTCTGTTTTTACTTTTTCTTTTCTTACATTCTATCTTACTAATTACATACATAAGATCTAATTACTAATATATTATATAATACTGGGGTTTAGTACTATTTTCTGTTTCTTACATCTACATTCTTGCTCGCCTTCTTCCTTTTATCACATATTGTCATATGTGGGGAAGCGGGCTTTACTTAAGCTACATTTTATTTTTTACTATCACCTTCTCCGCCACATATCTACAAAAATCCATTACCACATTTCTACTTTTCCGGTTTGCCAGCAGTTTGCCAATGTCGTAAGGACAAATTTTTTGTCCCTGCAGCATTTGCTCGGTCTCGAATCTCTCTCTCGTGTACATTGGGCAGTGAAATATTATATGCGGGACAGTCTCTTCTTCCGCGGGGTCACATGGACACGACGGATTCCCCGCAATCTTAAAACGATACAAGTATTCGGAGAATCCGCCGTGCCCGGTAAACAACTGGGTGGTGATGCTACTGATTTCTATTTTATTGACAATGCTATACGCCGCGGCCGCACTGGGGAAGAATATTTTTGTGACCGAGGCGGTGTCGCCGGATCTATACCTCTCGTCCCACTCGCCGACCGTATCCATACGGATTTTCCATCTGACGAATGAGACGGGGCATCGGTCATAATCCGGTCTCCTCCTCGATCGCAGCGCTGCCTCCTTCGCCAGGTAGTCGGCCCTTTCGTTTCCCTCCAAGCCTGCGTGGGCTTTTATCCAGAACAAGGAAACACTCTTGTTCTGGATGGCGCAGCAGCGTTCCTTGTTTCCACTGCAAGAGGATGGGGGGAGGCAGGGTTGGCGATAGTTTGCAGCGCCGCCATCGAGTCACTGAAAATGCCGAACGCGGTTTTGTCGCTGCTGAGAGCTTCCCCAGTCGCTCTCTGTAGTGCTAGCAGTTCGGCCTGGTAGACGGTACAGTAGGACGGCAGCATAAGTTTTTTACATTTAATTTCGGACGCGCTATCCCATAAAGATAGCGCTGCACCGACTTTGCCCTCGATCTTACTGCCGTCCGTAAAAATTCGCACGTCGTAGTTCGAGGCGTGGTGATTGTATTGTTCCTCGTCTACCAAGCTGCTGAACTTGATTGTTTCTTGTTCGGCTGGGTGGGGAAAGTCCACCGCACGTGTCATCCTTTCTATCTCCCTGTCCCCCAAAGCTGGATGGGGCACCCCCCTCTTTGCTTCGTACAATGAAGCAGCTTCACGCACTCGAAGATCGAGGGGAGTATCCCCGCCAGCAGGAGAGCCGAGTGCAGGGAGACCGTGCGGTGGGCTCTGCAGAGCTTCTGAGCGAAGCCTCTTTGCACCGCGTTCAGCTGTTTTCTTATCCCCAGTTTGTTCACGGCTGGCGCCCATGCACTCGCGGTGTACAGCACTATCGGTTCGACGGCGGCGGTGTAGATCGAGCGCACGACCCCCGGGTGCAGTCCCCAGCTCACACGCGCGGATCTGGCTAGGTGCTTGTAAATCGCAATTGCTTTTTTGCATGCACCGGCAACGTGAGAGTTGAAGGTGAGGCCGGCGTCGATCGTCAACCCCAGGATCTTCACTTCTTTTGACATCCCAATGTCGATCCCGCCCATGGTCAGCCGTGGAGTGTCGTACTTCAGCTTCCGCGTGATAACCATCGCACTAGTTTTGTGCGGTGCGAATTTGAGCTTATTTCTGACACCCCACACCCGCACATGTTCGAGAGCGGCATTGGCCTTTTGCTCGATCTCCAGGGCCGTATCACCGTCGAAAAGCATCACCACGTCGTCTGCGAAGGCCTGACAATAATCGCCTCTGGCCTCCAACTGCTTTAGGAGTGGGTCCAAAAGGAGATTCCAGAGGATGGGACCGCCAATGGATCCCTGGACGCACCCCTTTGAGGTTTTGCGTCTGCTCTCGGCCCCCGCATACCTGACAGTCACCTCCCTGTCACTGAGATAGCTGTCCATCACTCGCCTCAGGTTGATCGGGCACTTTTCCTCTGCCAAACGGACCCTGATCGCAGGCCACCATGCGCTGTCGAAGACCCCCTCTATATCCAACGACACAAGAACGGTGACTTTCTTCCTCTCCAGCTTGGCGCGGATATACTTTACCAAGGTAAAGAGGGAGTCCTCGGTGCTCCTTTGGGGCATGAATCCGTATTGGTGAGTACTAATCCTCGGCAATAGGTGGAACTTGAGTCGAGCGATCAGCATCTTTTCATATACTTTCCCCAAGACAGGCAAGAGACCAATAGGCCTGTAAGACTTGGGTACGGTGTATGTGTCTTTGCCTGGCTTTCTCAGCACAACCACCGTTGCCTCCTTCCAGGTTTTCGGGAAGTGGTGGTGAGCCAGGCATCGATTTAGTAGTGCCAGGAAGTAGCCGGGGTCACAGAGTATTGCCTGAGAGCAGATGTCAGCAGTGAGGCCGTCGGCGCCCGGTGCTTTCTTCGGGTTAAAGGACGATATGGACCTCTGGAGCTCGCTTAGAGTAAACGGTGGGTCATGCTGCTCACCATCACCACACGCGTTTACTGATCCTGCCAGTTGTCGTATTCGGCGATGGTCTGAGTCGTCGTTGTCCTCGCGATCCTCCGGGTAAAAGGTTTCGGCCAACAGCTCCACCGAGCCCCTCGCATCCAAGAATTTATTTTCTTTATGTAGGGGTACGTCTTCTTCCCTTTTTTCCGTCATCCTCATTACTCGGTAGATTCCCTCCCAGACCCCTTCCTTATTCTGCTTCCCACAAAACTCCTTCCAGCTCTCGGTTTGTGCATTTTTAACGGCCTTTATGTACTTCTCTTTTTCTGCCAGGTACAGATTTACGACAAGAGTTCTACGCACCGGCGCTGCGTTCCTGATCCTGCGTCTTCTGGTAGCTACGTGCTTCTTCATCTCTGCGAGTTCCTCGGTCCACCACGGCACGGTCAGTCTTTCTTTGTTTTTCTTTACAGGCATTGTTTCCGAACATACTGAAGTTATTACATTTGTG
Organism: Spodoptera picta; assembly: GCA_038387885.1. Lineage (NCBI taxonomy): Eukaryota > Metazoa > Arthropoda > Insecta > Lepidoptera > Noctuidae > Spodoptera > Spodoptera picta. The sequence goes on from JAZHFQ010000530.1 coordinate 16,881, forward strand.
TATTTAATAATTTCTTCATCTAATTTTTTAGTGCTATCTAATTTGTTAACATTTTGTACGTTTATTTGTCTTTCTGCCATGATTTGGGTCAGTTTCTCGCGAAACTGACTCCATTTAACTTTACGTGTGTTGTAGATTCTGGTGGTTCTATGTATGTCGGTGCCAGTCGACTTTTCGAGATTGATCTCAAATACGATACCGTTGTGGTCCGAACTCGTGAGATTCTCACGCACATGCCATCCATTGACTAGGCCCAACAAGTCAATAGAGCAGGCCGTTATGTCCACATGGCTGCTGTACCTGATGCCTCCCCTGATGGTGTCGAAGGTCGGGCAGTCGCCTTCATTCATTATCTGCAGGCCCAACTCGTTCAGAGCTCCACACAACTGCTCTCCTCTTGCATCTACATTAGGGCTGCCCCACCAGATACTCTTGGCATTGGCATCACCGCCGATGATGAGGCTTCTCAAACCGACGAACTGTTTTATCTTTTTGATATGCGCCAGGTATGGTGCCATCGGCAGGTCAGGCTCGAAGTAACAAGAGACCAGCGTGATCCTCCAGGCTCTTGTATGTATTCCCACCACGACGATGTTGGGGGTGGTGAGTTGTGGGTACTGTGCGACGTCTAGTGTCTGGTCAAAGACGACGATCGCCGCTTTGACGACCTTTTCTTCGGTTTGAGATGCCTGGTAGATCCTTACGCCGCGGTAACATTTAACCCTTTTCGACCCGCCGACATAGGGTTCTTGGAGCAATGCGACGGCAGCGTTTTCTTTGCCAGCTTCAAGGAGGAGCTCGTCGGTTGCCAGTTGGCTTCGCTGGAGATTCGCCTGAATAATTTTACAGCTGTAGTTACTCTCCGGGACGCCCTTAGCAATAGGCCGTGGAAGCTCTAGCCAACGCGTCCCATCTCCGGCGGACAGGGCATTCAGCGCTAAAGGCGTTGTGAGAGCAGGGTCCTATCTTTGCTCTTGTGCAGTTGACGCAGGAAGGCTCCTCGCCGAGTCGCTTATCCGGGCATTCCGCGCTGTGGTGCAGCCCACCGCAGTGGCCACAGAGGTCTGCCGGCTCTTTACAGAACCTCTTGCTGTGCCCGTAGCCCAAGCAGCGAGTGCACTGCACCAAAGGGGACTGGTCTTCGACCCGTACTATTTGTAGGTCGACTCTGAGCCTTCCCGCCCCGGTTGCCCTTCTCCAGATAGCAGGTGAAACGCTGAGGACGACATGGCTAGTGTGCGGATTTCGCGCCTTTCTGCGGTACTTCACAGTCATCCTTGCCTCCTCGTCGCCGAGGTCACGGAAGATCTCTTTGTTTTGGTTTCGAAGCGCCAAAAGGATCTCCGCATCACTATGGACCTGGAGTACATCCCTTATAAGTATGAGCGGATCCCTGTTTGACACCTCTTCGACGACGAGGTTAGTTCCAGCAGTCTGTAGCCTCTCCTTTAACTTGGACCTCTCCTCCCTGCTACTACATCCCATAATGACCTTTCGGTCCCTGGCTTTCCGGACTCTTTCGACCTGAACCCAGCCCTCCTTTGCGTCGACCGCTTTTCTGACCTTCTCCATTATTTCTTCGCCTGTTTCTGTATCTTCCGTGGACGAAACCACCACGGAGTGCAGCGTTGCACGCCCCGGTAGGCGACCTCCCACGTCACAAGCACGTGTCACTACCTCCGCATAGCTGTCCCGCCCCCGGGCCGTTCGATCAGTTTCTAGAACGGCTTTTAGGCTTTTCATTTCTTCGGCGTTTTTCTGCATTTGAACTTTGTGTTCCTCGATGCCATGGGCCAGCTCGTGGCATTTTGCAGTCAGAGCGTCTATAGCCGTGGTACATACAGCCTGTATTGGCGCAGGCACCTGGCATGACACGGGCTGTGGCGCATTCCCCATTTGCTGCTTCCTCGCATTTTCTGCTTCGCACACCAGTCCGTACAGCTTCGTCACTGCCTGGTTTATGCCGTTTTTCCTTATGTTTTTTGAGTCGGCCAGACAGCTTTTGGATTTATGGAGCCACGACCTGGCGTCTTTGACGCGGTCGCCAGCTTCTGAGAACAATAGGTTGCGGTCACCTGTGACCGCTTGGTGTTTGACAGTTTAAACATAATTTATAAAAGAATCATTCAGTTTGTACAATCGACTAATTTGAAACCTGACCGGGTCTACAAGCTCATTTTCTTCAGCTGTTGTTTTTTTATGGGGTTGGGGCAAATGAACAGTCTCATCATTGACCTAAGGCTGGAGTTGCCCAAAACATCAATACCACCCATGAACATTATATACCGGAATACCAGAAGAATTACATACGCTGGCTATCTTTTAATCAATGAAATAATAAATTACTGTTACACATGCTAATTTCTACCATGAAATCAGGCTTCAATTGAGCGCTAGTCACTTAATAGCATGTCGTCGTTGCTCAAAATTAGCATAGTCATTTCAGTCATATTTGCAAATCGGAAAGCGTCCGAATTATGAAAACTTTTAAGCAACAATAAAAAACATAATGATTAATATTATGTTTTCGGCTTACGTAACTGTTTGACTAGGAACTTGACTAGTTTCAAGCCATGCTAGAGGCTCATGTTCATGAATTCATATTAGTGCACGTGAATCGCCGCAGAGCAGAGCAACCAGTTGCAACGCGACATTCGCCACGTCGCGGGTCACGGAATGCTGATCATGAATACGAGCCTCTACGAGCCTCTAGCATAGCTTGAAACTAGTCGAGTTCCTCATTAAACTGTCAAACACCAAGCGGTCACCAGTGACCGCAACCTATTGTTCTATAATTGTGTCTATAATGACGGTACTCGACGAGTTAAACAGTTAAGTGAGTAAGCCGAAAACATATTAATTAATTTAGCATGTCTCACTAAAGTTATAATATACAAATTTTCAAGTAATATTGTAGTACTATTACTAGAGCATGTGCCTCTACTGTACATATGACATTGAACTTAACATCCCTTGCTCGCCTTATGAACCTTTAACATTAACCTTTTGTTTTCAAATATTAACTATTTTAGATCTGTCTGTATATTACCTCTTATCTTCAAATACGCATTTACAAAGCTAATCCTTAGTGGCTTTGACTTATATTATATTCAATTCACATATTAAATAATGCTATATGTTTTTCCTCAAAGGAGTTACCGTATGAAACACCATTTTGCCATTAATATTGTTAGGCCCATACGTGCGTATGTTTAATGTCTGAAAAAATACGAATACAACGAAACATAACGACTGTAAGTATACTCGTAAATGTTGTAAATGGTACACTGGACTACATGTCAAATTATATAAACCAGTGTATCATGATCTAGCTTTATATGACTTTTCTGTGGATTCGACGGTCAGTTTATACTGGTTTTGCATAGCTTGATGTGTCCTGTAGCCGTGTGTGCTTTTACGTCTCTACCTCTCAAAGCGGCTTATATTTTAACTAGAACTAAGTTAGACTGAGTTGTCTATAAAAATAGCCAATTGCAAGATGGCACTCAGAAAGGAAGGCATTTAAGTCGTCACCAATCGGTTGCCGAAAATTCAAAATTCTTAGTGATAGTACAGAATAAGGGAAAGCGCTTGATAATTGCCAATTTGTTCACCATTAGTGATAATAATTAGTAATACTTAGTATACGAGTACCTCTGGCTTCCCCTTTAGAACTAGCTTGCTTTAAAGCTTTAGGCGATTTGTATTGTCTATACAGATAAACAAAATTGGAATGTCTATGTGTTCTCTAGTGCTGCGACGCACCATCGGCTTTTTTGTGTGTACCTAAATTCTTGTTGTGTGTCGTGGCAAAATAAATGGCGTTTCTTTCTTTCTTTCTAATATTGAAAGAACCGCTTTTTACTACATGCATATGAATATATATACACACGATACATATACCAAAACGATACTGTTTACAATTTTTGTCTGTCTGTACTGGCTAATCTTTGAAACGGCTGCACCGATTTTGACGGGCACTTTTATTGGCAGGTAATTAATGCACCTACCAAGGAGTAATATAGGCTACTTTTATTATAGATAAACGCAGACGAAGCGGGTTCAGCTAGTGTATAAATAAAACCAGACGAAGAATACCCTTGCGCTCACAAGCCCCAATCACAAACATTAAACCTACACTTTCTAGTTAACTTATTTGACTTAACCATTCACTCCTTCAGTCCCACATCAACAACTAACGACTACCCAAATCACATTTGACACGGATATTGAACCCAAACTACGATAACAAGCTTCCGACAAACGTTTACCCAACTTCATGTCCATTGAAATCCAAGAGCCGTTAATCTGAGTTTGTGCTATAGAGAATGTCACGTACAATTTTACATAGATACTAAAAATGTACGAAGTGTGTACTTTTTACATTCATACATAAATTTGTGTATTAGTTTTATGGAAATAAATATAATCTAAAGTAAATGAGCGCTGCCCGTAGTACCCATGGACACACCCGCTACACCAAAGGGGATGTAGTTTCATTGCCGGTAACTTTGGGGAGGTTTAGTCCTCCAGCAATCTCCTGCACACGACGAAACTCAGCGCCAACGTTTTTTGCATTTCTTTGGTAAGGCCGTGGTATGACTTGTCGTGCCGAAGCATCTCTCTCCCACGTGTGAATAATTCAATATATTTCCTTAAGGGCAAGGCCAGAAATGTTAACTATTATAATATCTATCATGAGACGTACTAAATTAACTAAAAATCTTGGGTTACTCACGTGAATATACTGAGAAAAGCTCTACTATCGCGGCGATGCCAGTAGGCTGCGCGACATCGCCGCGACCGCGTACGCTGCTCATGAGGAAGAACCCCTCTGTGGTTCGAAACTAGTAGAGCTTTTCCCCGTATAGTCACGATTTTTAGTTTATGAAATTTTTGTTGTTAAGGTTTTTAATATATATATATATAGCGTAATCTTGCTACCATCCTGGTGTTATGGTATGCCGAAACGTAGAATTTTATTGAACACCCACATTCCACATTATGTTGGGGCTGTACTTTAGGATGCCCCGTAAAATAGTTCGGAATACTGCATAGTTGTTACCACGGGTCCCACGGCGAGTTATGCTCTGAGTTCATTTTATTACTGTTACGTTCAGTTCTATCCCTCCGCGAATTAAAAGGAGAGACAGTATGCTATGTCTATGTAAGCTTTTAATTATGTTTATTTGATGTTTATATAAATGTCGTGGTGGCCCGGAAGTTTACAACCCTCGCTTCTCATACATGAGGGTACGGGTTTGAAACCTATCAACAACAAGTACCTACCAATGTGACTTTTTCCGAATTATATGTAGGTACTTTTTAATATTAAAGGTGAAGGAAAACATCGTGAGGAAACCTGGGCTTAAATTTTCTAATTATAAGTTTGAACCTTAAACGTGTGAGAAGAGGCTTTGCTCAGCAGTGGGCATTACCTATAGGCTGTTGATGTATGTGATGATATTTATATTCCCTGATTACCTCATTAACTATCAGTTTTATGATCATCAGAAAATCGTGTAAATTCCTATGAGTACCTAGATATCATTATATATTATGTAAAATACGATTTCTTGAATGGATATATCTAATATATAAAATTCTCGTGTCACAGTTTTCGTTGCCATACACCTCCGATACGGCTTGACCGATTTTGAAGAAATTTTTTGTGCTTGTCTGGTATCTATGAGAATCGGCCAACATCTATTTTTCATCCCCCTAAATGTTAGTAATGGAAAATTCCACTCCTAAATTTTTTATAAGGCAAAACAACGTTTGCCGGGTCAGCTAGTATTTTATAAGATTGATGATTGTTGATGAAGCGAAAGAGGTATGTAAAAATCGTAGTAATTGGGGTTCCCTAGTCTCTGCCTACCCCCATGGGAGACAGGCGTGAAGTTATGTATGTATGTATGTTTCTTTTTATTTTTTTTATTTTATTTATTTATTAGGTTAACCAACAGTTATTTACACTCATACATTAATTACATCATTACAAATAATACTTCGGTAAGTGTAACAACTACTTACTGGCTAACACAGCGTGCACATAAAACGGTTAGAATATGTTACATAAAAAAAATTATAACATTCGAACAAGATCAAGCAATAAACATAAAAGTTGCGATCAATTAATTAAATTAAATATAGAATTAAATTAAATTAAATTTGAAATTCAATAGAGTTGATATGTGTAGGATTAGAGGTACAACCAAAACAAGGGTACGTAACGTAATTAGGCACCTGAAACAATTGAACACTTAATTGAGAATAACATAACATCACGCCTTTTTATCCCCGAAGGGGTAGGCAGAGGTGCACATTACGGCACTTAATGCCACTGTACAATGTAACACCCACTTTTCACTATTTATGTTACGAGTCCCATGTAATAGGGGGTGAGCCTATTGCCATATACCGGGCACATTTCCAGACTCCGTGCTACTACTGAGAATTTTTTAAAAACCCAGTAATACTTTGCCCGACCCGGGATTCGAACCCGAGACCCCTTGCGACCACTCGGCCAACAAGGCAGTCATTGTTTTTTCATTAATTGAGAATACTTGTGATTATTTTAGATATTATTAAATTATTGACATAAAATTGTAAAATTGTATTATTATTAGACAATTATTATTATTTTAAGCGACCCCGGGAGCATAATGTGATAATTGATGTATGTGTGTATGTATGTATGTACATATTTTAAAAATACATTCTCTGCTCTCGAGTTATGACTGTTTGTGATAATGACGACTATAATTTTCGAAAAAGAACCATGAAACCATTTTACCTACACATTTCAATATACCGCTTTGAATATAGGTAGATATTTAAAGCGGTAAATTGAAAAGTATACTTTTTGTGCACAATATCAATTTCATAAACAACTTTTCTGACCTTTAAAACGTAAAAATATGATAAGATAACAGAAATGAACGTTGGAACACCGTTTTCCTTTTATTTTTTGTAGCTGCTGAACAGGAAACTTTTACAAACAGAAGGTTATATTCTTGGAATGAATAAATTATTGTACTAATGGTACAAAAACAACATAACGTCTGTTTTCTTCGAAAATGGAGAGAGATGCACAAATAAATGTGACACTTTCTTCTCACTATTTATCTTACGCATTGCATAATATAGGACATAACAAATCTATTGCCGAAAACTGCATCTTTAACCGTTTTGAAAATTTTGAATATATATTTTTTTTTAATTACCTAACTAACCGAAAATCTTTTTTAACGTTACCTAACGCTCGGGTTTTCTCCTGTGTCGTGGTTACACAAAGAGTTGTTCCGTGCGAGAATCGAACCCGCGACACGTTGCGCGGCAGCCGGTTGCCCAGCCACCACACCAACCGCGTTGTCTTCTCTTCAGCTTTATACTTATTATATGTATAAAGACGAAGAGTTTGATTGTTGGTTTGTTTGTTTTAACGTGCTAATCTCATGAACCGCTGATACGATTTGGAAAATTATTTTGTGTTGGATAGGCTATTTATTTATCGCGCGGACTTAGCTAGTCAAAATATATTACACAGTAAATTAGTCTTGGGTATGTCCAGAAATAATAATAATAATAAGCTGTTGATGACAGTGGCGTGCACAGGTTTTCGAGACAGGGTAGGCAACTAAATATTGTATGATTAAACCCCTCCCCCCCCCCCGCCGGCCATACAATCATACTCACACAAGACAGGTACATGTACATACATAATACATTTTGAAAAATGCGTTCAAGAATATTGTGGTGTATTCTTTCGCCAAATTACATACACTGACATCTCGTGTATTTTTTGTGAAGTACTTCATCACCTATTGATTAAGTGAACAAAACTTACAAAATAATGAAGGATCTATTATTTATTTTAATAATGAAGCATAAATTTGATGAACCAAATTTCATTATGGAATTGTTAAGTTTAATCAATCTGTTCAAAATCATAATATATTACGAATTTAAGAGCGTAGGTACCTACATTGTGTCAACAAACAAAACAATAACAAGCGCGGCCGGCTGTGGCCGACCTGAGTCTATGCGGTACATTTGTTATTATTACATTACATAATTATTAATAAGAATTAATATGTGAATCAGTACAACCCGAAGTCTAAGTTGATATTTTTAAGAATTATCAAACAATAAACAAGAAATCAAATAACAGATCCATTATAGTAAGTACATATTTACATTACCTACCTTTTACTTGGGTCAATTCTCGTTACTCGAGTACACCTCTGCCTATGGTCATTACCTGAATCTAGTCCTATAAAGGACATTTTCTTGCGAAATCTTACTGTTTTTACTTTCAACAAACACATAAAATTACCTATTATTCACACAAACTTCACAATCGAATAATATAGGTACTTGTACTAGAAACTGATAAACAAATACACTATTTGAAAAACCTACACATACTACTACACATTTATGCAACTTTATGTTTAAAACTATTTCCTAATAATTTAAACGAAAACATAAACAAAGCGATCGCACATCACATGAAAACAATATGGCCGAAAACATTGGAAATGAATTGAAGTCATTACCAATAGTCAATTGAGTGTTTATTATAATAAAAATGTAGCTTAAAAATTAAGGTAATGCAGCGTTTAATTTCAAAAAAACAAAGGTTAATTTAGTATGTCAAATGAAATTGCATCATCGTCTTAAACCAATATTTCATACTAAAAAACATTCATTCATATAATTTGAAACGTTGTAAATGGCGCCATCTTGAAGTTTCAATAACTTCCTTTTAACTTTTACAATATTAAAGACAACTCCTCGTTTAAAATTTCTATAAACCGACAAAGCGTAAAAAAATAAGCTTTAATTAAAACACTTAAAACATATTTGTTAAATACGCAATTATAAAAATACATTCGCATTATATCGAACGAGTTCAGAAGTTTCAACAAAAAATTCAATAGAGGCGCTGGTGTACTCCATTCATCAGTACTTTACGATATACAGATTTTATCAATTTAACTCCTTTTATGATTTAATTGTTTTTAAAAATACAATAACTTGTTGTTGTTTTATTGTTTTAGAATTCATAATAAAATACGATCGTTTTCCAAGTGATGAACAAACGGTCCTCTAATTTTTTAGTTGCAAACATTTTGTCAAGCAAAAGGAATCGTGTAATATAATTATGAATGGTTATTCTGTACCGTGACCATGGTCGTGAACTTCACGCATGCGCGGTGCATACTTTTGGTACATTACTTTCGTGACGTCACAACTAGCAGCCAAGATTTAAGGAATAGCAGCGCATGCGTGGTGCGTGCGGGGCGCATTCATTGTTTTACAAAGGCGCGTATTTATGTTAGCCGTTTTTTTTACAAACTTTTATTATATTATTGAATTTTAATAAACGCGTTTGTACATTTTATGCATGTTATATATTCACGATATTTATAGGTAGGCAAAGCCTTTTCGTCTATATGGACTGCACGCCACTGGTTGATGATGATGATGATGATGATGATGTCCAGAAATTACCGACTTATCGTGTGACAGACAGGAGCATTTTAAATTCGGTGACCAAACTCCGACCCCTAAGTTGCCTGCCAAGCGAAAGAAATTCACTTAGATAACACCATTGTTTAATAGCAGACTTTGTCAGCCTTTGACTTCTTAATGTTGATGATGACGGATGGTGATAATACATTTGATAACCAAGAAATAACCCACATACTCAGTATTAATGGCTTAAACCAACTTTACCTAAGTTCTATTGGCATCAAAATGTGGTATTTACTTAAGGTATACCTACGGTTGAACTTTCCTGTTATCGTTGAGTTTCAGTTTGTACCCTATGAATAGGTAATACCCTAAATTCCCATGGGTACTAAGGGCATAATGTACGTTCAGAAACGGTCAGAAAGGCAAAAAGTTTCTAGAGGATTTTTATAGAACAAAGACCTTTTTGTTGTAACGAAAAGTTGTTTTTATTTGCGTACAATATTTTAATTGGAATGTATATTAGCAGATAAGAAACCACTGAAATAATTTAATAATCAATCTTTATATATATACCTACTTAAAAGTAATATTGATTTTTATAAACACAAATAACTTAAATACCTTAAGCCATCAAAAAAATTTTCATCATCGCTATCGTGAGGTAGGGTGCCCAAAAGACTGGCAGCATTGCCACGTTGAATGACAATGCTTAAACTTTGCCAAGGCTTTCGATCACCTGACGTGTCAACCATCCTTGTTAGAATATCTTTGTAAAGAAGATGTGCACTTGGGAGCCACATTTTAATTAGAGACGTACTTTTAAAAACTTGATTAATTAAGAATCATCAAGTATCCACAAAAGTCTAACATCACATTACACACATTAACAGCCTATAAGTGGCCACTGTTGACCAAAGGCCACATCTCACAGAAGAAGAAGAAGAAGAACAGAAGAAGGTTTGAGCATTAATCACACCACTTGCTCAATACGTGTTGGCGACTTCAAACTATAATTAAAAATTACAAGCCCAGGTTTCCTCACGATGTTTTCCTTCACCATTTGTCAGTGGTATCGGAATAATCTTAGAAAGTACATATAACTCGGAAAAAGTCACATTGGTACTTACCGTTGCTAGGTTTCCAACCCACACCCTTATGCATGAGAAGCGGATGTCTTAGACCTCCAAGCCGATTGTCTATTTCAGTAAATTTGTAGTTACTGTATCAGCTCTTTTGATGCGCGCGGAAAAAGTAGGAATGATCACAAAACATTCTGCTTTATTCTAACACCACGATTATTTTTAGAAAGTACCACTTGAACATTATATGTTGGTTCACACTATACTTCATCACTAGAGGTACATAGTATAAAACAAAGCCGCTATCCACCGTCTGTCTGTCTCTTTATATGCTTAGATCTTTAAAATTAAGCAACAGATTTTGATGCGTTTTTTTTAAAAGATAGAATGATTCTTAAGAAATGTTTATATGTATAATACATACATATTACACCCGTGTGAAGCCGGGGCGGGTCGCTAGATAAACATAAACGAATACAATGCTCTTTAATATTGATTTCTCCGATTTTAGCTCAACAATTTACTTTAGGAATCCCCCTGTATGCAACTTCATACATCGACATACCTACTACATACTACTAGACTTTAAAACCTTAATACCTTTATCCCTTAAAAGCATATTTAAACCAACTAATGCTCCCGGCCCGAATCTTCGCAAGTCACCTCAATTTTCATTGGCCTGTCCCATTTTCGTTGGGCTATCCCTATTTTCCGGGATTCAAAGATTTCGTCGTGGGATACTCAAACCGAATTTTCGATGCCATATGTGAGTCGGTTGTAATTAGAACCGGGGTAGTAACGGATTAATGTTCATCAAATGAGGATTAGTGTTGTGTAAAATCCTTGTATTAAAGTATAGACTTTTGGAGTTTGCAGCTTAAGTGTAGTTTTAATGGTAGTGTCTTTTGTTTTAAGTTTAATTTTGCAGTGATTTATAAATGCAGCGGTTGAGTCATCATGCTTATGTTGAGTGATCATCATACCGATTAATTATTATTTTTCAGCTTAATCACATAATTATTTGACGAGGACCTCGACTAGTTTCAAGCCATGATAAAGGCTCATATGGGGAATATCCCTTTCCTTATTAGAGAGCCACGACGCGGCGACTGTCGCTCTGCTACTAGTCGAGTTCCTCGACAAATAATCACGTGAGTAAGCTGAAAACAATATAATTAATTCAGTATGACTCATGAGAGTTACAACATAAATATTATAGCGATTGTTAACAGTCAAGTTTTCGGATCAATTCCTGTTTATTTATGATTACGTTTATCATTTGCGAGCACATAGTCTAAGATTGTTCAATAACAAAAGTTCTATATTAGAATTTTCTACTAAATCTTCAAAAGCAACCTTTTCATTCAGATTCCAACCCCAAAATTATCTTTTCCCAAAACTATTTACAATATATATTTTAAAAAAATAACACATAACAAAACAGTAGCAAAATATATATTTTCACTAGACCATAAAGTTCACTTTCAACGTAAAGCCGTATTGGGAAATAGGTCAATTGGCCAGTCAGAGGACACGTTCACAAATTGCCTGTAATGTGATCGACCTCTTTAGTTTAGCAGTTACGTTATTGTAACTAGCCAGCAATTGAAGCTATATATCAAGACATGGTCAACGACTAGTGTTAGAATTTGGACCAAAAACAGCAATGTTTAAAAAGAATTGTTCAGCAATGTGCGTAAAAATATATAATAGGTTACAAACAACAATCCAAGATCTTCCTTTACCAAAGTTCAAGAAAGTGCTAAAAGAGTTACTTCTTAAGAAAATGATTTACTCTATAAATGAATGGTTTCAAAAATAGTTATAATGTAAAAACGGCTACTGGCTTGTATGATAAAAGGGACATTGTTTAATATGATAAATGTTCAACTTATTTTATTTAACTGTAAATAGTATTTGATGACAGAGTTTATAATTGACATTGTTTAGCAAAATAAAATATTTGACTTCATACTTGTATTGGACTCCGACTCGAATTTAATTGATTTATATTGTGAATGTTATTGAATTGGATTATTATTGAATATAATTATGTATAACCATTCCTTTCCTTTTTTTAAATGTACTTAACTTCACATGCCTTAAGCAGGCTAAATAGACTATAAGAACAAAGGATGTAACATAAAAACCATCAAATGTATTAACTCTATTTAAATGTGAATAAATGATTTTGAATTTTTAAAATTTTGTATTTTTTATACAGGCTAAAAGAATGCTCCCGAAACTCTGACAAATAGAAATTATGTTTTATAGTTTTTATTCAACCTTGAGCAGTTGATAACAACTATTATTAGATTAAATAAACATTTAATTCCTTACTTTTATAAAAATAAAACTTGTTTTTCACTGTTCGGCGTTTTTCGGTAGCGTTCCGTTCACACCCTGTTTTGTTATTTGTGGGGCCTACCGTATTTTGGCTCACCAGATGTCACTAGTGTGAACCTCTCTAGAGTACGTTACCGGCCGGTAACGCATTCGTGTAACGCCTCCGATGTTTTAGATGTCCATGGGCGACATCGATTGCTTACCATCAGGTAATCGTAAACATCTACTCGTTTACCGGCTTACCCCATAAAAATGGTAATCAATCTATTAAATAAAATATTTTTAGCATGTCCCGTAACGTTCAATATACTAAAACAAATACAAAATCAACAACCTATAAGTGACCATGTTTTTGGTAGTGCTTTTTTGTGTTATGGTGTTGAGTTGCTGTAAATAATTAATGATATTTTAGTTTTCATAAAAAAATACGCTGAATATTCAATGTATTTTGATAGGCGTGTTTCATGAGAGGATTTGTGTGCTTGTGTCCTCATCATCATCATCATCATCATCATCATCATCATCATCATCATCATCATCATCATCATCAACAGCCTATAAATGCCCACTGCTGACCAAAGGTCAAAGGTAAAAAGTACGAGCATTAGTTACCACGTTTCCCTAATGCGGGTTGACGATTTCAAACTTATGATTAGAAATTATAAGCTTAGCTTTCTTGACGGTGTTTTCCTTCACCATTTGTCAGTGGTGTCTAAATAATTTTAGGAAGTACATATAACTTGGAAAGTCACATTGGTATTTGCTGTTACCCTCATGCATAAGAAGCGAGCTTGTGCGACTCACAAGAATAAAGGCATCACAGACAACAAACCTACTGAATCTAATTAAATTAATTCCTCTACAATAATGATACTCTAGCAATCCAAACTGAAACCCCAAAATGAACTGATACACACGAATGTGTATAATTATTCAAATTAACTAAAACAATTTACTAACAATTGTTTGTAGCTGGTCTGTGGTTTTATGAAACTGAAAATTTGAACACGCTGTAACTAAACATTTCAAGTTTAACTAAAACTGGAAGCGCCCTGTTTAGCCTAGTAACCTAAATAGTCTGTTTACTACATATTATAATATTTGTATAAATATAAATCATAATGTTTGTATTAAATTAATTTTAATATTAAATTATGTCTCGAAACATTCTGAACTTAACTACTAACGCCATCTAACGAATTTTAGTGGAACAGATGACACAATAGGAGCACTAGACAAGTTCTAGATTTTTTGGAGGAGATAAACATTTAAATTATATTACCTGATACGATTTTGTTACCATGGAACACGTTGCCATGGAATTTTTTCTTGAAGCATAATTGAAAGTTAAAAATAGCATTAATGTAATCTTCCTCCTCTATTAAACTGTCAAACACCGCGCGGTCACCGGTAGCCGTAACCTATTGTTCTTTAACTGTGTCTATAATGACGGTACTCAACGAGTTAAGCGTATAACTCGTTATTACCCTATAAAATATCGTCTCCAGAACCTTGCGAACTAAATTCAGTTTAAACAGACATTTATAAGCATGGCCGTTTCCGCCAATAGTCTTATATTTAAACGATATTACAATGCAATTACTTTCGCAAAATTATTATTCGATTACCCACTGCGTTTTAAATGAAACGCCCTTTGATACGACAAATTCAACGAAGTGATCCCTTCTCTTGATATATAGATACTTTTGTAAAGACCCTTGTGCGTTTTCCGGGAATATTTAATTGAATTACTGTAAAAGCAACTGATAGAATTAAATTCTGTAGGTAACTGTCACTTGGGTTTCAGATATTCATGATAGCCAGAGGAAGTACAGATCAGTATAAACTTAAAATGCACAGTAGACCTCGTTCATTCGGAGTCGCGGAGAACCTAACGGGTTACCGGGGTTCCGGCTCGCCGTGCAGGAGAAGGAACGGGGTGGTTTTTAGTCAGTAAGAGTCTGACACTCCCTCCCGCCTCACCCAGGCGGGAGCAGGCATTCGATGATCCCCCCCCTTAAAAAAAATGACCTCGTTCATCGCGCAGATAACTAATGATTTTGTGAGAGAGCAAGCGGTTTTTTTTTAAAAAAAACGTTGAACATTTAGGAATAATCACTAAGATTTTCTCCTGTGTCGTGGGTGCGTTTACAAACATACGACTTCTACACACATGATGCCCAGACCCAAAACAGCAATTTGTGGATCACACCGAGTTGCTCTGAGTGGGAATCGAGCCCGCTATACTTTGTGCGGCAGCCGGTTGCTCAGCCACCGCACCGAGTGTGAAGTCAACAATTGTATTAACTTGAGTCAATGTCAACTACAAAATGTTTCTTTCAACCAATCCTTAAATAACTCTTGTAACGTCTGATTTAAAATAGTTCACGCGACAGGTTGGTTGAATAGTTAGATTAGTTCTATCAGTAGATAACTATTTAGATATTTAAATATCTATTTAGTGGTTACATCAATAGAACGTACAAAAAAGTTGAACAATCCAACAACTAGTTATCTTATCGTTCCAATAAAATACGAGGTTTCTTGAAGCCTTTTCACGTAAAGATGATTCGTAACAAACAATAAATAAAAGAAGATACAAAAAGCCCTCGAAGTTAGTTACAGACAGTCGTAAACCGCAGAAACTCAGAACGCTGCCCCTTTTTAGGTTCTGCTCAAAGATATAGAACAGACAGAAAAACGGTTCATTTTGAATCTGTATTTGTAAGGTCTACTTTTGTAGATACTAGCTTCTGCCCGCGGTTTTGCCCACGTTCCTGTTGAGAAAAAAGTACTAGGCGCGCACGTTGTGAGGAAACCTGGGCTTATTAATTTCTAATCATAAGTTTAAAATCGCCAACCCGCATCAAGAAAGCGTGTTGATTAATGCTCAAACCTGTGTAAGAAGAAGTGTTTGGTCAGCAGTGACCTTCTATCCTAGGTTGTTGATGTGATGTGAAAGAGCTCAAGTAGCAGAATGATTTAAGAAAATCTTCTTTGTGTAGGTTGATTTTCTGGTGTTTTAACCTTCAAAAAAAGAAGGAGAATCTCAGTTTGATATATTTACATGTAAGTATGTTTGTGCGCAATTATCTCGCAATTGGTTAAACCTATTTTGTGTGGTATCAGAAAACTGTTACACTTGGAGCAAGTTGTATACTATATTAATAAACTGACTTCAAAAAAAAGTTAGTGGAATTCGGTAGTTGATTTTTTTTATCGCAGTTTATAAAAGAATATTAAGGATACATTTCAAAAATCTTACCATTGCTCAAGCCGTTAATTTCTATGAAGCAAAAAGGAGCAAGAACGGTCATCTTTACCTCACCTACTTTCTCAACTTCAATATAATAACAATTGACCTATTTTTATTACATCCTACATTGTACCGGATCAACAACAAGGTCGAGCCTTGGCCCTATTCTTAAGTCTTCGAGATTGTAGGTACTACAAAAATCCTTCAGCTCATAAGTACCTACATTGCTATTTTTGCTTCAATAAATAACAACCTTTGCTAATGAAAATTCAACCTTAAGCGACTGAATTATAGCAGGAAATTATATAGGAATAATTTATTTATTATTGCTCTTTGTAAGTTAATTCCTGCCACGTGCCTGTTTGGTATTAATTTATTTTTGTTCTTCATATTGTTTTCCTAGTAAAATCTTACTTACTTCCTTACTTAATCGTATTATGGAAATATTTCTTTCATCTCATGCTTCTACTTAGATTCTCTTTAAATAAATAATATCATCTCATCTCTTGTGATAATTCTGAATTTAAATTATTATTTTTTTAATTCATTTCACTGTCAGACTATAGAGTACTGTGCCGATGATATTCTCAGTACTAACTCAGTAATTTTAACGCATGATGCGTTAAATGATCGTCTGATACTTTTTCGTAATGACAAATAAGCAATGAACATGCCAGTATCAGGTCCAAAAGTATGTAAGAGCATAAATTTTCCAGACTAATGTCGGAATACTCAAACGCTACTCAATTTTAAGTCACGCTTAAGTATAGTTCTATCACTACAAATTCTTTGTGAAATGACAGAAGTGGCACGATATTTAAGCACGACTTAAAATTGAGTAACGTTTCAGTATTCCGGCATTAATCGAACAACAAAATAGTCACTATTTAAACCGACTCACAGATCAAATCAACAGTCTGTAACAAAACAACATAAGTGGCCAATGCTAACCAAAGGTCTCTTCTCACTCGGAGAATGTTTAAGTATTAATCACCACGCTTGCTCAATGCGGGTTCGTGATTACAGACTTATAATTAGAAATTATAAAGCCCAGGTTTCCTCGCAATGTTTTTCTTCAACATTTGTCATTGGTGTCTAGATAATCTTAGAAAGTTGATACTTACCAGTTGGTAGGTTTCGAACCCGCGCCTAATGCATGAGAAGCAAGTGTCTTAAACCTCCGGGCCACCACAACTTACAGAATTGTAAACAAAACAATTCATCAATAATTACTAAAGTATCTTAGTTACATCTTTTAATTACTCCATATTTAATTTCCTTTTCTTTGCCATTTCCTGCTTCTGTCCCAAAACACTTTCCATCACTGTCTAACTTAAACCGAGTGAAAGTGATACGCAAACCGAAACGGTAATCTCCATCCATTTGTATACAGGACAAATTGGACTCTCCATTTTGTTTCTTGTCTGCCTACGACACGACAATCCAGGACTATTACCAGTGCGTATGCTACAAGCTAATTCTATAAGCTTCATGTGTTAGTGTGCCATAAAAATCAAATAGCATAAATAGTTAGAACTACTAACTGAGCATTTTAGAGCCGTGAAAATATGTGTTTGTAAATGAACGCATAAGGAACTTTTGTTTTTGGACTTTGGTAAATTAACAATTTCATACTAAGAATTTTACTCTCCGTGCCTTCATTCTTGAGAATCAGGCGCCACAACATTTAGATCGCAATAACGAATGTTGGTTTGGACTTTTACACACATTAGTTTTATCAGATGGAATGTATAGAGTATAATTTGGAGGATCAACACACAACTCTAATTAACAAAAAGGTAAAAAGAAAACAAACAATGCGTTACTCAAAACTTTGCCTCATTCATACTTCCTACCTTTCTACCTTTTCCTTATAATGTAACGACAAAAGTCTTACAAAGTTTTATTGTTTAACATAAAATGTATAGAAGTTTATAGGGTGTAAATGGACCGTCACGTTTTGAATATTTTATTTGTTAAGGGTACTATGAGAATGGTTATTTAGTTTTATTGATCTTTTGGGAAGGATTCGTTTGATTGGTAGTGAGTATCGGCCACATTGACAATGTGATTGGGTCAATGAGAATTAGAACTCTTAGGCTAAGCAATCACGGCGCGATTTTCTCCTCCGCCCGCCGCGGTTGCGGGCCCGCAGCCTTTGTAGAATATAGATATGTACGTATGTAAAAATCAAAGCACATTTCACGGCGTGTTTTACACCCGCGGCGATTGCGATTGGTTGCGCTCCCTTTGCCGGCCGCGGTGCCGGCGGCTAGCACCCGCGAGCTCTACGATCGGTTGTCAGGCAATCACAACGGGACGGTTGGTCTGTAACTCAACTGATTGTTTAACCGCCCGCCCGTCTTGCGATAATCAACTGCCAAGTTTGCGGGCGATAATCGCAAACACGGCGCGCGTGAGTCCTTAGCTTTAAACAGATATATATTTACATTATGGTAACATTTTAGAAATAGATAGATAACTAGAGGATGCCGTATGCTACTTTAAGTAAATTCTAACAAAGCTGATACAATTTCGTTTATATAATAAGCCTACAAATCGTAGCTATTAGTACTATTCTGGCATTTAGTAAGAAAGGCCAGAGGCAAAGTGGGGGACTCGAAAGTAAGTACAAGGGATATAAATGGGAGTGTCATTGGAGAAAGTAAGGATGTTTTAAAGCAGTGGAAGGAATACTTCGAGAATTTATTTGAAAGGAGTGATTTGAAAGAAGAGGAAGTAAACGATGAAAATGAAAGTGCTAATGTGGGAGAAATAAATATGGATGAAATTGTGAGTGCCATTAAGAGTTTGAAAGTAGGTAAAGCAGCGGGATGTGATAGGATAACTACTGAAATGCTAACAGAGGGTGGAGGTGTAATTGCAAGCCTGCTGTATCTACTTTTTAATGAGTGTTGGCGATGCGGTCGTGTCCCTGGAGACTGGGCCAAGGCCGTAATTGTGCCACTGTATAAAGGAAAAGGATCACAGCAGGAGTGCAAAAATTATCGCGGTATAAGCCTCCTAAGCGTAGTAGGAAAGTTGTATGCCAAGGTATTGATCGAAAGAGTGATGGATGTAACTGAGCGTAAAATCTGGGATGTGCAAGCGGGATTTCGAAAGGGAATGGGGTGTACGGATCAAGTCTTTTCGTTGCGGTGCATTTCAGAGAAAGTGTTATCAAAGCACCAAAAGGTATTTTGTGCCTTTATAGACCTAGAAAAGGCTTATGACAGAGTGGTGAGGGATGAATTGTGGTCAACTCTGTCCATGTATGGGGTGGATGGCCACCTGATTCGGGCACTTAAATCCTTATATAAGGACTCGAGTGCCTGTGTCAGAATAAATGGGGACTACACAGAGTGGTTTAACATTAATCGAGGTGTTAGGCAAGGCTGTGTAGCATCTCCTTGGCTGTTCAACCTATTTATGGACAGCTGTTTGAACGACCTGAAAGTAGGAGAGTCTGGATTAAGGATGAATGACACAGTGATTAAAACATTGTTGTATGCCGACGACCAGGTGCTTGTTGCCTCGTCGGCCCAAGAATTACAACAAATGATCACTGCTATGAATGATGCATTTGAAAGGAAAGGTATGAAAGTAAATGTGAACAAGACGAAAGTGTTGGTGATAGAAAGAAATGAGGTGATAACAGAATGTCAGGTAATGATAGGTGATGAAAAATTGGAACAAGTGAATGAATTTGTGTATCTGGGATCACTATTTACGAGAGATGGAAAGTGTGACGGGGATATTGAAAGGAGAGTGAAAGCGGGAAATAGTGTTAATGGTGCTTTACACTCTGTCATGTCGAGTAAAATAATATCCAGCAAAGCTCGACTTGCTGTAATGCAGTGTGTATTGACACCAACGCTTATGTATGGTAGTGAATCATGGGTGTGGCAGAAGAAGCATGAAAGCAGGATTAATGCGGTGGAAATGAGAGCCCTAAGAAGTATGTGTGGACTAAAATTGAGTGATCGAGTGAAAAATAGTGTTATTAGAGAAAGGTTTGGATTGAAAGATGATGTAGTGACAAGGATTGAAAAGGGAATGTTACGCTGGTTTGGACATGTAGAAAGGATGGATGAAAGTAGAGTAACGAAGGAAGTATACAGAGCGGATATGAATGGGGCCGTCGGTAGAGGGCGCCCTAGACGGACATATAGTGACCAGATTGGCGATATATTAAAGAAGGGCCAAATTAAAAGTACCCTTAACCGACGAGCATGCATGAAAAGATTGATGACTGTTAATGAAGCGAAAGAGGTATGTAAGAATCGTAGTAATTGGCGTTCCTTAGTCTCTGCCTACCCCCATGGGAGACAGGCGTGAAGTTATGTATGTATGTATGTACAAATCGTAGCTTCTGTTATTATTCTATTATTTTTTTAAGGTGTAAATATTTTATTTAATAGTCATTTATATTTTAAGTTGTATATATTTTCTTTAGTAATTATTCATTTTCATATTATCAAAATTAAATAAAAATAAATTTGTCTATAAACATAGTAGGTATATTGAGGTGAAATTGTCGGTGGTTAAGAATAAATCGTAGTTAGCTTGTAATTATCGTCTACGGAACTTTTTGCTACAAAATCATATCCAATTTAAATCAACATGACCCACTTTTGAAACGAATATTCATACAAATGTAACGTAATCGAGAAATCTAATTTTAAACATTTATTTATATTTGATGGCAAAAATTTTGAAATCTAATATTAGAACTTTAAATGTCAATGGTATTAAGTCAACATTGACTCGAATTATAATGAAAATATTCCTTAGTAAAATATTCCTAAGAGCTATGTTTAAACTAAATGTTACAGACAGCTGCAAAACTTACTTTGTAAATAGTAAAGTATTAACTTTTCCTTGTATTTACATATTAGAACTTTCTATTTTTGTCAAAAGTAACATCAAATTATTCCCTACTTTAAAGGATACAACTAACCGGAGTACAACTATAAGGTCTCAATATAAAGACAAGCTATGTACCGGTGGTTACAAAACATCTTTATTAAAAAAAAGTGTCCTAGGTATGGCACCTATCATTTATAACAAGATTCCGAGTAGCATTAAGGAGCAACCATTGAGAATCTTTAAAAAACAACTTGCATCTTTGTTATTACAAAAGTGTTACTATTCTGTGTCAGATTTTTTATTCGATAACATATAGACTGATTTACTGTAAGTTGATTAAGCTATATTTTGTAAATTTTCAAATATTATTAGGATTATGTTATCCATTAATAATTATAATAGTTTTATAGATAACTTACATAGTAGATATTATAGTCCACAATGTTCATAGATTTTAAGATTAAAAAAAAAAATTGCATGCCATATGGTAGAATGTACCAGGAACGATGTACCTTTGTAACACCTTATATTATGTACCTACATTCAATGCAAATAAATTATTCTATTCTATTCTATTCTATTCTATTCTATTCTATTCTATTCTATTCTATTCTATTCCTTCTATAATATCAAGTCGAAAGATTTATTTTTAGATGGAAAATTCGTCGAATTATTAGTCTAGGTACAGGGACGGATTCTGTCTTTATAAGGCCCCGAGGTATTACAAATGTATTGAAATAAAAAATCCGTAATTACTGGGCTTGTTAGTACGATTACAATAAGAGAAGGATTAAGACGTCTATACTTAATAAGTAAGGTCCTTTTGAGTAAACCTAGTGAAATGAGTGATAATATTTTAGTTAAAAATTTTAAAACAAAAATTATTATATAATTTTTATATTTTTTTATATAAATTATTATATAATTTTTGTTTTAAAATTCCAACTTACACTGATGTAACTGGCATAATAAACTGCTGCCGCGCAATGTATCGCGGGTTCGATTCCCGCACGGAACAACGCTTTGTGTGATCCACAGATTGTTGTTCCGGGTCTGGGTGACATGTGTATGTGAACTTGTATGTTTGTAAACGCACCCACGACACAGGTGAAAATCCTAGTGTGGGGCAACGTTTTTTTTAAAAAAGATAATAATATTTTTGATTCTTATTACTTAACAATAAAGTTCGACACCAACATTAAAGTAGTAATAACATTTATAGTTTATGATTATAATTTGGGCCCTTATGTGCGGGTCACCCCAGGACTGCAGCGCCAAAAAGTCAAATACGTAAATCCGGCCCTGCTTACGTACACTGCCTGACCTCAATTCAGAGGTTCTAGACAAATTAATGTGCTCCCTTATTTATACAGTAAGTAGTTAGATTAAAAGTTTGTTTTACTTGTCATGTTTAAAGATGTAGGTTTGAAGTTTTATAACATGTTGGTTTACACATACTTTCAACTGGTTTAAACGTACTTGTGACAATTATGTTCTGTCTATGAATGGAGGATTTATTTAAAGGGGAGAATCATCGAATGACTTCTCCTGCCTGGGTGAGACGGGAGGGGGGTATATGAACGGAGGATGAGTCTTATATTATCATCATAGTCGTAAACTCAGTTTGCTTATCAACCGTTCATACTCGGAGGTATACCAGATCAGACTAAATATTATTGAATTAGTACATTATACACTTATACAGGTATGCACTTTGTCTTTGATTTCTATATCCTATAGTATACCATTCCTATAGTATACTTTTAATCGCCCGCTTCTTGTGCATGAGGGCAAGCAAAGTGACTTTTCCGAATTATATGTACTTCCTAAGATTATTCAAACACCACAGATAAATAGTAAAGGAAAAACATTGTGAAAAAACCTGGGCTTATAGAGGTAATTACTAATTATGAAATTAAGTAAAAACGGGGGTTACCCACGTGAATATACTGAGAAAAGCTCTACTAGTTTCGAACCACAGAGGGGTTCTTCCTCATGAGCAGCGTGCGCGGTCGCGGAGACCGCTGCGATTACTTAATTTGGTATGTCTCACGATAGTTATTATAAAAACATACTAATTATGAGTTTGTAATTGTTATTCCACGTTGAGCAACCGTAGTGAGTAATGCTCAAACCTTCTCAGCGTGGGAAGAGGCCTGTCACTTATAAAGTTGTTGATATATAAATGATGTATGTTAGTATCGTCAACAGTAAAACATTAGTAGTTCATAATTAACTTAACTAACAACAAATGAGTCCACTTTAAATTCACCTTTACTTAACCTTTCCAGGGATAAAAGACCTAATGTTATTAAGTAATAGAAACTATTTTCCTAAGTAAAGAGTTTCTATTCAGTTGAATAGAGACGAGACTAGACGTATATAGTGTTTATATCTATTAGAGTCACTGACCGCAATGTCGATGCACTATAAACAAAATGGCGGATTAAAGTTGTTTTAGAAGTTGAAAAGGGTTCGTAATATTAGGATTGAAATAATATAGATATTGCACAAGTTTGTTTAAATTCTCTTCGTTTTATAATAAACCATTCCAAAGAATTGAACCGTTTTCTTTTATTTTTCGCGTTGGTTGAAATCAAATCCTAAGAAATCGAATAGTTTCGTTTGATACCTTGGAAAAAATGATAGTCATAGAAAAATAACTTAGAACTTACTCGTACATAGCTTCAATATATCTCTGCGATTTATTGATTAATTTACCTGTAAACAAAGAAAACATTGTATTAGATGATAAGTAAGATGGGATTTTTTTTTAAGAGGGGAAAATCATCGAATGACTTCTCCCGTCTGGGTGAGGCGGGAGGGAGTGTCAGACTCTTACTGACTAAAAACCACCCCGGATATGCCTCCCTTAAAGGAAAACCTGCAATGACACGGTTTTAATTAATACAGAATCCAAACAAATGACTTTATATCCGTACAAAAACTATTAAATTCACTCTAACGAACTTACACCATCTATTCTCCGACAAAACCCATTATCAATAGGTTAAATCAGGCCACACACATACTCAAATAAATAAAAAAAAATGCTACAAAAGTAAGACTGAGCTAAAAATGGCCGAAACGTAAAGCAAATTACAATGCCCAAATTGTAATAACTTTTTTCAACATTTTACACGCGGCTAAAGTACGGATTGTTTGTATGTTGATATTGACCCTTTTTTGTTAAACAGATAATAAAAATAAATAGTCATGTGTTTGGGACGTGTGTAGAAGTGATTCTAATGTTATTGAAGTGGATACGAAAATTTGTTTTTAGATCATAGTGGGTTTTCTATGATTCTTGAACTAAAGAGTGCTTTGATGTGTGTGCTGACAGTGTTACTTAAAATAAATACTTAAAACATGTAAACAACAATAAATAAATAAAACTTGTCCCTCAACAGTCTCAACTCGCATTTCGCTGCATCTACGGGTCTCACAGACGTAGTCATACACAAAACTATTTCTGAGATAACTTCCAGGCCTATATTACCTCCTAACACTTTTTCATTTAGTCCCGTGACTGACCTCGAGATCCAAAGAGCTTTTGCATCAATCAAATCCAGGGCGGTGGGCTCTGATGGGATGGGTCGAACCATGGTGTCCTTAATATTTGAGCACTTCCTTCCCCATTTCACTCACATAATTTTTCTATTTTTTACGGTGTATTCCCGTCATCGTGGCAAAAAGCATACATAATTCCACTCCCAAAAACCTCCAATCCTTGTCAGCCCAACCATTACAGACCCATTTCTATCCTTCCTTACCTGTCCAAGATCCTCGAAGCAGTTGTCCATAAACAAACGTCCTCTTACATATTTAAACATAAACTGCTGTCTCCCTTCCAATCAGGTTTTCGGCCCGGCCACAGCACATCCACTGCCCTGCTGAAGGTCACAGAGGATGTAAGACATGGCATGGAGGGTTCGAGGTTAACTGTGTTGGTTTTAATCGATTTCTCCAACGCTTTTAACACGGTTGACTACGATATTCTCTTGGCCGTTCTAACTCAGATTGGGTTCTCGACGTCATCGCGGGATTGGTTCTCTACTTATCTTCGTGGTCACCAGCAGGCGGTACGCGTTGGTCAGGAATTCTCCGACTGGGGCGGGCTAACAGCTGATGTACCACAAGGCGGTATACTCTCTCCTTTGTTGTTCTCTCTATTCATAAATTCTATCACTAGTCTCCTCAAATGCTCTTATCATCTTTACGCCGATGACCTACAACTATGCGCTCAGGCTGATATCACTAAACTGAACACTTGCATAGAACATGACTTGCTTGCGATTGAAGACTGGTCAAGGAGGTATGGGATTGCAGTGAATGTAGGCAAATGTCAAGCCCTCATCTTAGGTAGCTCCTATTACCTACTTGAATAGCCTAAATGTCAATCAGCTTGATCCGATAACTTTTAATCAAACCACCATACCGTTGTCTCCGCACGTAAAGGATCTAGGTTTGTATCTGGACAGCGGGCTCAACTGGAACTATCAGGTTGCTCAGATTGGCCGGAAGGTGACTGGCACGCTACGATCTCTCTACAGGTTCAAGAACTTTCTGCCACCAAATATCAAGATTCTGCTTGTCCGGTCCCTTGTGCTTCCTGTTGTTGATTATGCTGATGTTTGTTACTCCGATCTATCCCAAGACCTTCTTAACAAATTGGATCGAATGCTCAATAACTGTATCCGCTTTATCTTCGGTCTTCGTAAATACGACCACATCTCTTCCATTCGCGCTCAGCTTAAATGGCTTCCTGTCCGTGAGAGGAGATCCCTCAGATCCCTCTGCATGCTCTTCTCTATTCTTAATGATCCTTGTGCTCCAGATTACTTAAAATCCTGCTTCCAGCTATTAGGCAGTTGCCACAACCGTAACCTCCGCTCGACGGACAACTTGCTTCTTGAGATACCTTCCCACCGGACCTCTTTTATTTCTAATTCTTTTACAATAAGTGTCATCAAACTTTGGAATGCGCTCCCCCTCAATATCAAAAAGCTCCTAATAAAATCTCCTTCAAACACCAAGTTCATGAATTTTATTTAAAATCGCTGCAACGCTACATCTAGGTCTTCGTCGATATATATTTATGTATGTATTTATACCTATATATTTTATGCATATGACTATATATACTATTTACTATTATGTAATATATATGTATAACTATATTATTTAATAATTACCATTATTTTTTCCTCTCTCTCTCTCTCTCTCTCTTTGTTGTTAGTTTATTCTCCGTACCTCAGTTTTCGCAAATTTTCTACTTAAACCCTAAGGTTGACTGGTAGAGAATGCCATATGGCATTAAGTTCGCCTTATGTACCATAAACAAATTATGTACATTAAAGAATAAATAAATAAATAAATAAATAGTCCGTGACAGAAAAATAAAAAAAAACTTAATTTCAGACACTAAACAAGTGATATGTACAGATTATAGATATGTTGGTTTATTACTATTGATGGGTACATGTTATATCCCAAGTCTGCGGTGAAATGGGACCACTTCAGGATGTGCGAGATAGGGCCTTGCGCCGGTATAGTATAATAACGGCCCTTAACAGTCTAATCCTCAGCATTATTGTGAAGGTTTTCAATTGTCTCCATGCCTACAAAACCTGTTCTCTGCCAAACGTTGATCTATCTATCTTAATCTTTTCTCGTATCTGATAAGAGATGTCTAAAGATCTATATCTTACACATATAGTCACATCCGAGAAAAGATTAACAGTGACAATACAGTCTACTTTGCCGTTACCACATGCCTACGGTAGTGACGAAGCATGTGAAACAAAATTTCAAAATAAAAACAAGTTTTCTTTTCAAAATTATTCGAACACGAAACCGTAAGAAGAAGCTAGACACATTATATAAGAAAATAACCTTAAAACAATGCAGGCTACACAAAAGGGCATGATAACCTTAAAGGGTCGACAAGACACCCGAAAAATACGTTTGATCCTAAATCATCGCCTCAAATCCGTTTGGTGTGTATTGAAATGGATAGAGAAAGGAGATTGTGTGAACATATTTGGAAGCCTCGAGACGTATTAATGTTTGAAGAATAAACTGGGATTAAAGGTTTTATATTGGAAGAAAACTAGGCTCGCAAGAAAAGATTTATAGCATCGACAGTCTTTGTAAGTATGTGGGTTGTTAAATGGAAGTGGTCTGGATTAGGATTCGCACACACATTTATTTTAAAAGTAGTTTATTGGGTGTTTTATGTTATAGTAGACTACCTTGTTAGTCAAGCGGTAAATGCAGCAGTGTGTCGGGTGAAGTAAGGGATTTTCGGAAGAATTTTAATAATAACCCAAATTTCCTATAGGAGAATAATAGCTACTGTTACATAGTAACGTAATGTAAGTAATGTTATGTTTTGTCTCCTTGCAGTAGTGTACAAATTATTTAAATGGAAACTAAGAATAATTTTTAATGGAATAGGAAGCAAACGAGCAGACTGATCACCTGATGGAAAGTGTTCAGCGCCGCCCGTGGAAATCCGCAACACCAGAGAATTTTAAAAAAGGAATAGGTACCTACGCTCTTTTCTTGAAGGTTTGAAGGTTGTATTGGTTCGGAAAAACCGCTTACGACAGATCATTCCAGTTTTGCTGTGCGACGCAGAAAGCTACGTGAGAAGCGCACAGTTGTGGCCTGCCAATCATCTATATTATTACGACAACAATTTTACATATAACACAAAGTGTGCATTGTAAAACGCCATTGTGCCACAATTTTTATAAAATCATTTTTACAAAAACGGAGCAAAAAAAATAAGCGCAAGTGTGCAAAAAGGCTGCCATACGCAGGCACATAAAAGGTTCCAACTGACCGCGTTAAGTACCCGAATCCGAAAGGCTGATAGGGCCAAACACATCGCCATCTGTGGCGAACCGTCCCTTTCAAGACAACGAGGATATCTTAAATCCTTTAATGTACCTTATCATTTCGGAAAATCCCTGGAAAAGCGCCGAATAATACGGTCTAAGGTGCTTCTTATATGAAATTAGGCTTGCGTAAAGTATACGGAGGAGGTTTTAATACTGAAATGAAAATTTAAAGTTATATTATCAAAATGATAACGTAAGGACGTGTCCTATCTTTCATCGCATCATTATGCATGCGTTTTGATATTGCAACAGGCAAGTCTCATTTCTATCTATAAAATCGAAAGCCGTATATTGCCAACCCGAGCGCTTTGAGTAAGCGTGGTGATTACTGGTGATTTATGCTCGAAACTGTGAGAGGTTTTTTGAAAATTTTTAGTTCATCTGTGCTGTCACCTAACCTTTTTAATGTAGGAATTCTACTTCCTGCCCATTCCATTTATAGATTACGCTTTTTCAATCAATAAACTTCAGTCCGTTTCCCAAACCTATATCCCAATTTTACTATAACCACTAAAATTCCAAAGTCGGTATTCCGACCATTCCACCGAAAATCAACCTAAACAAATATAACTATGTAAATAAATCCTAGGTATTGGCATTTAATCTAGGTCAGACCGATATTTGGGAATTCGCAGCCGACTTAATATTTGGGCCATTCACAGTTTATAAATCGAGGATTATTCTGGTCATTCCTTGTTTATATTGGGCTATAGAGGTATTAATGCCTGCGATTTCTCTTGCTTAAAATTATTTTTTTTAATAAATATGTGGTTTCGGTAGAATCTTATAATATAATACTTAATCTATACTAATATTATAAAGCTGAAGAGTTTGTTTTTTTGTTTGTTTGTTTGATCGCGCTAATCTCCGAAACTACTAGTCCGCTTTGAAAAATTCTCTGTGTTGGATAGCTATTCTATTTTATAGCCTATAGCATTTATCGAGGAAGGCTATAGGCTATAAAATATCACGCTACGATTAATAGACGCCAAGCAGAGCGAGTGAAACCGCGCGGAAGTAGCTAGTGACTAATATACGTGTTGGTTTTGAACTTACGTCGGAACCAATGCGATAATATGTATTCAAACTATCCTAAATTACCGATCTCCTTTATAAAATGCCGGCAGCCTACAAGCCGCACTTCTAGCCGAGGAGCTTGTCGGTTGGAAACCTGAGGTGATTTTCCAAGTGCCTGAGTGTCCATAGGGATACTCAGGCATTCCTTGATGGATCTATTGAAAATAAATATGATGGAAGGATGGTCTATTTACCAGGAAGTCAATCATGTTTTCCTTAAAATATTCTACCCTGTTCAAAATGGAATAACTTATTAATGTTCTGAAAACTTCAACCCAGGCACACACGTTGGTAATGGTATTAATTTAATGAAAATTAACCTTTGAACTAGCAACCCTAATAACGTACTTCGTAATACAAAACATGTCTCCTATATACCTAACTATATAAGACATAAGCACGTACCAATTTCAACTAAGTTGTAGATATAAATCTCACGTCCAGATGCCCTAGGCTTTGCTCAAACAACTGAGCTTCGACCAGACATTTCACAAATAAGTACGAAGTTAGGATTTTGTGAAACAAAGGATTTTACTAGAATTGATGTTTGTTTCAAACGGAATCAGTTTTGTAGTTAAATGTGCCGTACTTTTGTTTAGAGTAATGTATTGCTTTTTGTTAAAGAGGTAAGTATATTGCAAAGGTACTTGTATTTCTTTTCTGCCTTTGACTTGAAAAGATAGTAACAACATACATAACATCGCGCTTTTTAACCGAATTCAAAAAAAAGGAGGAGGTTCCCAATTCGACCATATATATGCTTTTTTTATCCCCGAAGGGGTAGGCAGAGGTGCACATTACGGCACTTAATGCCACTGTACAATGTAACACCCACGTTTTACTATTTACGTTATGAGTTCCAAATATTAGGAAATGAGCCTATTGTCATATACTGGGCACAATTCCAGACTTCGTGCTACTACTGACAATCTTTTAAAACCCAGTAACACTTTACCCTATCTGGGAATTTACCATGAGACCAATTGCCCGGCAGCCGCAGTTGTGACCACTCGGCCAACGAGGCAGTTTGTGTATTTTTATTTTTTTAATAAAGTGGCTCTTCTTTAGGTTGTTCTCCTATCGTCATTGCATTTATAACGGATGGATACACCTTTGCCATGCACATAACATCCAGCTCCAGAAAGATAATTTGCATATCTCACAAAATATTATATATAATATACCTCTAGAGTTGGAATAGATACGTTGTAGGCAGCCCAGATACTATACCAACCAGTCAGTCTAAATAACATTCGAGTCAAAATTAAAGCATTTAAATATTTCAATTAAACCACATACCGGCACTTTTGAATCATCAAATAGGATGTCTATACAGACAAACAAATGAAATAATTTTACATAAATTATTCGACTGCCTCGTTGGGCGAGTGGTCGCAAGTGCGACTATCGGGTAAGGGGTCTCGGGTTCGATTCCCGGGTCGGACAAAGTACAACTGGGTTTTTAAAAAAATCTCAGTAGTAGCACAGAGTCTGGAATTGTGCCCGTTATATGGCAATAGAGTCACCTCCTACTACATGGGTCTCATAACATAAATAGTGAAAAGTGGGTGTTACATTGTACAGTGGCATAATGTGTGCCTACCTCTTTGGGTATAAAAGGCGTGATGTTATGTTATGTTATTCTAATGTCCCATTTTTCTTTGATAATTATTTTTCTTTTCACACAGTATTCACGAATGGTCACATGCGGATATTCACAAAGAAAACAATGACTGATAAAACAGGGTATCCGGTTACAAAGGCTCTTGGTCCGGTTAAAAAACCGGTCCTGTTTCGAGTGTTAGGAGCACTTTGTTTTAACGATTGACGTTGACGTAGTGGGCCGAAGAACGAACCGCTTATGTTCATTTAAAAGGTTTAAGTGAGAATGAGAATGAGAAATAGTGAGGCACTTTCAAAGAGTTTGTAGGTATGTACCTATTGAAATTGATTTCTAATAGTAATTTCTAATATTAATTCTCAATAGTAGCACAGAATCACGATTTTTGTCCGGTATATATCAATAAGCTCACCCCCTATTATATGAGACTCATAACATAAATAGTGAAAAGTGGGTGTGACGTTGTAGAGTGGCATTAAGTGCCGTAATGTGTACCTTTGCCTATCCCTTCGGGATAAAAGGCATGATGTTATGTGATCTCATTTTATTTAAATGTAAAAGTATATTTACCATACATAATTCTTTTATAAACTATGTTTAAAGAAACGACATCAACCTCCTCTTTTTTTGAAGTCGGTTAATTGATCGTCGGCCCATCAAATATATAAAAATATACTAAATCTCTCTCTTAAGTGTAACAAACACTTGAAAATAACATTAAATCGGTTCAGCCTATCGCAAGATAATCGCGCACAATCATGTATACATACAGTCAAATCGAGGTCCTCCTCTTT
Source organism: Spodoptera picta (assembly GCA_038387885.1). Taxonomy (NCBI): domain Eukaryota; kingdom Metazoa; phylum Arthropoda; class Insecta; order Lepidoptera; family Noctuidae; genus Spodoptera; species Spodoptera picta. The sequence continues at coordinate 48,314 of JAZHFQ010000530.1, forward strand.
TTCTTTGAAATCGGTTAATAAAAATTATGAATAGCAAAAAAATTCAATAACAAAGAATATTTAGAATTGTATTTTATCATTATAATTTTGTAATAAACCTATTTACTTTGAGCCTTTTGTAAATGAAACTAAATTACATAATTAGAACAATTGTTTTGTGCTCATCTTTGAGAGTACCTTTTTTATTTATATCGTAGCTGTTTAGTTTAACACGAACGACATATTGTTTTAAGAATAAAACACAAATAAAAAAAAATCATAAAAAATGATTATTTATAACATTACACAACATCACGCCTTTTATCCCTGAACCGGTACCTCTGCGGTGGGTGCACATTATGCCATTGTGCAATGTAACACTCACTTTTCACTATTAATCTTATGAGTCCCATGTAATAGGGGGCGAGCCTATTGCCATATACCGGGCATATTTCCAGACTCCAAACCACTACTGAGACATTTTGCCCGACCCGGTAATCTAACCCAAGACTCCTTGCCCGGTAGTCGCACGTGCAAATACTCGGCCAACGAGAAGACAGTTATAATTGTTATATCATTATATGTATTTGTCCTGGTGATTGCCTGTGTGTAGCTGTACGTAGTTCTAGACCTAATATCACGGGGAAAAATACAGGAAATAGTAAACTGACACCTTCACCAAACATTTGATGTAATAGCTAAGCGATTAACGTGGCAGATCAGGTTTCCTCGCAAAATAAATATTGTGTCCGCCCTACATTTAGCTGTATCCGATCCGGTTGTTTGTATTAGATCCGATATCTACAACCTTCAGAGAACGAGTAACCTGTTTTAGTTACGAAATAATATTCTTCAAGATCTCTGATCATTTTTGTAAAGTAATATAATACATGTACTCTATTTTCTTTATATTTTATACTGTCAAACACCAAGCGGTCACCGGTGACCGCAACCTATTGTTCTATAATTGTGTCTATAATGACGGTACTCGACGAGTTAAGTACATTAGTTACAATTAATTATTTCCACTAACAATATAAATCCGATACAATTTATCTATGAAACAACGAGAAAGGGTGTGTAATTTCACATGCACTTATCACGGCGTAGCGCGTAGCACGCTACGGGGCTACGTAGCTACGGGGCTACGAGGCTACGCTACTACGCTCCGCTGATCAGCAGCAATTAATAACGCTACAAGTACGACGGTCAGGACACGGAAACATTTTGTTTCACCCCGTTAATTAACGACATTTAATTAATCGTAGATTAGTAATATAAATTAACTAAGAATTAAGTTAGTACCATTATGCCCGTTTTCACCAATCTGTCTTATTTGGCAAAAAACCCCTAATCTAAGCCGAAGAGTACAAGTAAGGGATTGGCTTAGGTGCCTCCTAACTCTAAGTAACTTTTATTTATGAGATCGTTGAGGAATAATGAGTGGAAATGGTAATTGGCTAGTTTCCTAGGTTTAAAATAAATTGTTTCAACTTTTCAATGCAATAAATAATAAAAAAATTATCATACTCTCGTCCATTGATTTCACAATTTACCTACTTTTGTATTTTTTCTCGCTTATTTAAAGGAAATAAGTATGCTAGTAGACGAAGAAATATGATGACGTCAAAGTTGCATAATTCATAGAAAAGTATCGTCTTTGACATTTCAATAAAAGTTTTTTTTTTTTATTAAAACGTACTAGGATTTTCTCCTGTGTCGTGGGTGCGTTTACAAACATACAAGTTCACATACACAATGACACCCAGACCCGAAACAACAATTTGTGGATCACACAAAGTGTTGTCCCGTGCGGGAATCGAACCCGCGACACGTTGCACGGCAGCCGGTTGCCCAGCCACCGCACCAACCGTGCAGTCGAAAAGTATTGAATTTGACTATCTGTCAACTACCGTATTAATTAATCACGCCTTTTATCCTCGAAAGGGTATGCAGAGGTGCACATTATGCCACTGAAAAGTGGGTGTTAACCCCACTTTTCACTATTTATGTTATGAGTCCCATGTAGGGGGTGAGCCTATTGCCATATACCGGACACAATTCCAAACTCCGTGCTACTACTGAGAATTTATTTAAAACCCAGTAATACTTTGCCCGACCGAATCGCACTTGCGACCACTCGACCAACGAGGCAGTCGGATCAGAATAAATATTGACATTAGCCACATGTATAATCTGACAGCTACTAATTACAAAATCGTTTGATGCAAAACTCACTTCAAATTATTCACCGCAAAATATTGATAGCAAACAATAGGGGAATTCAATATCAATACAATTTGACACCGATACAGTACACACGACTACACTTGAAACAATACATAACCAGTATAAACCGACCCTCGAATTTGTAGAAAGATTTTTTTTCTATGGGTAATCCAGTAAACGATCAGATGGATCACCTGATGTTAAGCAATCGGCGTCGCCCATGGACACCTGAAACACCAAGGCGTTACAAGTGCGTTATCAGCCTTTTGAGAATTGGGAATTTGAGGATTGTGGCGGATTCAGATATTGGGGAGACTAGGGAAGGAGGACAATTGGTTCTCCGGTGACCTCACTTACACGACGAAACATAACGCAAGCGTTGTTTCACGTCGGTTTCTTGTGAGGCCGTGGTATCACTCCGGTCGAGCCGGCCCATTCGTGACGAAGCATGGCTCTCCCACACTTAAATCATCATACAAAACGAGACCATAGTAAAGTGGTTAAATATACTTTGATATGTAAATATACAACTATGATAACCAGTATAAAGTAACCGTCGAATATGTAGAGAGATCATACAAACCAGGATCATGATAAAGTGGTTATCATAGCTTGGTATGTAGCATTGTGTACAATGCAATTAATCTGTTTGTCTATCGTACACAGGGTAATTAATAATTAATCTCCCGATACTAATATTATACCTAGTAATATTTGTTCACTAATACACTAATAATTTGTACACATAATCAATTGATTAGTGGTTGCATCTTGCATGAATGATTATAATGATAAGGGTCGTCTATATGGAGTTTCTTGCTCGTTCTTCTCCACTCGAATCGACATTTTGGAACGAGCGCCTAGCTTCACTGACGGACAGACTGACAGACTATCATATATTTCATATTTGTTGACGTTTCAAAAGTACCAAATTATGGTTTAATTGAAATAAATGCTTTTGAGTTTGAGTTTGAGTTTGAGTTTATACTGAAAGGCTACTCAATTTTAAGTTCTACTTAAATATCTTAAATAGTTAAATAGTTGCTTGCTTCTTGCTCAAACCATTAACTCTTCTCTGCATCACCCAAAGGTCAGACTGGGAGAAAATGCCTGCGGCATTAAGTCCCCCTTATGTACATTTTGTGCATGAAGCTTTATAATAAATAAATAAATAAATCATGCTATCTCTGTCATTTTTAAAAGAATTTGTAGTGACAAAAATATACTTGAGTATGTCTTAAAATTGGTTCGTGTTTGATTTAGACATTATACAACGCAATAGTATTGTAATACGAGGGTTGATATTAGGTTCGAGCGCATACCTGACGACGGCGAGAGATACCACCGCCCAGTTGCGGCCCAGTTGTTGCGCAAGGGTACTTTATTGTCTTTACTCGGACGCACTCTTAACCCGTCGTGGGCCGGAACGTAGATCCACGCGAGACACAATGTATTTTCTATTGTGTCTAATATGCCGTATTGCCGGTATATAGTCAAACGGTTAATGGAGTGAAAGCTAACCCCGCCAACGACAGTATACAACTAGCCGCGACAACGCGTAGCCGCTATTCCGCGAAGCACCCGGTTAACTAAATTTTAAGTTAGACCTTATTTGTGTAGTTTTAAGGACACTTATTCAGTTGATAAACCCTTTACACTATAGTTTTCGCGCATTCGAACCTCATTTCCATCCCACACCCTGACGTAGAGGCTGCAATTGCAAGCCCAACTTTACAGTATTCAATTTAAGACTTAGCGTTGTCATCATCATGCCTTTCCTTCAAGTTAGGAGCAGCTCTTGCGTTTAATGGCTTTAGAGTCACAATTATAGAGGTAGTTAAAATGTTTTTCACTGGCCGATCGTAATTCAAGGACATCTCTTGTAGGTTAGATCATATTTCCAGTCAGAGTTCACTTTCATAGGGTTAAAAATCATTATCAGTGTCAACAAAACTAATGCGAAACTGAACTTAAAGAGCAAAGTACTTTCTGACTGCACGGTTGGCGTTGTGGCTGGGCAACGTATGCCGCGCAACGTGTTGCTGGTTCGATTCCCGCGCGGAACAACTCTTTCTGTGATCCAGAAATTGTTGTTTCGGGTCTGGGTGTCATGTGTATGTGAACTTGTATGTTTGTAAACGCACCCACTATACAGAAGAAAATACTACTGTGGGGCAACGTCTAAAAATAAACATTGATTTTGTTTTGAATATGGTTTTGTTTGATTGTTGTGTTTAATGTTAGACCTGGCGTCATACAATTTTATCTTTATTCATTTAAAACTACGTACAAGACAATTAGTATGCTTTAAACATTCTCTAACAGTCAACTTCTCCATCGTAGACCAAATCATCGCTTACCACCAGGCGAGATAGTGGTCAAACGTCGGCCCATCAAATATCAAAAGAACCTATAGAAATGTAAATATAGTAAATAGTTGTTTGAAGGGTGCAACACTGCACGGTTGGCACGGTGACTGGGCAACTGGCTACCGCGCAACGTGTAGTGGGTTCGATTCCCGCACGGAGCAGGTCTTTGTGTGAAAAAAAGGGACGGCAAGACGCATGTAATACCCCAAGTGTTTGGAAGCGTACATAGGCTACACTACAGTAACCGCTTACTATTACTATTTATCTTAAGGTGTGTGCGTTTTTTGCCAACGTCGTGATATATAAAAACCTTTACGTGATATTGTTTACATAGTACTTTTACACAAACAACTTTGACACGTTTCACATTGTCCCTCAGATTACCTTCAACAGTAGATACAATGTTTAACTTCAACCTTGCAACTTGTTCTTATTTACTGCAAACTTTATTGACATAATAAAGATATCTCACCGCGATGTCTGACAGTAAAAGGTAAATGTCCTCCGTGTGCATAGCCTTTAAAGTTTAGCAACATTGAGATTAATATTACAGTAGTTTTCTTAAACTGAAGTAATTAGAAGTTTTAATTATAATTATGGTAAGGAGAAGGAACATTCATGGGGATACTATGTGCTTTAAACGGTGGTGTAATCATAACCTGCGTGGGCGATCTAGAAGCGAACGGAATTCCGAGGTGGCGACTAGCGAATTCAATGCGATGCGAGGCGGCGGCATGTTCTATCTAATCGTTTCGCTTCGTTTTTTGTTACCATGACTACAACCACACAAAATCATGACAGTACCGCATACAAATATGACATTTCACGCAAAAATATTAGACCATGTAATCGCGTCCGCGTCATTTAGATCGCTCACGCAGGACGTAGCGTTAGAGTCACTGTAAGGTGCAATGTACCATTCGGCTTAACACAACATTATCTAGACTCCTATAGCATGGAACATCTATTTATAATGTAGAAATGTTAATAGCAAAAAATGCCAGTATACCCATTCCTACCCAGGCAAAAGAGACTATTATATTTTTTATATATATATATATATACATATATATATATATATTAGATGAGACTGACGTTTGCCCACTACTGCGCCTGGTGGTAAGCGATGATGTGGCCTACGATGGAGCATGTCGACCCATAAGCAACCTATTCACTCAGGTCTTGAAAACACCCAGATGATACCCTGCAGTAAATACAGACTTTGGCAAAGAATTCCACTCCTTAGCAGTATGCACAAGGAAGCTTGATGCGATTCGCTTCGTGTGTGTGGGTGGGACATCTACCATAAATCGGTGACGCTTCGCCGATTTTTGCGATACATTACCCACTTTTGCCACTGATTTTGCTAATGACAGCAAGAAAACTGAGATAGAATTACCCTCAATTAACAAAAATTCATCTTGAACTTCAATAAACCGTAATTTTCACTTTACGCCGCATATTAAGGAAAAACTTTACCAATTTACCTCATAGCCTTTCATTCTACAATGGACGAAACAATTTCAAACACAATCTCGATGAAATGGCTTCCATCTTACAAGACCTTATTGCTGCTCCACTTTATTTTCTTTCAGGAATTTTCAAGAACATGAAAAATAATTACACCCTTGTTGACGAATAATAAAAGAAACTGAAAACATTTCAGGCAGCCATTTCACCGGAATCAGCTCTGTTCGCTCTACATGTATCCAACTGGATCTTTCATTGTCTGTTTATATTTCTATCTTGTTTCCCTCTTTCTTTTAATTTTTTTGAATGAGCATTGAAGAATATAAATTTTTGATTGGGACCGAAAATGATCCGCTATCTCTCTTTTCTTAGATTGTTTTTTTTTTTATTGAGAATACTAATCGTTGACTGATATAATAGAACAATGAATTTCTTATACTTAAAGAAAGTCGTACAAATTGAGATGAAAATGATTTTCCTAGCTGTCTATTTTTTACTTGCGATGAATGAGACAGATAGTTAAACTCTGTACATCAATAAGTAAAGGGAGAGTCGCATTATTTTTATCGGTAGCTTCTTCCAGCGGCTTTGCCCGCCTTTCCAGGGGTGAAAAGTAGTCTATATGTTACTCCACACTATAATCTTGATGTGGTGACTGAGCCACAAATATACACACAAACACACAAATTTTCACATTTATAACATTGGTTCAAGCTTAATTCTACCATCGGCCCTACAGTTACAGCGTAAAGTACACTGCGGGCAACCTATTCGACAAACTTATATTTGCGTTTGGTGCAGTAACTATGTCTATGGATTGAACCGCACAATTGAGTTTGTTGTTTTGTTCATATACTTTTTCGAGACACAAAATATACAGTATGATGCCCAGAATATTAAAATATAATCATACCAAGTTTCAAGGTGATTGGACCGACAGTTTTTACGTGATGCGTGAACATACAAACAGACAAACAAAAATTTTATTAGTCACATTTTTTGTTTCGGTATTTATCTAGTAACAGCCATATAGTACAGAATTTACACTTCTACTGTTTCATTTATGTATAGCTTAGTTGATCTCAGTGTACCTTATAAATGAAACATTTAATTGAGATTGAATTACCATACTCAAATACAAGCCAAAATGCAATACCAAAATGCAGGACCGGTCAACAAGACTGGCTTCTAGACAAGTTTGTGAATGTAAATGCAAATTCCAAATGCAAGCACTTTGGTTTGTTCCATAGTATATTACTCTAAGTCTGGCTGAAGTGGTTACATAAATACTGGAATTTCTGGTCAAGTTGGACGAAGTACATGTTAAGGTTTGTGCTGAGTAGAATGTTCAATGTTAAGTTCATAACTGGCACTGGCAGTTACCCATCAACAGAATTAATACTTTGTAGAATTTTGCCAGTTTATTACTTACTAATGTACAGACGGCTACACATCGAGCTTTACATAACCAGTATAATCTGAACGTTAAATGTGCGGAAAGATGATGCGACGCGACACCAGAATAAACTGGTTTTGTATAGATTGATGTGTGGCCGTGTGTACTATAAGTGTAACTCTTACTTAGACTCGTACATTCTGGTAACTCTTACTTGATTAGGCTTTGCATAGCTCTGCATTAAAAAAAACGAGATTAATAAATCAGATTTGCAGTCAGTCGTTCTCAAACACAGCATCAGACATTTTAGAGCCTCTAAAATACCTAAAATAAGCGACAAACAGGCCATCCTTTATCAACCTATTTCCAGACAGCACCCAGATATTTTCCAATCTAACCTAGATCTATTTGGACCTCAGTTCAATCAATCTAGAAACGTCTGTAGCTCTGCGACGACGCGATAGAACTAGTAATAAAAGTAGGGTGCCTATTTATAGCCTAGAGTATAACGATAAAGTAACTTTTAGTTAATAACTAGGCTATTGAAAATGTCGATATGTTGACAAGTTACTTGCAAATAAATTGGAAGTAGTATACGAAATAAATCTTAACCTTAGTTCTGAAAATAACTATTAGGTATACTTTTTTATTTTATAGGATACGTTAAACGAGGTGACGGATCACCTGATGGTAAGCAACTGGCGTTGCCCATGGACCCCTGGAACACCAGAGGCGTTACAAGTGCGTTACCAGCCTTTCGGGTATTAGAAATTTGCGGATTGTTGTGCATTCAGGAATTGGGGAAATTGGGAAGGATGGGGGGGGGGTAATTGGGCTCCCGGTAATCTTAAACATACGACAAAACACAACGAAAGCATTGTTTGGCGTCGGTTATCTGTGAGGCTGTGGTATCACTCCGGTTGAGCCGGCCCGTGCCGAAGCATGGCTCTCGCACATATTTAACTTAAATTGAATTTTGTTGTTTTGTTGGTCAAAGTATGATAACCAAACAAAGGGGCGGATTCAAATCTCACGTTGTTTTTTTTTTAATTTCTCATTTATAGCACAAAATTTTGTATCCATTATAATAAATAGGGTAAGATCCTCAACCATCCTATAGAACACATATTTGATGAAGTCAGTGAATTATAATTATTCTGTCTACCCCTTCAGGTCATGATATTATACGGTTATAAAAAAATTGAAGCAAAACTCGACACAAAAATCTACCAGAAATAAAAAAAAAATAAGTTGGTTCTACATACTTGCAAAAGCGTTTGACATTTGCGTAGCAAAAATAAAAAGACGTTTAGTCGCCCAACAAAACTTCAGACACACTTTTAAAAACAGAACATCTTTTTTTTCTTTTTCCCTTTTTGTAAAGGAGCGTAAAATCTCTTTGCTGACTTGCTTTTTTAAAGTCAGGTAAAGGTGTCAAGTTGATGACACACTAGGTAACTTTGATAAGTATAAACTTGCGTAACTTTTTTATAGGGAGAGTCGCTGAACTATGATTACTAGTCGAATACGTTAATTACGTTGACTGCCTCGTTAGTCGAGTGGTAGCATATGCGACTGCCAAGCAAGGTGTCTTAGGTACGATACCCTGGTCAGGCTAAGTGTCGAAAATGTTTCAGTGATAGCTGTACCTGAAGTCTGGTGCTGTGCCTCGTATATAGACTACAAAATACGCTTATCCTCTACTACATGGGTCTCGTTAACATAGTAATCAAAAAGGTAGGTGTCACATTGTGATGCGCATCTTTGTCTACCACCTTGGAACCATATGTAACAAAACATAACATCACGCCTCTTATCCCCGAAGGGGTAGGCAGAGGTGTACATTATGCCACTGTACAATGTAACACCCACTTTTCACTACTTATGTTATGAGTCCCATGTAATAAGGGGTGAGCCTATTGCCATATACCGGGCACAGTTCCAGGCTCCGTGCTACTACTGAGAATTAAAAACCCAGTAATACTTTGCCCGACCCGGGAATCGAACCCGAGACACCTTGCCCGACCCGACAGTCGCACTTGCGACCACTCGGGCAACGGAACTATTTATGTATGTTTAGTTAAACAGTTTTTCTACTAATTTCCAGAATATAATTTAACATTAGATTAAATTCACATTTGTGAATTAATTAATTTTGCTTTAAAACAATTACGCCGCAGTTTAATCAGTTACATTGAAATTGATTTTCACTAATTACTATCGCACAGACTAATCGGTACTAATCTTGGATTTAAAACTAATTAACTAAAGTTATTGTTATTGATTTCTTTATAGAAATGTTATATTGGTAAAATGTTAGTATTTTACCAATATAACATTCCTGTTGTTGATGTAAATGTTTATTTTCTCACCAAAGTATTTAAATACGGAACATAATATTAAAATAAGTATTATAATCAAGTGTTGTCTACAAACGGTGCCCAGAAGTAGTGAAAGTCGTTTGTATTGTTACTGTATTATTATTATAGAGGTATTACCTATGACAAATTATTTTAATTTTATATGATGAGGTTTGATGTACTAATACTAGTTTATAAGTTGTATATGTCTTTACTCACCGTATGGATTGTATTATCTGAATAAATAAATTGATTGACTGATTGATTGATAATCGTTTCTTTTTCTGTTTACAAAAATAAATTTAGCTTAACGTGGCAGTAATCAGATTACTTTGACATAGGACACAAGCACACAAATCCTCTCATGAAACACGCCTATCAAAATACATTGTGTGTAGTCAAAATACATAAGTGTGGGAGAGCCATGCTTCGACACGAATGGGCCGGCTCGACTGGATTGATACCACGGCCTCACAGAAAACCGACGTGGAGCAACGCTTCCGTTGTGTTTCGTCGTATGAGTGAGGTTACCGGACACCCAATTACCTTCCACTTCCCCAATCTCCCCAAACCCTGAATCCCCAACGATCCTCAAACTCCTAATCCCCAAAAAGCCGGTGACGCACTTGTAACGCCTCTGGTGTTCCAGGTGTCCATGGGCGACGCCGATTGCTTACCATCAGGTGATCCCTCTGCTCGTTTACCGGCTTATGTATGCCATAAAAAAAAGATTGAATATTCAGCGTATTTTTTTATTAAAACTAAAACATTATTGAGTATTCACAGCAACTCAACACCATAACACAGAAAACACACTAAAAATAATAGCAAACAATTCATTCTTTTAAAAAGATACGACAACCAATTTCCCGTTTTCGGTGCTTCTACAAAATATCTAGGTTTTTAAAAGCCGCCCGATCTGTAGGGAGAGCATAAAATTTTCCTACAAAGTCTCTCGAGTATGCTAATCATTTCAATGACAAGCTTTCCTAAGGAGAATTAACAGCTTGTCTTTTTTATGTAAAATCGTTAGAATGGCTGCGTTTTATTATTATTATGTATGTGTGTCGTATATTTTGTATTTTTGTTACACACGACGCAGGAGAAAATTAGGATTTTTTTTTAGTATAACATATTATACCCTATTATACCCCATTTTTTTATTATTATATATAATTATACCCTAGTATGGGACAATGTTTACGGAGCCGCGGAAGGCCTAACGGTTTACCGGGGCTCCAGCTTGAAGAGCAGGAGTAGGAACGGGGTGGTTTTTAGTCAGTAAGAGTCTGACACTCCCTCTCGCCAACGCAAGGTGGGAGAAGTCATTGGATGATTGTCCCACTTCAAAAAAATGTATAGGACAATGTTATAAGCAAAAATATAGGAAGTTTGGCGACAGACGACAAAATGACAGAAGTCAGATAACGCGCATAGACGGTCGACAAGCAAATCAACATGACGACACAAATCGTACATCGCACATGTGTACGCGAATAAACATAAATAAAAAATCCCAACAAACAACTGTTGGGCACAACAAAGCACGCAGGCACGATCACCTTGCCTGGTCGGTGGTAACAGAGGATCGTCTGTTACCAATCTTAGGGAACTTAACTTGGTCTATAAATTTCAGCCTCAACATACTATTTATATAATTTATAATCACAATTCTTGGCAGATGGGTTGAAGGTTGCACTTTAAATCGTTTTAATTCATGTGCAAACGTATTGCCCTGTTTCTCTTTCATGTGTAGTTCCTTAGTCATTCCTTATGACACGAGTGGTGATAAATGTATTGAAGTCCTCTACCAGCACCAAAATGAGCTACAATGGACTACAATGGGCTGTTACCCATAGGCAGTTCTACTAGTAGGCTGCGCGATATCGCCGCAACCGCGCACGCTGCTCATGAGGATGAACCCCTCTGTGGTTCGAAACTCGTAGAGCTTCATTCAGTATTTTCAAGTGAGTAACCCGCAATTTTAGTTAATTTAGTATGTCTCACGATAGTTATTATAGACAAGCGAAAAAGCCGATCTGTCTATTAACATCAGTAAAACCAAGTTGATGGTTGTCTCCAAAAATCCTGATCTTGACCCAATTATAAACATAGATGGTAAACCAATCGAACGAGTATGACAATACAAGTATCTCGGGGCTTGGGTAAATGAAGTATGGGAATCAGATCAAGAAATTAAGACCCGGATAGAAATTGCCCGAGCATCTTTTAACAAAATGAGGAAAGTTCTGTGTTGTCGTCAAATAAACATTAAGCTCAGAGTTAGGTTACTCTTTTGCTACATCTGGCCTCTAGTCATGTACGGATGTGAAGTATGGACCGTGAAGGAGGACACTACGAGACGTATAAACGCATTCGAGATGTGGTGTTACCGTCGTATGCTCCGAATCAGCTGGACACAAAGGGTCAGCAACGAATCCGTGCTACAGCGCGTCCAAATGACCCGAAAAATTATGCTGACCATCAAAAATTATGCTGACCATCGGTCACGTGCGTAGACACGATAGATATTCACTGCTTCAACTGATCATGATGGGCAAAGTGGAGGGGAAGAGACGTGCTGGGCGCAGAAGAAAATCGTGGCTGCGAAACATCCGGGAGTGGACCGGCATTACATCTGTCGAACAATTGTTCCGCATGGCTACCGACAAGGAGAAATACAAGAAGCTGACGGCCGACCTTCAACATTGAAGAGGCACTATAAGAAGAAGAAGAGAAGACGATAGTTATTATAAAAACATAGTGTTACTAGTAGTAACACTATGTTTTTCTAATCAGTAGATTGAACTAAACTATTCGTAGTACAATACAATACAATAACGCTTTACTAAAATTTTATTTAGTGGATAAAACAATATATCACTGTAACACGGTTACAGTGGCCATACTAGACAGATTACAATAATAAAATAAAAATAAACAATCTGTTATCACTATTTCGTTAGTGGAAACTGTACCACTAAGCAATTAGTGTCCCTGGTTGCATTGCGTATCGACAAAAGTGCGTATTGGTCCTTTTTTCTTTATGTTTTTTAATTGGACACGTTTTGACTGACTCTTGCGCGAAAGGAAATAAAAAGAACCGGCAGTAAAATATTATGGGGAATTGGTGCTAAAGAGAAATTAATGAATCATGAAAGCCGTTTCATCCCTCTGATACAAAATATTTTTGAATGCTTACCTGACAAACTATTACACATTACAAATCGTCACATCTTTTAATCCCCGGAGGAACAGGCAGAGGTGCGCTTATAGCAATACAAAATTCAGTACACATTTTACCAAACGCGTATGTGTACGAGTGGTCGCAAGTACAACTGCCGGGCTAAGGGTATCGGGTTCTTTTCCCAGTCGGGCAAAGTTGTGTTTTCACTGGGTTTTTTTTTAAATATACTCAGTAGTAGAATGGAGCCTGGAATTGTGCCCGGTATATGCCAATAGGCTCACTACTTACTACATAGGACTCATAACGTAAACAATAAAAAGTGGGTGTTACATTGTATAGTGGCATTAAGGGTCGTAATACGCACCTCTGGTTATCGGTTCAGGGATAAAAGGAGTGATGTTATATTACGTATGTCATAAGTCTCATGTACACATGTAAGTACCTACATGAGACTTTCTATGAGAGTATGTCTAACGTTTTTATAAACGTAACAATAAAACTTTAAACCAAAATCCGAAATCAACACCAGTACCATTATAGCTTCAAAATCTCTAACAATACTAAGGCAACATCAAATCCTATCACAGAATGCACTACCATTCACACATGCGCTGCATACTAATCAATTCCAAACAGTCATGCTACGTCAATCAAACTGAGCATCAGGCCTTTGTACAGTCGGCCAAATTATTTAGCAGGTAGGAAAAATACTGCGACTGCCTCGTTGGCCGAGCGGTCGCAAGTGCGACTGCCTGGGCTCGCTGCCATCGCAGCGGTAAGTCCCCTCTTTGAGGAGTGGCTTGAGAGACGCTACGGCGTCCTCACCTACCGCCTGACGCAGGTCCTCACCGGACATGGAAGTTTCGGGAGGTACCTGTGTCTGATGGGGCGGGAGGAAACGCCCGGGTGTCATCACTGCGAGGACCGCCCGACACGGTGGAACACACGGTGGGAGAATGCCCTTCGTGGGCTGAGCACCGCCGTGTCCTCAGGGAAGTGATCGGCGATGGCGACCTCTCGCGTCCGGGCCTAGTGCAGGCCATGATGCGGAGCGAGGGGGACTGGGATGCCGTCTCCTCCTTTTGCGAAGCAGTCATGCTAGCTAAGGAGGAGGCGGGACGCGTGAGGCAGCGAAGCGCTGCCTCCTTGCAACCCAGCCATCGCGAAGGACACACCGGGCGTCGGGGATCGCGAGATGATCTCCGGCCACCGTAAGCGCGGGCCTGCGGACGGCGAGCATGGGTGGCTCCCCGTCCGACCAGAAACACACCCGAGCGTACGGCGCGTCGCGTTCCGCGCGCGCCTCAAAGAGCCATCAGACCACCACAGATGGGGCCCAATACGGCCGATGCCGATTCGGAGTCGCGGAGAACCTAACGGGTAACCGGGGCTCCGGCTCGACGTGCAGGAGAAGGAACGGGGTGGTTTTTAGTCAGTAAGAGTCTGACACTTCCTCCCGCCTCACCCAGGCGGGAGAAGTCATTCGATGATTTTCCCCCCTTAAAAAAAAAAATAAAAAAAAAGTGCGACTGCCGGGCAAGAGGTTCAATTACTGGGTCGGGGACGTATTACTGGGTTTTTTTTCAAAATATCTCAGTAGTAGCGCGGAGTCAGGAATTGTGCCCGGTATATGGCAACACGCTGACTCCCTATTACATGAGCCTCATAACATAAATAGTGAAAAGTGGGTGTTACATTGTAGTGGCATTAAGTACCGTACACACATACACACCTCTGCCTACCCCTTCGGGGATAAAAGGCGTGATGTTATGTTATGAATTTCATACATAAATCATTCACTTCAAGCTTCCTCAACAATATTGCTACTGGAGAAAACCGTACAAAAATATGTTTTAAGTTCATAGCGTTTATATAGGTATTATACAGACAGAGGGAAGTGAACGGGATTGGTAAAACCACACAAAAGTATGCTATCTAACAAAACTAAATCTTTTTATATAATTTCAATTTCAATTGTTTCTGTCACTAACCAAAGTTTACAGTTTTTTAATGGAGAATCAACTGGATAATTCGTTTTTAATTACATTTAAGGACATTTCAACTATTATTTCTTTGACATTTTAACATTTGACATTGTTTAAGTAATTACTATTTTGACTTTTGTTTATGGACTGTAACTATTCAATTTATAAAGCAGTAAGTTTAAGTTTTAGGATGACATGTTTATAATTTGTAACATTTTAAATTAATTTTTGCATGCCTACTGGTAAAATATGGCTGAGCTCGCATTGTACCTAACCTAACACCACAAATATTATTGTACTACCCATATTTGCAAAATAAACTATCTCTTTATCTCTCTTTATCTTTACAGTCTCCGTACAGAATCAATCAACTAACTAATATATATATCTACTAACTAATAATCTATAATATACTGCACGGTTGGCATGGTGGCTGGACAACTGGCTGCCTCGCAACGTGTTGCGGGTTCGATTCCCGCACGTAACGTTAACGTTCCGGGTCTGGGTCTTATGTGTATGTGAACTTGTATGTTTGTAAACGCACCAACGACACAGGAGAAAATCCTAGTGTGGGGCAATGTTAGAAGATAAATCTTTATTCTCTCACTTGCACCCAAATGACTTGGCTGACTGTACATTGGATTAACTGACGTACCCTGACTGCAACTAGGTCACCTTAACCGTAATCTCACTTGGCTGTACCTGTGCGAGATACGACTCTAAGGTTCATTGTTCCCGAGTTTACTTAACATAGAAACCTGTATTTTTTCCTGAAAGACAGTCACCTAATTTTCTAGGTACTACATTCAAATAAAGACCATACTTTTTTCTTAGAATTGTAATATTCTTGATATTTTCTGCCTATGCAATAAATAGTAGTGCTACCATGTATATGCCTAAATAGGCATATACATACCACGCCTTTTTTCCCCGAAGGGGTAGGTAGAGGTGCAGTGCACATTACGGCACTTAATGTCACTGTACAATGTTGAATCCACTTTTTAGTATTTAGATATGTTATGAATCCCATGAAACAAGGGTGTGCCTATTGTCATATACCGGGCACAGTTCCAGACTCCGTGCTGCTACTGAGAATTAAAAACCCAATAATACTTTGCCAGACCCGGTAATCGAACCCGAGACCCCTTGCACGACAGTTGCACTTGTGACCACTCGGCCAACGAGGCAGTTAACATAGCATGTTTAAAAAGAGTCGTAACCTTTCCGTATAGTCTATGAAACAAGATAATATTTTAAAAGCAAACCATCGAATAAATATGTATTGAATAATATCTAAACGCCCGAACAAAAATACCAAATGAAATCAACTTTTGAAATATGTATAACGAAAGTAAATTATCGGTGGACGTTAATACGAACAATATCAAAAGCTAAAACATTTATGATACCAATTCAATTTGTGACCGCAAGCCGCATACCCGAACACTTTCAATATAACTCGACACATATCAAAACCATAAATTCACGAAACACCCGTAAACCGCTTATAATTTTCTCACGCAAAATAATTAAATGTTTTTCACTGGCATAGCTAAAATAATTTCACAAATATATCGCTATTTGGTCATTATCCTTATACCGCAGCCGGACAAATTATATCAATCTGTCAATTTTTTCACTGGATTTTCGACCTTATATCAAAATAATAAAGTTGGAAATCTGTTATAGAAATTCGCCATAAAAGAGGAGCTTGATCTGCTGCCTATGTACCACAAGGGTTGTAATGAAGCCGTAAAATATTAGGGATAATATCGTACCCTAAACACGTATGGAAAAAACCGCACTTCGTTACTCGGTTTTCGCATCAAGGGCCTGACCATAATATCATGAATTTTAAGTATATTTATAATCAATATGTGTATGGTGAAAATATTCACGTTTGGTAGGTACTGAAAGAAAAAGTTTTTATAGCATTTAAGACTTAGTAATATAATGGTGAGCTAAGCCTAAACTTGTTTACCATGTATTAAGTATGTACTTAAAACTAATTAGGGCATTCAATAGTCCTTGAGTTCTTCGTGTTCCAATAATTAAAAAATAGGACTTGCCATTTTTATAAAGATGACGCTATAGTGAATAAATGGTACCAAAAATATTCCTTACACAAAAATAATAATAATTAACAATTGCATAGGTTTATCCGCACGCACAAAGCTTTCGATAGAACGATTTGCTTTTTCAAAAAATACAGATTATACGTGAACAGGCAGTGTGAAATTAATGACGTCATAATTTCCGGCTCGCCAACCACCCCTGGCACAGTGAACGGTCGCTGGACCATTGCAGGGATGACGTCATACCTTTTAAAAACTTGATGTATTATTCCATATTGACTTTGATGAGATTACATGAAGATTTCAAAGGAAACTGCCAGTCATAGGTTCTGGTTTTGAAAGCATAATACTGTGGAATTTGGTGCATAGCATGATATCGATATGGCGCTTCTCATTTCCAAGAGATAGACAGAAGTAAACTTAATACACATTAAGTAAAATCTGATGTAAAAATTAACCTATTGCTAGGCACCGGACTCCCATTTGAATCGAAAAATAGCGGGTATATACTTCTTGAATTAAAGTTTTTACTAGCCACAATCGACCAATTTAGACATCCACGCCTCCCTGTGAGTACTTTTTTTCTTACAAATAATAAAATACAATTTATTGATAGTTTTCAACAGTTTATCGTCAAAATTAGTCATGATTGTGCTTGTCGAATTTATAAGCTATGAGTAGCTTGTACTATTCTATTTGCGAAAAATCATGCTTAACTTCACAGTATGTAAGGTAAGTAAAATATATATCTGAAGCTGTTTTTAAACTTCAAATGTAGGACAACTTGTTAGAGCTTACGCCGTGAAACTTCGAGTCTCTGAAACTCTGAAGGAACCAAATTCTGAACTTCTTAAAACTCACGTTTTCAAGTTACAAAAAACAAACTGTCTTTGAAGAGCTCTCGTTTTGGAGTGACTACTTACATCTATGGATGTATCATCACGACGCTATCTTTAGGAGGAATAAGTAACTTCTTTAGCCTTTTTAATTTTCATGTCCTTGTTGAGAACGTAATATTAAATGATGAAATGACTTCTCTAGGCAATGTTGCCATATTGTCGATGTCAAATCAAAATAATTATACCTACATTACAAATTTTTTCAAAGACCTTTTATAGAAACTCTCAAACTAATTTGAAATTGTCACTACTATATTGATTGCATATTAATATGACAAAGCTTATAGGAACTGGGCTGCGTTATTGTCGTGGTGGCCCGGAGGTTTAAGCCACCCGCTTCTCATGCATGAGGGCGCGGGATTGAGACATACCAACAGCAAGTACCAATGTGACTTTTACCGAGTTATATGTACTTTCTAATATTATCTAAACACCACTGACAAATGATGAAGGAAAACATCATGAGGAAACCTGTGCTTAAAATTTCTAATTATAAGTTTGAGCAAGCGTGGTGATTAATGCTTAAACCATTTGTGAAGAGGCTTTGCTCAGCAGTGGGCACTTATGGGCTGTTGATGCATGTATGTATACCGATATGATGTGATATTCTTCAAGAAACTTAATACCTACAGTGTCAGTATAGTACAACACACTCTAATAAGGAAAACAATAACCAGAGCTAGGAAGTCTTCATCTTCATAAATTTAGCGAGGAAATGTGTTATTATTTTCATTTCCCCTCATATTAAGGGCATCATAAGAATTCAGACTCCCTAAATAATAAGATCAGTTCTGATACGGAAGCGAAGAATATGAGCGTATAAGTGCACGCTGGGTGTGAAATAAATTATCTTCTCTTAGAGCTTGGTTTTATGTATCAGTATTTGGACCAGTTTATACGAAGCTGTGGAAACATGTCATGTGTCTCTGTGTATGTTTAGATCTTTAAAACAACTGATTTTGATACAGTTTTTTTATCCATAGCGACTTTAGAGATAAGTTTACATTTTTAAAGTGTGTGAGAGTCATATTTCGGCACGAACGAGTGATACCACGTCCTCACATAAAACCTTGTTGTGCTGTGTTTTAATTATAATGAATGCGTAAAAAACATGTCTAATTAACGCGCGCGAAGCCGCAGGCAAAAGCTTTTTTTTTTATCACGACGGTGGCAAAAAAAGCGCACGACCCACCTGGTGGTAAGTGGTTTCCGTGGCCTATGATCGCTGGCAACACATGCGGCATTACACGCGCCGTGCCGTGCCGTCTCTTAATAAACCTATTTACTCCTTAAACTAGTAATAAGTAACAAAAAATTAAAAACAGAAGCCAGCAAAAGCCAAATTGGTCGGCCATAACATTCGATATCTCACTTTTTGATGAATAGCCAATTAAATTCCCATTCAGGTGACTTTTAAACGTTCATAATATGAGACTTAAAAGGCGGCCTTTCGGTATCTTTCTTTGAATAAATGAGTTCGGCACAAAGAACTTCGTTCCCGAGAAGTAATTTCCTTATTTTCATCGGACCCAGATGTTGATTCAACGAACGGACCCTCTCTCAGTTTTAGAAGTAAGTAGCAATTTTGGTGAACAGCTTTATTTAAAATTAAAATCAATATGCCCCTTCCAGTGTTATAACTTTTTGTATTACGACAAATAAACGTGAAGGTTGCTTTTTGGTGGAATTAATTTGTTATATTTTTATTACACTTCATTTATTATCGTATAGCCGCAAGAGCAGTTTCTAAGAAGATGATTATTTGAGCTTGATTATGCCAAGGATACACTAGGGCACAAATGTCCTACGACATGTCAAGCAAAATCGGCCAACTTCACCTGGCATATATAGCGACAACGCGCGAGGAGAGCTGTGTCGCGGTGTTGCCAGACATGTCGACTATAATTCGGTAACGTCGCGCTACTTCACTCAACGTCGCTGGCGACACGTGTTACAGGGCATTTGTCCACTAGTGTATCCTAGGCTTAAATTGGGCATAATGTTACCGAGCATTTTGATTCTAGAAATTATCACTAATAACAATAATGAGTTTCTAATCCTGGCCGCGCGCGCCTCAAAGAGCCATCAGACCACCACAGATGGGGCCCAATAGGGCCGATGCCGATTCCGAGTCGCGGAGAACCTAACGGGTAACCGGGGCTCCGCCTCGACGTGCAGGAGAAGGAACGGGGTGGTTTTTAGTCAGTAAGAGTCTGACACTCCCTTCTGCCTCACCCAGGCGGGAGCAGACATTCGATGATTTTCCCCCTTAAAAAAAAAAAAATCCTGGCTCGCGTATGTGCATAGATAAGTAAAACAACTCAGGCCCATAGCACGCGACATATTTTTATACAAGGTGTAGTTTTGAAACCGTGACATTTCTCGGAGGCATGTCACAGAAATCATAAAGGTTCAAAGTAAGAGAAAATTTCGGGCCAATAGTTAAAAATACGGCTATAATAAATCGTTTAAGTTCGACAGTATTTCAGAATAAGCGACAGCAATGTTTCTTATTGGAGTTTTATGGAATTACGAATAATATTAATTACGTGTTTGAGTTTGTGTGTGTTAAGCGGCGTTATAAAGCTAGTTACAAGACGGCGGCATGTAGTTCACCGTAAGGGATTTCCGTAATTTACAAAAAGAAATAAAAATATTTATCTACAATTTCTTTTTTATTGATTCGGACTCAGAATCGATAGCCGAGTTACCTCCTAGAAAATAACGCGGCTTTAAAACAGCACCTTGTATACGCACGAACGCTCCGTGTGCTTAGGTTACAAGGTTGCGTTCGAATTTCGTATGAAGCGTGTATACGCGCCTCATGCGCGCGTATCATTAATGCAAAAGCAACAATCAGCGTCTACGGCGCTGAAAACGCGTGCTCCATATACGTGCGTTTTTGTTAATGTCGTGTTATCAAACATTATATTTTTTGTAGATATACGAACACCTTGTACCATCATGTAAGCATTGCAATAACAAACCTACGCTACTAGTAGTAAGACGCAAAATAACACATTACACAGGAAGCCGACATAACAAATGAAATCACAACATTACAGAGACGTAGAAAACGTCAGAACACGACGCAAATAATTTCCATACATGCTGTATAAACGGTAATTGTCGAACAATTTGTGTTTGTATTTACTAAAGGTATTGTGAATTTGTGTCCAATTGATGTTCTATTGTTCAAAGAGAACTGTAGTACTTTGATGTAATTGAAGGTACAAAAAAAAGCTATTTACTTAGATTTGTTTCATCACTCCCCACACAACGATTTTATCGATGTTTTTGTAACTATCGTAAGTCACACTGATTTAACTAAAAATAATATAAAAGTGCATGTCGGCTGCGCGACATCGCCGCGACCATGCAAGTTGCTCATGAGGAAGAGTCCCTCTGTGACTCGAAACTAGCTGAGCTTTCTCAGTATATTTAAGTAACTCATTAATACGAGCACCAATCCTGCGGAGTTAGCTCGCCTATTGGCTGTGGGTGAGTGGGAATCAGGCCTCTGGCTTCAGGCAGTTCCGTCACTCAATATTGGCACGATGTTGAATGACTCAACTTTTCGACTTGCTGCTTGCTTGCATGTAGGTGCACCCTGTGTTACTCCGCATCGCTGTCAATGCGGTGAGATGGTCGACCACCTCGGCCACCACGGCCTATCGTGTAGTAGAAGCGCAGGCCGGATAGCCCGACACACCAGCATTAACGACATTATCCGTCGAGCTCTTGTCATAGCCGGTGTGCCAGCTGTTCTGGAACCAAAGGGTTTGGCACGCGACGATGGTAAGAGACCCGACGGTATGTCCATTATGCCCTGGAAGCTGGGAAGGTCTTTGGTGTGAGACGAAACCGTAGTAATAGTTAGTTTTAATTTTATTTAAGTTTTTATTTGAATAAAAATTTCGATTCCTTTGATAATGTAATTAAAGGTAGTAAGTAACTTGTCATTTTTAATTTATTTTATCGACATTATGTCTAAGCCGATGATAAGCCTCTTATCCCGAACTGCTTTCTTCTTTCGTAGTACTGTGGTTGTCTCTTTAGCTATAGAATATCTCTAAGTTCAGTGTGCGTATTGACAGAGGCCTCCTCTAACAATTACCATTGTACTCTGTCTCCAGCAACCCTTCTCCATTTTGGGTCTGCCGTCAGTTATAGTATATCTTCCCCTCTCCTGCTTTGTTTTCCTCTGTACCTTTTCCCACTCTTATGGTACCAGTTTGTTATGATGTTGCTATGAAACTCAAAATCCTAAAATCCAAACTAGAATTTTTTTCTACAATATGTACAATGCGCACTGTAGTGTCTAATCTATTATTTAATTATTAGTCAGTCTCCTATTTAATGAAGTTTTCTAAAATAAGTTATTTTAACAAAAACGGTTCTTGTAGGTAATCACAGTTTTATAATTAGAAAAGCTCCGTATTACTTAGGACTCTAGAAGGCTAGCACACATATTATACCTCTACTAAGGTAAGTGTTAAACATAAGTAAACATTTCTGTCAGCTTCGAGCCAAATTGTCTCAGGTAACATACCTTCGTGTCTCTCCAATGTGCGAATAAATGTCAGAGTGTTTGTCACACCGAAGCGTATCAATAGAACCGGTCAAACATCAAATAAATTCGACGGGTCTATGCCAATAGTATGAGATTTTACAAAAATGTACGAATACCCCAATAATCGAGTCTCTACTCGCGTTTTTAATGGGGAAAATAATCCAATGACTTGTTAGAATCTTACTGACTAAAACCACCCCGTTCCTACTCCTAGTCTTCGAGCTAGAGTCCCGGTAACCCGTTATGTCCTCCGCGGCAGAGTAAGGGGTATAAGGTTCGATTCGTGCGTCAGGTTAAGATGTTATTAGGGTTCTATCAACTTTACCAAAGATTTCTCAATTAAAGCATGGAGTCTGGTCTAAACCAGGTTATGGTAATAGGCGCAAACCATATTACATGAGACTCATGACCTTACTTGTGAATGGAAGCTAGTACAATGTACACCTCTGTCCACGCCTTAGTGGATTTAAGGCATGACGTCATGCATACATACATAACGTCACGTTTGTCTTCTATTGAGAGAAGAGAAACAATTTCAACGTGAAATGCTCTGAAACCCGAAATCCTGACCTCTTTCGCTTCATACATATTCAATTCTCTTTGTATGCTCGCTTCGTAGTTACTTACTCTAAATTTGATTCTTTTTGAGAGACTGGATTTCAAAAATATGCAAACGCTTCACAATGGTTGGTGGTCTTAAGTTATATTTTAGTTATTCGGACTAAGCTGTCAAGGAATTATATTTAATCAGTAACGAAGCACGTTCAAAAGATGCATTTAAACTTGATAATTGTCGAACCTAACGGGTAACCGGGGCTTCGGCTCGACCTGCAGGAGAAAGAACGGGGTGGTTTTTAGTCAGTAAGAGTCTGAGACTCCCTCCAGCCTCAACCAGGCGGGAGCAGTAATTCGATGATTACCCCCTTAAAAAAAATTTATTTACGAGATCATCATCACAACATTACTTACAGTAATTATTTTTAAAGCCCTAGTCAGCAAGAAATATGTATCAGACATTGTAGAACATACTTTTTTAAAAAGAGTAATAAATGGAGTTTCTTGCTCATTCTTATCCATTCGAATCTACATTTTGGAATGAGCACCTAGCTTCACCTAGCTTCACTGACGGACTGACTGACAGACTATTATTTATTTTGGATTTGTTGACGTTTCAAAAGTACCAAATTATGGTTTAATTGAAATGAATGCTTTGACTTTGAAAGGTCATCAAATAACGAGAAAATAAATTAACATACGTAAACTCACACGCTAAAACAAAACTCACGCATTAAGTCAAAATTGCAAACAAAAATTTTAAAACAGACCTGAATATTAATGCGGCTCGTTCTTGTTTGCCAAACTTAATTATCAACGAAGTTACACTACGGTGTGACAGCAGCCGAGGCCTCTATAATCAAATTACGTTCCCGTCATCGCGCTATCGTAGGCGACAAATTAGTTCCCTGGGTATAATGTTTGCAAACTTGGCCTGGGTTCCCAATTAGTGGGCCTGCTAAATTATGTTAAAATTGACACGATTATTGAACATTTTTGGATCTGCGGTTTTGATACGCTGAGGTGTAATTGAGATACGAGGTGCTAAGTTTGTGGGTTGAAGTTACGAATGCAGATGTTGATAAATTAAATTGGAATGAATAATATTTTGCTGCTGTTGCAAAGCTAACCTATTTTATATCTGTAAACCGTTCTTTAAGTACCTTTGTACTTGCTGTATGTAACTCTGGTTGAATTTTTCATTTGATTGCAATGAACAAAACATACTGTATGGTGCAACCGTACACAATTAAAGTCAGCATTTTTACGCATCATAACTCATTTACCTAATTATTCGATTCAGTTCGTATCGAGTAATCATCCGCCGTGCGTTCTCATAATTTGCGTTAGCACTCACGCTTATAGAGTTCACTCAATCCATTTTACGTTAGTTTATTATTTTACAATACAAATTATAATTCTCAACTATCGACTTTCATTTAAAGCAAGAAAAGTGTGTTTAGTTTATCAATAGACTATACACATACTCCATTGTTGTTCCGGGTTTAAATGTAATGTGTAAGTGAAATTACGTGTAAACGCACGCGCACTCACAACCGATGAGAAATTCCCACATTTAAAAAAGCTGCAAGGTGTAGCTGTAAAATGTTTGTACCTAGTTCAAAAGCACTATTCTATAATTTGACTTTTTTACACAAAAAAAAAATCCAATCGTAAACCCATAAGTCTTAATACGTTCATAGTAAAGACCACTTTCAATAACAATACTCCCCTTACACAATTTACACTAAATGTCACTTAATTTTCCTCACGAATACTGTGAAAAGGACATCGAAAGTGTATTTAGCCATGTCTAAACAATATTAATTAACAATAGCCGCCAAATGGTTCGTTAACTTGAAGTCACTAAAAACAGATTGAAGTTAAATTAACGGAAACGAAGTTGTCTAGTTCAGTTCTCGATCGTTATTTTCGTATTTAACGCGTTTTTTATTTTAAAAGTTTGGGAATATCTGTTATGGATTGATACTTGATGTATCAGGACACAACTTTACACCTTTTCATCTCAGTAGGAGTAGACAGTTAGTTATGTTGTTATAATCGTTTTTGTTTCCATTTACTTATTCAACATTTGCCTTGAGCAACTGCTCCAACCAACTAGTTAGTAGACAACTACAACAACTAAAGAAATATTAAGTATTACGAAAATAAAACTTGTTTTTTACCATTATCTGTTAGCGTTTTTCGGTGTAAAAAAACAATCTTGTATTAAACCCAAGACTTTACTGAAAACATTGCAACCACAACCCATAAAAGCAGCAGTTATTAATATCTCAATTATAACCAACATTTTATTATCAAAGCGACCTTCTGTTTTCTCTGATAGAAGTTATTTGGAATTTTATTCCCTGGAGACAGCGCAGCATAAAACTGTAGCAGCTGCTCATTCAACGTACCTCGTAAAGCGGACTGACAACTTTATTATTGTTAGCACTAGAACGGGAACATATGGTAGTAAAACAATAATTTTCTGGGAGGAATAAAATTATCATAATTAAACACAGAGGCTGGTTTAATTAAAGAAGCTGACAGATAGAGGTTCTTGATGGTATATGAGCAAACAGCAAACTTATTGAATCGATATTCACTATCTTCATCATCATATTATTATTATTAGCCACAATAGGCTCAAGGTAGGCCTTCCGCAATAACTTCCATGCTAGAAGCGACTTGCATCCATCGACCATTATCAGATAACTACCTACTACTAGTACATACAAGTGCACATCTGCAGGAATCTGTGCAGCAATTAACGACTTTGGTAGGTGTTCATGTTTTTTTTGTGGGATAAGCCAGTAAACGATTTGTCGGATCACCTGATGGTAAGCAATCGGCGTCGCCCATAGACACCTTGAATACCAGAGGCGTTACGAGTGCGTTACCGGCCTTTTGGCGATTAGGAATTTGAGAAAAGGGGGAGGGGGTAATTGGGCCTCCGATAAGTTCACTTACACGACGAAACACAACGCAAACCGTATGAGGCCGTGGTATCACTCCGGTCGAGCCAGCCCATTCGTGCCGAACAATGTAAATTATTATTATTATTTCGTTGATTTTTTACATCACATTGTAAAACGATTTTCAACTTGCTTAAGTATCGTAAATGTTATCTTAGGTAATTTGGCATATCTATTTATAACTTAACGTCACTCACAATAAGGACTCTTGATTTCAAATCAAGCAGCTACTTCCAGAGATAGACTCTTTCAAACAAAAACAAAAGAAATCTCCGAAGTAATATTATTTTAAGGAGACATATTATGATTGATTTGTTTGCGAAAGACATTCTCCCTTCGTAATTGATGCATGTTCGAATCGTTTTTGGAAACAACAAGACGATTTCTCTTGATCGTCAATGTTTATGGGTTTCTTTTGTTTGTCCAAATGGTTTAATCAAATGTTTTATGATATAAATAGAATCGGAGAAGAATCTTTAAACAAGATAGCTAGTTTTACTAAACTAGATTTCAAACTGCGAGCTCGAAACCCATGCCTACAGTTCGTCGACGAATAAGGTGTGAAATTGCCTGTAGAAGAAGATAATTTTATATTTAGAAAATACTGAAGAAACTGCAAATCTAATCGAATATGTGAATATGAAACCTCGATAGACCAGGAATTAAAATTTCTATATGCAATATTAATTCCATAGAGACGTTTCAACAAAAAGAGCAGAATAAAATTACACATTACAATTCCAAAACAAATTTTCCTCAAAGCAAATACAAGTAAAAGGAAAAAATATCAGCCATGTCCCCATGCTTAACGCAGAATGAAATCGATTATAAGAAAGATAAGATCTTCAGGATTCCCCATAAAAACTACAGCTGTAATAAAAGTTAACGGCTTGAAGTTACTAAGAAGGGGAGAAAAGAATAAAATCAAGTAGCTGACAAGGTCAACTGGACCCTCTATTATAAAGCTGAGGCCGCACTAAAGAAACGGCGGTGGTTTTTAACCGCGTGAGTCTGTGAAATAAAGAACTGATGACAATCGACGGCATTTGGATACTTTTACCACAAATGCTTTTAGTATCGTAAAATATTTACAAGATAGTTGTTAAGAACACCGCCGCAAAAATTTGTTATTCATCGAATCCTAACGATAGGACTTTTTGACGGAGGACAATCATCCAGTCACTTCTCCCGTCTTAGGTAAGGTGGGAGGAAGTGTCACTCTTACTGATTAAAAACCACCTCGTTCCTACTCCTGCTTCGAGGTGGAGCCACGAATGCAATAATGATAGGACTATGAGGGTAAAAATAACATATGAGGTTTATAACCATAACGAATCCGGTCCCGTCCGGCAATTAATCGCTCGCAGGAAAAAATATAGTGTAACCTAAGCCGTATGGGACAGAGACAAGTTGGTTGAACGTGACTTTCAAAACAGGGGAATAAAACAATGTATGTGGGGCAGAAAAACTGTGGAGATTTGAGGACAATGTTCCAAATAGAGGGTCATGATCATTTTCTTTGATGGTGTAGCCCTTATAAGTAATGATGAGGTGACCTAGAAATATGATGGAATGGAATTTGTGATACTTGTGAGAAGTAGGTTTGCTTATTACTAAATGAGAAAGGTGAAATTGATGTCTTTGACCTTAAAATTTACCACGAAGGCGGGAAACGTTACTTGAAATTTACCAGGGAGGCGTCGATTATGATATATAAAGGTATCTAAAGGAATAAAGGAAATAAAAAGTGATGAAAGGTGCATAGAAAGAATGAAACAAAAACCATTTATTACGCCACGACACACGTAGACAAGGTACACTCAAAAGAGGCCCATAATGCCTCGCAGCGCAAAAGACCGGAGCTCAGCTTAAAACTGTAGCCGGGACACGAGTGCTCGAGTCTATGGCGTTGATTTTGAGCACCAGTTCATATACCGACCGGTACCTAATTGGCTACGGTGGCTGCTGTTCGGAGCACAACATAATGTACACATTATAATTATACATATATCAAAAATATAATAAAAATGATAACATAACAAAAAATGCATTATAAGTTACCTCCTCCTTCCCCTTCCGAGGAAAACAAACGTGACATTAACTTTCCTCTATAACTCACCTCACTTTCATCCCTTCTGGCATACCATACCAAGAGAGACAATTACCTTCGATCCCTGTCCCTTCTCCAGCATTCCTTAAAGAGAAAAAGTAGGTCACTACCCGTCTGACCTTTCATTATTGAGACGATTGAGCCTAGTTAGTCTCAAACGTGACCAACAAAATAAGAGTAAAACACATTTGTTCGTCATAATATGCCAACCCTTTTTCAAAAATGTAGGTCATGCAACCAGATCTGGTATGATATGACATAACATAACATAACATCACGCCTTTTATCCCCGAAGGGGTAGGCAGAGGTGCACACAGAAGTAACACCCACTTTTTCACTATTTATGTTATGAGTCCCATGTAATAGGGGGTGAGTCTATTGCCATATACCGGGCACATTTCCAGACTCCGTGCTACTACTGGGAATTTTTTGAAAAACCCTGTAATACTTTGCCCGACCCGGGAATCGAACCCGAGACCCCTTGCCCGGCAGTCGAACTCGCGACCACTCGGCCAATAGTAGGGGAGCCCATGAAGGGATTTCGGTAGTTACTCGAGCGCGTCAGATTAACATATGGGGAAAACCTAGTGTCATGTTGAATATACCCAACATATATCCGATCTGATTAGAAGGGGGGGACTGAAAATTAAAAAAAGAGTCTGACTAAATAAAGTCAGTTTCGTCAGATTAAGGGAAGGTAGGTCAATACCGTGCTAAAGGAAGTGCGTTTAAAAAATCTGCCCATTCCAAATTGATTTGCAAGAGTGGGGGGATTTTGAAGGGTTCTCGTTTGTACTCTCCAGAACATTCAACCCCACCATGCAAACTGACAGATTAAGAGTTTTTTATTATTAAATACACATGGAGCATGTACATTATCAATATCTGACACGCTCGACCACTAGAACAAAAGTTACGCTTAACAATTTCAAAGATCTGTAGATTCCCCCTTCCCCCACTGGTGGAAGAAATTGTCACTAAACCATTTCTTCTTTCTATCAGCATATCTTCAAAATCCAGTAGGTCCCAAGGACGCTCAAGTAAATCCCAATTTAGCATCAAGGGCTCCCCTACTACAACGATCTATGATATGAATTTCATAAAATATTCATACATTTCCTCTACATACTTTTTTAGCGATCATATTTTTAACTTTAGATTTGTAGTACGGTAGTGTGTTTTTCGTAAGCCTTTGTAGGTTTCTGATTGAGTTTTAAATATAATAATATTGTATTTTAACAATTTTTTATCGGACCGAAAATCCCCAAAATTTGTTCATAGAACAGTAATCCATAAATATTGACACACATATTATAATAATACAGTTAAATATTGTTCGTTGATGATGATCAAGAAGCGTTTAGAAACGTGAACCTTGTCTACCTACGTCAGTAGGGAACACCACTCTTTCTAAAAGAACATAAACGGTATTGAATGTTCTCTTCATATTCAAATAATTATTATACATATTATCATTAAACCATATGTTTTATATTATACATCTTAATATTTCGATACACCATATTTTGAAGTCCTAAGTATCGTTTTATGCAGTACTGGCTGTTACCTGCGACTTCGGCCGCGTATAATACTGACTTTGGATTTTCTAATAATAGCGTAAGCAATATTAGGATGTTTTTGGTAGATTATTCACGCATCGGGGTACATTATTGAAGGTTTTACACGGTTCCCTTTTGAAATATAGCCTCCCTTTTGAAATATAGCCTATGTTCATCACGGGTAATGAAGGATTCCAATGGTAAAATAATTTTTAAAATCGGTCCTGTAGTTTCCGTGCCGATTCAATTCAAACAAAAAAAATCAAATCATTCCTCTTTATAATATTAGTATCAGTAAAATTATACAATAACTTTATATAGTAATATCTCACTTGACACGAAACCTTACATAATGCGCAATGTACTGCCATGTACATATATGTGTAGATTCAATGCCAGATTCGCCGGCAAGATGGCGTCATAACAAAGTCGTTGCAGTGACGTTGAGCTATTAAAAAAATAATTAGGAGGCGTATTAGTGCTGGTACGGTGGAGATGGGAATACTGATGTATAATTACTGTTTTCAGTGTTTTATCGTAGTGATAATAATAATATGAGTATTGTTGACTTGACACCGATTGGTTGGAATCTATTTGAGAAAGTTATCGAAAGTCATGGAAGTAAATGGAATGGTAGATAACATAATTTTTAATGGCTTTAAAACAAACAGATTAACAAAACGAAAAGAAGCCTATCTTCAACTGTGAACACGGTGGTTGATTTGATGACGATGATTAAAATCAATGACAAAAGTTAACCAGACTAATATAAAAATTGACTTTTACACAAAGTCTTGTATTTGAAACCTCCAATCAACATCATCCACTGATTTACACTGAAAAATGAGAACGAATCACAGCTCTAGTATTTAGATTCGCTCTTTCAAACCAAGGATGTTGAGAAATAGGCAGAATAATATCATTTAGAAATGATTGAAGCACCAAAATATATCAGGTAGTTATTGATGTGTGCGTGTGTAATGAGTGACCATGTTATAAGACATAAGAAAATGACAGATGTCCCTCGTGCCAATGTGTGTACCTATGATTTGCGTGAAGTATAATGGTCTATAGTAGGGCTGTCCAAACAAGGGCCTGCGGGCCGCATGTGGCACACGGCTTGTTTTCATGTGGCTCACGACACACATTTTAATTTCAACATCTTCATCTTACGTGCAACAACAATAATAAAATTCAATGATCTGTATACAGGTTTTGTCTGTGAGTAAAGAGTACATTGTAAAAGTCATTATACAACTGAAAATATGATTCTATCCCTCCAGCTTTTGTAAAAAATTTAATTAGCCCGAGAGGGTATATTATTATGTAGTTTGGACAGCCCTGGTCTATAGTAAGCAGCAGCTGTCAAATGCCACTTAGCGCTTGTCTACATGCAGAATACAAAATCAAATTATATGGAATTGACGTAAATTTTGACACTTGTCAGTGTCGTCCCCATACATTTTGATTTCTACTCTCTGTAGACTAAAGGCCCAGGTGCCACAGTCGTATTATGTCCGCCATTTTTTTAACGTTCTTGTTTGAAACCAACTATTAATTCTGCATAATATTTATCTCTAAAAGATCCATCACAAATTGACATTAAACCACACGACACATGTCATAATGTATGTACAAGTGAACACATGTATCATTTCACGGAAAATCACACTTGAATGACACGGTGTTACCGAAGTTAGTCGAAAATATTCAGAACGAATTTATTTTAAATTGAAAACTGATGCGAAAGTTTCGATAGTGTACTGCCATGATCGGAACGTTAAAATGAAATGCAGGAGCGATGTTGTTTCCTTTCGGTAATAGAATTTTGATGTTTGTATTTATGAAGTTTGTGTGTGTTGTGTATATATTTCCGAAATTGTATTCCATCTGTATATGAGAGTAAAGATTTTTTTTAAACGTTGCCTCACACTAGTGTTTTCTCCTATGTCATGGGTGCGTTTACAAACATCCTAATTTACATACACATGGCAGCCAGACCCAGAACAACAATCTGTGGATCACACAAAGAGATATTCGGTGCGGGAGTCGAACCTGCGACAACTGCGCGGCAGCCAATTGCCCAGCTACTGCGCCAACCGTGCAGTTATTGCACATTTTGTACAGTTCCTGTGGAATAGCGGTGTACAATATGTGTGATTGTTCTTTAACGGTAGCAAAAGAGCCTTACCAACTTCTATAATTATAAAATTATATCTTAGTAAATAATAATGCCTACTTATATTTTTTTTTATTTTTATATAATTTTGTTTTTGCTTTTAGAAGTAGTATTATTTATATATATATATTATGGCAATAGGCTCACCCCCTATTACATGGGACTCATAACAACTAGTGAAAAGTGGGTGTTACATTGTACTGTGGTAGAATGTGTACCTCTGCCTACCCCTTCGGGGATAAAAGGCGTGATGTTATGTATGTATGTAAGTAGTATTAAAAATGTAATTTTAGAGTATTTTATATAAAAGTATGAAATAATATTAATTACCTCTATATGTACATACTTCTGAATATTATACATAGTTATACCGGTATTAGTAAAAATCGTCTTACAACTAATAAGAAAAATACCCATTAGTCACATCTTTAGATCATAATATTTATGTATATTATGGATCTACATTTTCAAACACTTATATACCTAAATAAATATATACTTACTTCCAACTCTCACAGTAAAACTGTCAGGTACAACAAGTAAGTAGAGAAATATTCTCAGCTGCGTTTCCGTGTTGACAGCTCATGTGTGTTGCCAGAATGTAATATCTGTCACTAAATGACAGCTTAGCAATTTGTAAGTGATTTTATTTGGTAAGGAATTGTTTGGTGTGGATTTATGCCATGTGTTGTGGCTTTCGTATTGTTTGTCGTGTTACACAGGGGCACAGGAAAATGGGTTTTAACAAATATGGTTCGCCTACATCTGAAGCTGCGAAAATTATATATTCCTTTATAACATAACATAACATCACGCCTTTTTATAGGCAGAGGTGCATAGTACGGCACTTAATGCCACTGTGTATGGTAACATTGTAACACCCACTTTTCACTATTTATGTTATGAGTCCCATGTAATAGGGGGTGAGCCTATTGCCATATTCCTTTATATTAGATAGATAAGTAGACTAAGTTGATTTTGTTTAAGTTGTAAATACATTTGTTATGTAGAAGCACGATGGGATTGACATCATCACAAAATGTGTACAAAAATCACTTACAATAAATGAGGTTAAATAAAAATATGGTTCAACTTTTGACTTTGTACATTGGTTCTATTAAGAAATCTAGCGAAAGTTGAGTATTCTACACGTCTCTAATGTCCTTTTGAAAAGAAACGAGAGGTAGGTTAGTTTGCGTAACATTTTCTGAACAATCAGCAATAATAGAAATCTATGTTAATTTAGACTACTTATATACTTTCCTACTTTTCACTTGCAACTTTAGTAATGACGTCTAAGTTGTTTTCCCAGCTGTCACTCCGTTAGTACAACCTACAACCGAAGCTCAACATTTTGCTTTAACTATCACAAGTATTCCTAAAGAAATACTGATTATTACCTTCTAAAGAATCCTACACTCCGAATCGTAACTCATCTTCACTCAACAAAAGCACCTCCATACAAAATCGATCCAATATACAATTCTAATCTAAAGAACAAATCGTAAACCAAAGATACTTTTAAAGGTTCGTAAGCCGTTCTAATACATCAATTACTCACTTCGTTACACATCAATCGTGTGAAACCTTGTTCTTCTCAACGTACTTATAACAGCAGATCAAGATACTCCTTTCTATCTAATATGTTAATTTCACTTTCAACTTAATCATTTTTGATATAAAGTTGAAAATGCATTGTGATAAATTTGAGTAGATTGACGCCCTTGTGTCTGTACCCTCGTCGAGACGTGTCGGAATCGAAGCTTCGGTGTACTGTCAGTTCACCGTCCTCTTTTAATTCCACGAATCTTGACCCCATCAAAATAGTGGAGGAAAATATATGTTTTTTCATCATTGAGAGTCCTTTTTCTGTCGCAATGAAAGGGTCCAACTAAAATATTGGTTGTAAATATTGGATGGCTGTTCTCATATTGGAGGTTCTAAGAAATTGTTGTTTTTGATATAAACGGTTTGGGAATTGTTTTTAGTAGTATCTTGTGTTTTATTCCTTGGAATCATGATGAGGAGGATTTTAGAAGAATAAGGAGTATCTATAGAGATATATTCCCAGATAGACCTAGGAGGATTGCAGGCGAATATAAAGTATCTATAGAGATATATTATTAGATAGACCTACACCGTCCACGATGCTTCATTTGACGAATGCATGCAGAGGTACATACAAATTACGGAGACGGTTTTGTAGTGACACAACGGTGAACGGTTTTCATTGTGTCTAAGCATGTAAGTATTTGTTGTGTGTATTGATGCATGTTTTTATCACAACCTGTAAGGTTTGTGTAGACCTATTTTTTTGGGACAACCCCGCCCTCCCAGTACCGCTGCAACTCCTGTAAGCCAGAATCTACAGTAGGTAAAATCATGAGAACACCGGAATAGTATAAGCCACCTATGGTCACTTGTAGGTTGCATGCTTCTGTCAAATGACGCGTTGTCGACAATAAGCCTAATGTATTGTAAGTGGCAACAAGACTAACCAAACACAAGAAGAAAGAATGAAAACACATTGCGCACAAAAAAATAGTACCGAACGCGTTCGTCATGCCAGAGTTAGATTAACAAAACGAATCGTTTCTAAAAAAAAATCAAAATGCCAGTTACTTCAACTTTTGAACACAAACGTCGAAATAGCAACATCCATCAGAAACTGGATAAAAAATAATGTTGAGGGTCAAGTCACGTCAGTACGCGAGTGACTTGGGTTCTTTATTTTTCCTTCATTTTCATTTTTAATTTTTGAAACTGGTTACAGTTTCTGCCTTAGCAGGATCTCAAGTTCTTACTCTTTCTCATTATATCTTTGTTTATATCGTTTATTCTATACCGTTGTCATTCCTAAGATTAAAAAAAATTAAAAGCCAAGATTCTGTTCCTACTAGTTGTACAATACATGTGTTGTAAGTTGTAGTGATAAAAATGGTACCATTTCTTTTTAATATGAGTTTTTGGTTTATAAAACAAAAAAACAAATTTCATTTATTTAAACCACGACCAAAACTAATTAACAATCACAACAGCAGACAACAAAACGCGTCGAAAATAACCGAGTCGAACAATTTGAATGCCGTACCCCAAAACAAAATGTCAATTTTATCCTCGCTGTTTCAACGTCCCGTTCGAACAAAACGAAAATGGAACAAAGCTGTGTAGCAGCGACTTTTTACATCCATTTCACAGAAACATCAACCTAATGCAAGTCAAGTGCGTTCATTTACACGGAAAAATCCTTAATCATGGCCGCTGTACCGCACTCTAATAAATGGTCAAGCGTGTAATGTTCGAACGTTGTGCAAACACTATTGCGTGTGTGCGTGTGGTTGTGTAGTGATTGACGTAAATCGATGAATATTTTAGCATTGTACTGGATGCTGGATTAAACTGTGACCGCTGTTTATAATTTTTTAATGTTTAAGGATTTTGTTTGTGTAATTTAATGTCCGCTAATCCCAGTATATTTATAGTCTATGCTTACCAAGGAGGTTATGCAAATAGAAGATGGAAGCCAAAGTATTACGTACTTGTAGTGTAGTGTTATATAACACCCCTAGTGTATCCTTGGCTTTAAACCTTTCAAATGCCCGATTAGCGCCAAAGCCTTCCGCGCGTGCCTCAAACAGCCATCAGACCACGGATGGGGCCCAATAGGGCTGATGCCGATACGGACCCGCGGAGAACCTAACGAGTTACTGGGGCTCCGGCTCGAAGTGCAGAGCAGGAACGGGGTGGTTTTTAGTCAGTAAGAGTCTGATACTCCCTCCCGCCTCACCAAGGCGGGTGAATTCATTCGATGAATTTCCCCCCTTAAAAAAATACGTGTTTTGGATATTTCCAACATTAACTTACAGGTCCACTGCTAGACTATGAGCCTCATCTACGTAAGATTGATTGCCATCACTTCCACGAAGTAGGTGAGTTGGCGATCGCAATGCACTGCTGACTTCTCTATGTCTGACTTCGCATCGTACTAACATTTTTTACAATCCTATTTTCATTTTCTCCAGTGACTATATTACTGAAATCCACATATCAAAATGACATAACATTCCCGCCCCTACGTCAGCAGAGCGTACGTATCGCATTGTATCATCCTGCATAAAGTATTTTTCTACGTATTTCAGATTTACCCGACTATTTTAATGCTCCCTCGGGGCTTTAATTCACGTCCTACCGACTTGCCTAATAAACTCATATTTTCCTTATAATAAATAAAAATAAATAATGATTATGTAACCTAGTTCGTAAACAGTAAACATTTAAAGTAAACGCATTTTCTCCAACTGTTTACATAAGAGGGCCATTCAGTAAACAACTTCAAAGTTTGTTTAAGGAAACCTAGTCAGCAATTAGGTGAAAAGAAAATCTCATACGTTCAATTTTGTACCTTGTTAGACAAGTTCACGGTTTACTTTTCCGTTTGAAGTTGGGTTGGATTTTAAAATAAGTTTCTAGAAGTGCTCGGAATGTTTTAGAGCATGAAATATACTTGATGTGTGTTATGTTCGGCTGATGCGAATTTGAATTCTGTTGTAATAGTAATGAATTTCAAAATTCAACGTTTATCAAACTTTTTAAATAGTTATTACTTACTAACTGTCCCGGCAAACTTCGTACCGCCTAAAATTTGATTTCTCACCTTTTGAACCTTCCCTGGACTTCCACGAACATTCCAAGGCTAAAATTAGTCAAATCGGTACAGAAGTTCTCGAGTTTTAGCAAGACTAACGAACGGAACAGTTGGGGAGGTCTTTACCGTAAGGCACACTGAAATCAGAGACATACTATGTCCACGTAAACAGTACTTATAACTTTTATTATATTGTGCTGAACTACAAGTGGTCCTTTCATATAAAATTGTTTTCGGAAATAAAAGGCTATATTATTATTATTAACGAACGGAAATTCTAAATTATATAAATAGATTCCAATCGCTAATATTCGATTTACTAACCCTCAGATCTATATCAGAAGAGGTTTAGATTTTCAGCAGTCGAAGAGATTAGCTAATAGAGGCTTTAATGATATTGGAAATTGTGTCTACAGAAACAAGCAACAACAACTGTTTTTACAATCGACCTTTATTTATGGATTTTCGGCGATAACACACAAGCATTAAGATTAAAAATCTAATGAAGAATCTTTAGTCGAATGTTGTGATATCTAACGGAAAAGTAGAGAGAGATAGTGACAAACATATTCTTCATATTCAAACCTTACTGCCTACCTCGTTGGCCGAGTGGTTGCATTTAAATAAGTGCGACCACCGGGCACGACGTCGAACTAAGTATTACAGGGTTTTTAAAATAAATCTCAGTAACACGCAGTCTGGAATTGTGCCTGGTATATGGCACTCATTACATGACACTCGTAACATAAATAGTGAAAAGTATATGGAGTTTCTTGGTCGTTCTTCTCCATAGGAATCTACACCTTGGAATGAGCAAATAGAACTTATTTTTTTTGTTGACGTTCAAGAGAGTCGTCCTTGTGTAATAAAAATAAATGATTTTGTTTTTACTTTGACTTGACTTTGACTCTGGGTGTTACATTGTACAGTGACATTAAGTGCCGTAATGCGTACTTACTCCTTCGGGGATAAAAAGCGTGATGCTATGTTATAGTCAAACTTTAGTATCCAAGGCCGGTTCATGCATCATTACTAAATAGATTTTACTATCTAACATTGTCTACAAATACCCCTATTATTTATTCAAGCAATCCCAAAAGCAGATAATCCGATACAACTAACAGCTCTCATGTCCAGATCAACTCATGATCTCCGGTCATTTTCAACTTACACCCACTAAGCTTAAGTCACAATTTTATTTGCAAAGGTTCTGCTAAAATGTTTGTAATGTAATTAATTAAGTTAAACTCCTGACAATGGACATTTAAATAAGGGTCTGACTCACGACAAATGGAAATTAGGTAGGTACGCATTTTCTTTTTTAACAACCCTAACTGTTGTACTACTTTTTAATTTTGTAATGTTTGTTTTACAAGTTACAGTTTTGTCGAGTTTATTGTAATTTGAATGGATTGATTTATGTCTGAGTCGGAATCTCAGTGTCCATTCGGGGATTGGACAAAGGTTAGACTAACCTGACCGGACTTCTCAAACGCTTTTTAATCATGCATATGCGCTATGCAATGTAACACCCATTTTTCATTATTTCGTTATGTTATCAGTCCTCTGTTATAGAGGATAAACCAACAGCCATACCTATTATACCGAACACATTGCACACTTCGTTCTACATAACATAATATCATGTCTTTTATCCCCGAAGGGGTAGGCAGAGATACACGTTACGGCAATTAATGCTGTACAATGTTCCACCCACTTTTCACTATTTATGTTATGAGTCCCGTGTGATAGGGAGTGAGCCTATTGCCATATACCGGGCACATTTCCAGGCTCCGTGATACTACTGTGAATTAAAAAAAAATTACCAGAAATACATACTTTGCCCGACCCGGGAATCGAACCCGAGACCCGTTACCCGGCAATCATATTTGCGACCAATCAGCCAAGGAAGCAGTCACTCCGTCCAACTACGTTCTATTACTGAGCAATTACAGAAAAACTGAAATACCTGTAGGACCCTGTAGATGACAGGCGCGCAATTGCTTCGCTTGACTGAAAAAGCACTCAAATAGCGTCTTTAAAACAACCGGTCGAGCACTAAGCTACCATGGTCAAGTCGACACCTTGTAACACTATTACAATACTTAAGGAGGGTCCAAAGTAAATTTCACCGTCCTAATGAAATAAGAACAGGACAAGAAAAAAATGGCAAATATTAAAACGGGAAGGAAAGAGACAAAACATCTTATTGTTGAAGAGACCGCTATTGGTATCGGAGACCGCAATCTAAACGAGATCCCGGTTGCAAGTAAATGGACTATTTATGTGGGATATACTATTTGTGTGGCAATTGGGATGAACTATTTATGTGGGATAAACCTTTGAAGGTTTGCTTGGTGTGATAAGGATGATCTCAGGTGTTGCGTTGTGGTAATTGGCCTTGTTAATTGTTGGATATTTGCTCAGGTGAATTTGGATATTTTAATCGCTTTTTCGTGGAGTTTGGAGTATCAAGACAGATTACAGTGGAAGACTTCTTTAAGCACTTTTTGCTCCAGCATTTTAAGTCAAAGTAAGCTATAATAATACTTTATAACATGCAATAGACTCATCTTCTTATAGAACAGTAGGCTTACGTTTACAACATTGATACACCACAAACTAAAACTTACCGAAAACTCTATCGTTAAGAAAATAAGGTTCATAATCAGTGCCCAATTTAAAGTCCACATAAGTTCAGACTCAACAACAATGACCTTAGACAACCTTGTCACATACACATTGTTGGAACATAGCCAACTAGACGATTACATACGTGTAACTGTATTGGATTATTTCACTGTATTTTGTACCTTTAGATAGAAGTGTTATTACACATTTTATTTGTTTTTATAATAACTATCGCCCACTGAAAATCAGTGCTGGGTAACTTGTATGCCTGGCTTACACTGAGTGGGTGACCCTTTTAGTATAGGCGTGTTGTCAGCGTCTCTTTTCCAATTCTTCTGTTTTAATTTTTCAACTCAATGTTTTTATTACTTCCACTGTCGCACCTTTATTGTCTTTTTTATATTTTACTAGCTTCTACCCGCGACTTCGTACGCCCAAATCCATTTTCCCCCTGTTCCCGTTCGTGATTTTCGGTAAAAGGTAAAAAGTATTCTAAAAAACCTATGTCCGTCTCCTGGTTTTAAGCTACCTCCCTGCCAATTTTCATCTAAATCGATCGAGGCGTTCTTGAGTTATAAATAGTGTAACTAACACGACTTTCTTTTATAGAAGTATATAGATGCTGCATCGTGCCTGGTGCTGAATAAATGTTTTTTCTTTCTTCCTTTCACATACCATTTTTACTTGTTAAACATTTTTATTGTTAAAAGTAATAATCAAGTACAAGTGTAGTGTGACTTAAAAGTGTGAGGATTTATAAACGACTTATACAATTCATATTAAATATGTTTAACAAGATATACGAAGGCAGACAACAGCGTCTCTAGTTAATTTGAATGGTAGTAAGCGCAACTACCGAGGCAAGATGCTTCCAGTTATCAGTTTAGATTTTAAATTTTCAAAAATTACCAATACTAACACAGAGTCCCGGAATTGTGCTTGAGCTATGGTTTTGCCAAGCAAGTCAAACAAAAAGCGACTTTGTATTGTAACTTTCGTGGGACATACTAAATAAATTATTATGTTTTCGGCTCAGTAGCAGCGCGACTGTCGCCGCGTCGCGTGTCGCGAAATGCTGCTCATGAATATGAGCCTCTAGCATGGCTTGAAACTAGTCAAGTTCCTCGTCGAATTACAACGTGAGTAAGCCGAAAACATAATAATTTAAAAAGCGACTTTATGGCCATACATATAAAATATTTCGTGTTAAAGTATGTGTAACAATATATTAATATTATTATTTTTGACGCCTATCTCAACACATTCGGGGAATAAAAGTCATACGTTTTGCATGCATACAAAATTCTAAAAACAAATTTTAGTCAAAATTCCGACTGCTCACCAGTTTCCAACCATTAAAACAATATGATAGTTAAAGTTGCTCGTAAACTGAGACGTCTGCTGTTGACGGTATTAAATCTTCTGTTAGGGCATATCGCTATATCGGCCACGATTCCGAATTCCGGAAACGACCCACTTAGATATAAATCAGACCGGACTTTTGTGAGACGAAAGTCCAATTACCAGTGCATCTCCGAATATTTTGAGTAGTTAAGGTTCGTTTTTGCTTAGTAAGTTATAACATAAATGTTAGGCCTATGCTATATAGGCCTTTTTATTTAAGGGGGAAAAATCATCGAATGACTGCTCCCGCCTGGGTGAGGCGGAAGGGAGTGTCAGACTCTTACTGACTAAAAACCACCCCGTTCCTTCTCCTGCACGTCGAGCCGGAGCCCCGGTTACCCGTTAGGTTCTCCGCGACTATGCTATATAGGCCTGTCTGTCAGGCTGTCTGAATGAAGATTTTTAACCACCCATTGTTATTTTAAAGTAAAAGAACAATATTTTAGAATTAACGAAAAGTTTGATGAAGTGTTATAAAAAATGAAACTTTATTTTTTTTATGGCATAAGCCGGTAAACAATCTGACGTATCACCTGATGGTAAGCAATCGGCGTCGCGCATAGACACATGGAACACCAGAGGCGTTACAAGTGCGTTACCGGCCTTTTGGGGATTAGCTGTTTGAGGATTCTTGAGGTTTCAGGAATTGGGAAGATTGGGGAAGAGGGAGTCATTGGGGCCTGTATGAAGAAGAAATGTGAATAAATCTTTCATACTGAATATATGGATAAGGGAAGCTTTAGCCAAATCTACTTGGAAGGCACTGTCTCCTTCTCTATTCTCTCCTAACAGATGCCATCGTATCACTATCACTAGCTCTTTGATTTATCATTTTTCACACATTCTGACCGTCTTTTCTCTTGGCCTTCTCCATTTTTCCACATTTCTTGTTTTACCGTATCCCTTACCAAAGTTGTAGAATAAAATTTTCTTTCATGAAATCCAATTATGAGACAACAAGTCTTGTCGCAGAGCATTCTTCTAACATTTCCAAGGCTGAAAACAGCCTGAATCATGAAAATCTGTATACATAGTTGAGTAAACTAAGTCGGAAATTGTTTTTCTGTTTGTTTAGGAAGGAAAATTATTCTACGGTTATTTTAACCGCAGTATCCTCGTTTGAATAGTTAAATATAGAGTTTGATTAGTTTCATGCATTCTTTGTAAAGATAAAGATGAAGACCATTTTATTTTCCAAAACATGGGTCATAATAAATCATGCAAAATGCATGTTTTAAAACAAATCTCAGTAGTAGCACGGCGTTTGAAATTGTCCCCGGTATATGGCAATAGGCTCACCCCATGTGATTTATACTATAAATAGTGAAAAGTGGGTGTTACATTGTACACACGGCCACACATCAATCTATACAAAACAAGTTTATCCTGGTGTCGCGTCGCATCATCTTTCCGCACATTTAACGTTCAGTTTATACCGGTTATGTAAAGCTCGATTTGTAGCCGTGTGTACATTGACATTAAGTGCTGTAATGTGCACCTCTGCCTCTTTCGGGGATAAAAGGCGTGATGTTATATTATGTCATTTAAATATCATCCTACACCTATCTCCTTCAGTCTAAGAAATTCATTAACACGATAATATTGTTATTATAACAAAAGTGGTTTTAGCAGTGGGCGGTGATGGGTATCTAGTTTCAATATAAATTCTAATAAGAATTGGAATTATGAAGATCATTATTATCAACCTCCTCCTATATATTTCTTAAAACGGGATCGATAACGATATGTTACTTAGTAAAATAAATGCAGTTTCAACTTACAGATGACAAAAGATGTTTTATATAAACTATGTAGACCAATTCCAATAATTTCTAAACAAAATCTGTTATTGTTTGTCTGAACGACCAAGCACCTAATTATCTCAATAGTACTAACTTCGATCAACAATAGCAACTGTTGATCGAAGAGTACTAACAAACTCACTGACGTCTGAATACAGTAAGGCTACTCAACTATAAGTCGCGCTTAATTCGGTATAGTTCTATCACTTCAAATTGTCGCGGAGAACCTAACGGGTAACCGGGGCTACGACTCGACGAGCAGGAGAAGGAACGGGGTGGTTTTTAGTCATTAAGAGTCTGACACTCCCTCCCGCCTCACCCAGGCGGGAGCAGTCATACGATGATTTTCCCGCCTTAAAAAAAAATAAATGACTTCAAATTCGTTATAAAATGACAGAGATGGCACGATATTTAAGTACAACTAAAAATAAAATAGCTTTTCAATAATGCAGGCGTAAGACACTTAAATAATCTTTACGTTTTCAATCCTCTCTGAAAAGAAACTCACAAGAAAGACACAGTTCTTGTTACAAACAAAAAACAACCAATAGCAAAGACGTTCGTCCCACAAACAGCCAATGACGTCACTCCCTCAACCGTTGCAAAAACAAACCTGCACAAAGCGATATCTGTGGGGACAATGAGAAACTAACATATGTCCAAGTTTGAAAATAGAATTCATTCTGTGAAATGTTTACTAAGGTACTGAGTAAATGGATGACGTTTTGTCCTTTGCTAGATAACGTAAAAGAAAATTCTAGAAAATCGTATTGTACCTCTAATATTTGTACATGTTAAGAATTGTGTGTTTTGATTTTTTACCTATTCATTTTTCTAGTGTTTTATTTGTGTTTGATAGCGATACTTCTAATTTGTAAAATGTAGATTATTCACAATCATTATCAGGATACCATAAGTTGGAATCGAGTTCATTACATTACGTAGGTAAGTACTCAGCTCAGAGACATGTATTTTGGGGTTTCGGGGGCGATCAGTAGATAATGAAAAATATGTTCTAAAAAAACCCCAATTACTTTTTACTACTTATTCTTTTATTTTACTTAACTTTTTAACATAACATCACGCCTTTTATCCCCGAAGGGGTAGGCAGAGGTGCCCACAGAGGTAACACCCACTTTTCACTATTTATGTTATGAGTCCC
Source organism: Spodoptera picta (assembly GCA_038387885.1). Lineage (NCBI taxonomy): Eukaryota > Metazoa > Arthropoda > Insecta > Lepidoptera > Noctuidae > Spodoptera > Spodoptera picta. The sequence continues at coordinate 91,861 of JAZHFQ010000530.1, forward strand.
ATGTAATAGGGGGTGAGCCTATTGCCATATATACCGGAAACATTTCCAGACTCCGTGCTACTACTGAGAATTTTTAGTAATACTTTGCCCGACCCGAGAATCGAACCGAGACCCCTTTCTTGCCCGGCAGTCTCACTTGCGACCACTCACCAACGAGGCAGTCAGTTAACTTTTTACTATATACAAAAAAGAGGTAATAAACATAGAAATCGATCCAATAAATACATGATCACCAGTAAATTATAATGGTCTGTCTTCAAGAAACTTCTTCCATAAAACGTTTACCGATCACATCAATTTCCACTCTCAGATAGTTATACAAGACTGTTCCTAGCCTTTGAGGTTGCTAGCAACGTTGTCCTATTAATTAGGGACTAGTCTAGAATAAATTGGTGCAACCTGAACTCGAATGACCTGACTGTTAGCCAAGTTGGTAATTTACTTTATTCTGAGCTGTTACAGACTTTAGATAGCTAATATAGATACTAAGGGACTTTGTTGGATGTTTCAGTCATGTGTGCTATTTAGGTATTTTTAGTGCACACAAAAAATTCAGGGACATTGGGTGTTGGAGCATTTTCTCCCAGTCAACCTTAGGATTAAATAGAAACACAGCGAAAATAGGCTTAGGCACAATCAATTAAAAAAAATATGACTTATCTATGGGACAACTGACTTATCTATGGGAGTCTTAGGGGACGCCTATGTCCAACAGTAAACGTCATTTAGTAGATATGATTATGAATTTAATTGCAGGTACATTGTGCCAAGTGGGTTCAGACTCTTGGATTTAATGCCAAGATAATATAGGGATTTTCAAATAGTTATTTGCTGGGAATGACTGTAATTCATTAACTATAGAGGTAATCACAGTTAAGGACACAAGGTTAAATGCAATACTGTTCGTCAAATAAAGTGAAAACTGCTCCTATACTCATTTTCAGAATAAACTCAAGCGTTATGTTATATTGATCTGATAGAATATTCGCCATTCTGTGCCCTCTTTTATCCATTGATGTAGTGGCATTTATATTTAAAATACCACACGTCAAACACAGTGCGCGCACTTTATGATGGATGAACTATTCGGAGGAAAATAAATATTACGGCTCGGTATATTGATTTCAATATTTATTGTATGCGTCACTGGAACTAGGTATAGAAATATGACCCTTAATGACGTCAGACTCCTACTAATATTATAAATGCAAAGGTTTTTGAGGATGTATGTTAGTGAATGAGTTTGTTTGTTACGGTTTCACGAAATATGAGCCTTAATGACGACAGAATAGACTATATACCTCTAAAAAAAGTATTACCAGCCCTACTGTTCCTCCATATGTCATAAGAGACGAGTAACTATATAACTATACTAAGGGACTATACATTTGACAGAAACTTGGTAGCAGCGGTTTCTGATAAACCTGAACCTTTTAAACTACAATCTCTTAGCACTCCGGGTCCGTCGCGACAGACATTCCGGGCGTCGGGGATCGTGGTACGATCTCCAGCCATCGTAAGCACGGGCCTGCGGACGGCGAGCAGACCCAGACCCGACATAAATACAGCACGTCGATTTCCGCGCGCACCTTAAGGAGCCATCAGACCACCACACATGGGGCCTAACAGGGCTGATGCCGATACAGAGCCGCAGAGGACTTAACGGGTTGCCGGGGCTCCGGCTCGGTGTGCAGGAGTAGGAACGGGGTAGTTTTTACTCAGTAATAGTCTGACACTCTCGTCTCACCCGGGCGGGAGAAGACATTGAATGATTTTCCCCCTCAAAAAAAAGGTATCGCGGTTACAGACAGTTCTCTTATGTAGGAGGCCGATAGTCCAGCTCTGGACTGTCACAGCCTGATAACGTTGATGTTGAAAGCGCACTACAAATAGTACCTTAGAACAAAACAGTGAACATCTAAACCAAAATCTATTCACTAAAATAATTTCAAAAAGCCATCTGCCAAATCTACCCAAGATGGCGTAAGCTTAACGATATTATCCTAGAAACATAATAACACTGCCAAGTTTAGTAGGTCACACACAAATGCGGTATCTCTCCATTATGACATACATTTCCACTTTCCGTTGGTTTCATGCAAATTTAGTCGCGCAATCTTACTGAGCCTCGTGTAGAAGTAATTCGAATATGGAACTGGTTCGTTGAAAATGAAGAAGATAATTTAAGCAAATATTCTTTTTTTTACTTAAAGTCAAAGTTATAGTATTTGTTGCAACTAAAACAAACAAAAAGGTTTAACGGCACCTAATATATTATCTGAATATGCATCCGATACCCATACCAATAGTTGTAACTTTTTTTACAATTTTTATCTGTCTGTCTGTCTGTTTGTACTAGCTAATCTCTGGAATGGCTGGACCGATTTTGCAAGACTTTTATTGGCAGGCAGCAAATGTACACACATAAGAATGATAAAGGAATGTAATGGTTTATCTTGCTTTTGATATGTAGTCTGCGCAGTGACTTACATCACGCTACCAACTATCATGATTATGAGCCCCAGATACGGCTTGACACTAGTTGAGCATCCTCAAACAGTAACTAAGTAAATCACGTTTTCTACATCGTTTTATCATAGGGGTAGGCAGAGACTATCGGTACGTCCCAATTGTTACGATTCTTTCGCTTCATCGACAGCGATCATTCAATGATTAATGTTTAGTTTACATACGAAAATAAAGTTATGCATTTTCCATTACAATCACGCAGTAACTGTACAAAAAACTCAATGTTTGAATTATCAAACTTTACGCCTACATACTCACATCCTACACGATAAGTATTTAATTTATTATAATTGCCAATCTGACATTTAGAATCGTATATCTAAGTAGTAAATTAACATTTGTATTGAGTTTCTCTCGCCTCCCATACATCGGCCCGTTTCAAAGAATATCGTGTTACAACTGGATTTCAATCAGTATTCATATCATGTTCTATATATCGCGTAAGAAATACACTAAATAAAACCTAATCTATGAATATAGGGAATGAAAGAAATTTATAAATGTACAAGTGTATATAAATTCTGTGGTTTTTATTTTTTTTAAACGTTGCCCCTCACTAGGATTATCTCCTGTGTCGTGGGTGCAATACTATATATATATATATATAATAATATTACAAACATACAAGTTCACATACACATGACACCCAGACCCGAAACAACAATTTGTGGATCACACAAAGTGTTGTTCCGTACGGGAATCGAACCCGCAACACGTTGCACGGCAGCCGGTTGCCCAGCCACCGCGCCAACCGTGCAGTCTCAAATTCATTTTGAACTGGTTCTAAAAAACGGATAACTGGAGAAAATGACATTTAATGCAATTAATTTACTTAAGTAGTACTATAAGTAGCACTTATGCACTTACTTGCGGCTTTGACTACGTGGTCAATGGAAAAGAAGTAGTAGATTACTCTCCAACCTTCTAACTATCTTAAAAAACAAAAGCCAAATCATCAAATCGCTCCTCTGCGACGTGAAAGGAAGCTTAGTAGCAAACAAACTTTTGCATTTATAACAATAGTAAACACAATTTAAGTAAAAACTCATAATGTACGCAATACTTTACATAATAATAACACATAATATAACACTTAGATTTACTAAACGTTGAACAAAAAATATTAAATTAATTAAAAATCGCGGGTTACACACAACCACGTGAATATACTGAGAAAAGTTCTACTAGTTTCGATGTGTCGCGGTAATATCGCGAAGCCTACTGTGCGCTGCACGACATCGCCGCGACCGCGCAGGCTGCTCATGAGGAAGAACCCCTCTGTGGTTGGAAACTAGTAGAGCTGCGATTTTAGTTATTTTAGTATGTCTCACGATAGTTATTATAAAAAATGATAAAATTCATTACAACTTTTGTTAGAAGGGAAAATCATCCGATGACTTCTCCCGCCCGGGTGATGTGGGAGGGATGTCAGACTCTTACTGGCTAAAAAGCAGTCAAAGTCAAAGCATTTATTTCAGTAAACCATAATTTGGTACTTTGAAACGTCAACAAATTCAAAATAAATAATAGGCTGTCAGTCAGTCCGTCAGTGAAGCTAGGTGCCGTCCGTTCCTATCCCTGCTCCGAAGCAGGGATAGGACTAACGATAGACGATAGGGAGGATAGGGTTAGGCCGTGGTGGCTATCTGTCGTGGTGGTGGTCTGAAGGCAAATTCATAACTTAACCTTCAGGGTGCCACGTCAGTCACCAGTGCCTGACGCCAGTGGAGATTTGACTTTCACCATTTTAAACTTTGCAATTAAAGTGTTAAAATTTTTGTTGCTTCATTGTATCGTCATTCGGCAAAATCTTAGTATGAGGCATATACCGACCTACTTTTCTATGGTCCTATTTATTAGGTATAAAATACATAAATGTATCTAGTTAATACCTAGTTCATAAAATACGAAGTCTGAAGTCAAAGTCAAAGTCAAAATCATTTATTCAATTAGGCCAGAATGGCACTTTTGAACGTCAAAAGATATTAGATAAATTGCTGATTAGGTGAGTCTTGCCAAGTATAGCTGACTTTAAACCGATCAGCATTTTAAAAAAATCGCTTGCACAGCTATCGGTAACTACAACATTATATTGATTAAAATCATCTTCTGCAAAAAGTGGATACTTTTTGCCAATTAGTATGTACATACATGTTATCTATTCCATGAAATCTAGACTGTAAGGTTGATGGGGTGGCAAATTCTTGTTCTGGGTTTGTGTAAGTAAATTTGTATGTTTCCACGACACCGGGAGAAGACCCATCAAAGGGCCAAGTTACCTAAAGTAATAACAAATCATAGGCGAAACAGATTGAGAAAACCAGTTCTTTTTACATACATAACATCACGCCTTTTATCCCCGAAGGGGTAGGCAGAGGTGCACACAGAAGTAACACCCACTTTTCACTATTTATGATATGAGTCCCATGTAATAGGGGGTGAGCCTATTGCCATATACCGGGCACATTTCCAGACTCCGTGCTACTACTGAGAATTTTATAAAAACTCAGTAATACTTTGCCCGACCCGGGAATCGAACCCGAGACCCCTTGCCCGGCAGTCGCACTCGCGACCACTCGGCCAACGAGGCAGTCTGGGCTACAGTAAAACCACGTCAATCGCGTAACAGCTTTATTGAGAGACTGACTCACACGTGCAAGGTTGTACATACCCACTTATTTCTATGAATATAAAATATAGAATTACCTTCATCACACGTATGTGGTGGTCTGATGGCTCTTTTAACCCTAAACCATTGACAATTTTACACCGACCAATACTAAAGAACATGAATGTGTAATCTTAACCACGTGTAATCACAAAAACACCGAAAGATTTCTAAGAAAATAAAGTCACAAAGATATCCAACCCTCGCCATTAGCAATCTCCAGTTCGTTTTCTCCAAACATCTTTCACGTAGTATTTAAGACGGAGAAGATTTATTACGACGTACGAAAACAAGCCAAGGACACAAATAGAACCACTAGTTTTATCAATAACAAGTTTCTACTCACTACTTTACTTGTGACAATAATATTTTATCTTTCAAAAGCATTTGACACTGTGTCCGTTTCTCATCTTTTACTTAAATTGGAAGCCATGGGTATACGTGGGCACACCCTCAAAATTTTCCAGGACTACCTATCTGACAGAACGCAGTGCGTCAAAATAAAAGGAATAATGAGTGACGACTCCAAACCACTCTGCTACGGCGTTCCTCAAGGTTCAATTTTGGGTCCAACCTTATTCCTAGTCTATATTAATAACCTCTGCAAAATAACCCTGGAAAATTGTTCTGTTTTTACATACGCAGATGATACGGCATTACTTGTGCATGGCCGTGACTGGCACGAAACAACCAAATATGCGGAACATGCTCTTACTTCGGTGATGAAATGGCTGTCCGAAAATGTCTTAACTCTAAATCTCGACAAAACAGTCTACCTACCTTTCTCGCTGCGATCCACTGACATCCCTCCTACGAACACGATGGTACTTAAAGCTCACAAATGTCCTCTTGGCCGTTCCTCAGCTCATTGTGACTGTCCTCAAATATCAAGATCCATGATTGTCAAATATCTCGGAGTCCACATACATAGTTCTCTAAGCTGGAAGCCTCATATCAGTAATATTATGAATAGAGTTCGAAAGTGTATATTTATTTTCAAAAAGCTGAGGGCTTCTGCTAACCAATGTACCCTCAAAACCGTTTATTACGCCTTGTGCCAGTCTATCCTAGGTTACTGCATTACTGTATGGGGCGGTGCATCTAAAACATCCTTACTGCCTTTAGAGAGAGCACAGAGAGCAGTTCTCAAAGTTATGAATGCCAAACCCTTTAAATATCCCACGACAACACTCTACACTGAATGTGGTGTTCTTACAGTTAGACAGCTCTTTGTTCTATCCACTGTTTTACGCAAACATCCGACGGTAATATTGGAAAAGAATGACACAAGAAAACGCAGACGTAACAAAATATGCCCAACCCACGTATGTCGTACGACCGCTGCCCAGCGACATTATAATGTCCTCTCTAGTCATATTTACAACAAGGTCCATAATGTTTGTGACATTGTTTCATTGTGCCGGAGGGGTGTAAGGCAAGGGTTCATGAATGGCTTTTAACGTTAAATTACGACCAGACCGAAGAGCTTATTAAGATTTCTACTCTTTAACACACGTTTATACACACACCTAAACACTACACATACATTCACACTACACCAACATTTTCATACACAAAATAATAATTAAGTATGCACTCGCAAATCAAAAGAGGCTGCATTAGTACCTACTTAGAAAATAATATATAGTACAGTATATTAGAATAATGTTTATTCCAGTCTAATCCTGTTTGAAGTGTTCGTCCAACAACTTAAGTTTGTGCAAATGAAGAAGGACAACGGTGGTACCCATAACACAAGTTTGATCTTACCTTGGGTACCATAGTTTCATCTTAAGTACTCACTTTTTATATGATGTTGTAACGATTAATTTTATATATAAGAGGTACTGTACAAATTATGGTTAATAAACATTTATTATTATTATTATTATTATTATTTCTTTTGGGAAATTGACTGAATACATTTTTGGCGAAATTAAAAAAAAATATTTAGATACCGACTTTAAAAACGAGGTGGCTCTCAGTATGACTTTTTTTTTAAGGGGAGAAAATCATCGAATGCCTTCTCCCGCCTGGGTGAGACGAGAAAGATTGCCAGGTCCTTACTGATTAAAAACTACCCCGTTCTCAGTTTGACTTGTATGCATGTATGTATGTATGTATGTGTGTGCGTGAGTACCTCGCGATTGGCTGAAAAGATTTTGATGCGGTTTCCAAAAAAGTGTTTGTTACACTACACACAAAAGAAAGTTTTAGTATATTAATTACCCGTCTTCAGAAAAGAGGGAGGTTCAAGTCGTTTTATTTAAAAAGTAGTTTATAGAAGAATAATGTCATATTCTTCTTACAGTAGGTATAGATGGAGTGGTCACACGTGCAAGGAGTTTGGGTTTTGAGTTCGGTTTGGACCTAGGAATTGTTCTACGAAAAGAGTGATTCTGCAAAGGCGACCCGGGCACGGCAACAGGCAGAGGAGGAACACCATGATGGTTTTAGCCGGTAAGAGTCTGGCACACACCCCCGTTAGCTCCACGACCAGAGAAGTATAGGAGAATTTAAATAGTGATAGAAAAAAGGTCGTTCAAAAAGTTATTACGTACTTTTAGGTTCTTAAAAAATCTTAATAATGACACGAAGTCTTAGAAATGTGGTGGTAAGATTTAGAGGTGCACCTCTGCATACCCTTTCAACTTAAAAGGCATGATGTTATGCCCACTAACATAACAATATCAATACAATAAATTGTCACCTTACCACAAAGTTATGAACTTCATATATCGTCTACCATCTGTTTTTGATAAGGCTTAGTGCAGAGTGCCCGCAATATGGCAGTGTCGTAACCACGTTGCTTCTAGCCTAACTAAACATACTTTATTAGAAATGCTGTAATATTAGATGTTTGTTTGTTGACTGCCTCGTTGGCCGTGTGCCCGCAAGTGCGTTTGCCAGTCAAGGGGTCTCTGGTTCGATTCCCGGGTCAAGAAAAATGTTGGAGTCTGGAATTGTGCCCGGTATATGGCAATAGGCTCACCCCCGGTTACATTGGACTCGTAACATAAATAGATAGTGAAAAGTGAGTGTTACATGGTACAGTAGCATAAGTGCCGTAATGTACACCTCTGCCTGGCTACGGGGATAAAAGGCGTGATGTTATGTTATGTTATAAATGTGAAAGTTTCTATGTTTAGATGTTCAGATGTTTGTCCGTCAATCACGCTGAAACTATTCAACGGATTTTGATGAAATTTGGTATACAGGCCGAATATGTCCGCGAGACGATCTCCGGCCACCGTAAGCACGGGCCTGCAGACGGCGAGCACGGGTGACTCGCCACCCGACCAGAACCAGGCCCGAGCGTACGGCGCGTCGCGTTCCGCGCGCGCCTCAAGGAGCCATCAGACCACCACAGATGGGCCCAACAGGGTCGATGCCGATACGAAGCCGCGGAAGAATTAACGGGATGCCGAGGCTCCGGCTCCAAGTGCAGGAGTATAGGAACGGAGTGGTTTTTAGTCAGTAAGAGTCTGACACTCCCTCTCGCCTCACCTAGGCGGGAGAAGTCATTGAATGATTTTCCCCCCTCAAAAAAAAAGGCCGGATATGTCAGGACATAAAAAATGGTCCCATGATAAAACATATTCATAAGGAATCATTAAATACGTGGACGAAGTCGCCAGTAACAGCTAGTATGATATAAATTAACTCTTTGAGTACCGTCATTATAGATACAATAAAAGAACAATAGGATGCGGTCAACGGTATCGCCGCGGTGTTTGACAGTTTAATGTTGTTTAGTAATTCAAGCAAACACGTTCGTAAAGCTATACGTAATATAACCCCATCTTTTCTTCAAGACGGAGTAGTTCTAACTTTGTAAGGTATTTTACTTCAAGCCAGACTCTTTTAATGCACCAAATAGAAAAGAAAAAGGCATTTAAAAGTCAAGAAACAAGAAAACATTTAATTTTAGAAAAGTAAATCTACTTTGAAAATGTAATATTATGTTCTTCTGAAGTAGATCCACTTCGCCAGTTATGAGCTGCTGTTCTGTACATAAAAAAATGACAATTAAAATTCGCTTGAAGACTGGTAATAATTAAAAAACAAGATAACAATGTTCGTCTTCTGTACAATATGAATAGGTAGAAAATAAATAAATTAAAAACATCGATTTACTGGCGTGCAATAATGAGAAAAGGTCTAATAGTTTTAACACTAGTCGTCGCGTCAAACGTCGACGGCACGCACGGTTGGTGCGGTGGCTGGGCAACTGGCTGCCGTGCAACATGTCGCGGGATCGATTCCCGCACGGAACAACACTTTGTGTGATTCACAAATTGTTGTTTCATGTCTGGGTGTCATTCTATATGTGACCTTGTATGATTGTAAAAGCCCCCACGACACAGGAGAAAATCCTAATGTCCCCACATTTAAAAAAAAAACAATACATAACAAAAAACACTACTTATGAAGAAGAGGCCCTTTATGACTCGAAAGATCGGGGTGGTTTTTAGTCGATAAGAGTCAGACACTCTCGCCTCACCCAACGCGGGAGAAACCATTAGATTATTTTCTGCCACAAAAAAAAGGACTCTTACAAGTCCGAAAACCCAAAACCCTATGCTTGGAAGTCGCACCTAATACTACTTAATCAACGCAGCAGTCAAATTTAAAAGTTCAATAAATATAATATACCTAACACAATTGCAAAAAGTGTATACAATAAGTTTACCTTCCTTCAAAGAAAAACAAGTATAAACTTATGAAATAAAAAAATATGACGTAAAAGCAATGAGAACTTCAACATAAATAAAATTGCCTCTTTTTATTGCTAAAAGAAGTGTTATACGAAAAAGGGAATAAGTGAATGACTTCCATACGTTAGAAGTACTAAAGTAGTTACATAATCTTGCAGCATTATCTCTACATAGTATAAAACAAAGTCGCTGTCCGCTGTCTGTCTGTCCCTATGTATGCTTAGATCTTTAAAACTACGCAACGGATTTTATATGTATAATATCATAGCATAGATAGAGTGATTCTAAAGGTAGGTTTATATGTATAATACATGCAAATTGCCGTGCGAAGCCAGGGCGGGTCTCTACTAGCTAAAACTACTCAGTTTGTATGTCTGCTTGTTTGTTGCAACACAAAAACGGCTAAACGGATTAAGATGACATATAATGAAATTCTGATAATAGAGGAGAAATCCATCAATATCTACATTACAGTTAACGATACAGGTGGTTTCATTTTAACCATCTTTAACATGGCAATAAGAGTGTTAATAATGAATTTGGATCAAAGAAGTTCTACGCTACCCCATAATAGTTAAACTGTCAGTTAGGTAATTAAAAAATATTCGACACGTATTTTTTTTAATTTGTCGTATAAAAAAACAATACTCGGATAAAACGGATCAAAGTTTAGGAGTGGGAGGTAGCTACGTCATTATAGAGTCCTACTCAAAAGTGACGTCATGCGATATTTCAAATTATTATATCTTCAAAACTATTCGTTTCCGTAAGAAAATAAAAAATACGTGTGTAATGTTTTTAAATAATCTACAAGACGGACAACATTATATAATTGTACCTTTTAAATTTTTACAGTATCTTTATGCAAAACTAGCTGTTGCCCGCGACTTCATTCGCGTAGCATATAAATAGGACATCACTTCTGATTCAATTTTCCAAAATAAAAGTAGCCTATGTTATACTCCTTAGTACTTCAGCTACCTGCCAAAAAGCCCCGTCAAAATCGGTATAGCCATTCCAGAGATTATTAGCCAGTACAAACTGAGAGACAAACAGACAGACAAAAATATGAAAAAAAATATTTTGGTAAGTGATCGTATTTATAAATTCATACGCGTTTAGTAAAAAGCGATTATTTTAATATTACAAACAGACACTCCAATTTTATTTATCTGTATAGATAGATTGACAATGCGTACGCGCCCAAGTGAAACGGTTTGATAAATTGATTAAGTTGCAAGTTTCTTTTTTCAAAATGAGTTCTTGGCGTTGTTGCCATTGTTCTCAAAGTTAAGAACTTTGTATTGCCTTTTACGTGCGCTTGCGCGGTATTTTCCATTTGTACCATAATATCTTTTATTACCCGCAGGGGTTTTTTTTTTTTTAAGGGGGGAAAATCATCGAATGACTGCTCCCGCCTGGGTGATGCGGGAGGGAGTGTCAAACTCTTACTGACTAAAAACCACCCCGTTCCTTCTCCTGCACATCGAGCCGGAGCCCCGGTTACCCGTTAGGTTCTCCGCGACTCCGAATCGGCATCGGCCCTATTGGGCCCCATCTGTGGTGGTCTGATGGCTCTTTGAGGCGCGCGCGGAACGCGACGCGCCGTACGCTCGGGTCTGTTTCTGGTCGGACGGTGAGCCACCCATGCTCGCCGTCCGCAGGCCCGCGCTTACGGTGGCCGGAGATCGTCCCGGGATCCCCGACGCCCGGTGTGTCCTTCGCGATGGCTGGGTTGCGAGGAGGCAGCGCTTCGCTGCCTCACGTGTCCCGCCTCCTCCTTAGCTAGCATGAGTGCTTCGCAAAAGGAGGAGACGGCATCCCAATCCCCCTCGCTCCGCATCATGGCCTGCACTAGGCCCGGACGCGAGAGGTCGCCATCGCCGACCCGCAGGGGTAGGTAGAGATGGGACTGGGATGCCGTCTCCTCCTTTTGCGAAGCAGTTATGCTAGCTAAGGAGGAGGCGGAGCGCGTGAGGGATCGAACCTCCTCACGCCCCGGCCGTCGCGAGAGACATTCCAGGCGTCGGGGATCGCGAGAGGATCTCCGGCCACGGTAAGCATGGGCCTGCGGACGGCGAGCACGGGTGACTCGCCGCCCGACCAAAACCAGGCCCGAGCGTACGGCGCGTCGCGTTCCGCGCGCGCCTCAAAGAGCCATCAGATCACCACGGATGGGGCCCAACAGGGCTAATGCCGATACGGAGCCGCGGAAGACTTAACGGGTTGCCGGGGCTCCGGCTCGAAGTGCAGGAGTAGGAACGGGGTGGTTTTAGTCAGTAAGAGTCTGACACTCCCTCACGCCTAACCCGGGCGGGAGAATTCATTGGATGATTTTCCCCCCACAAAAAAAAAAGGCTTAGGTAGAGATGATACAACAAAATACATTAACTAAATGCGGCGATGTAGTGTAGGCTGCGCGACTTCGCCGCGACCGCGCACGCTGCTCATGAGGAAGAACCCCTCTGTGATTCAAAACTGCAAAGCTTTTCTCAGTATATTCACGTGAGTAACTTGCGATTTTTAGTTAATTTAGTATGTCTCACGATAGTTATTATAAAAACATAATACATGCTAGGTTAACAGCAGTCTGTGTTGCCAATATTTAAAATATCAGTCTCATGTGAGACATTTTTCGTCCTTCGTTAGCTAACAACCAATCCTGTTAACACGTTAAACGCCATGGAGGGCATAAATGACCCTCGGTGTTAGCGATGAATTTACCCTCGACAGTTTTCTATGGGCATTTAAAGGGTTCATCATTACCCACACTAGCTACAGCTTGATCAACAGGACAGTTAATATTCTTTCTTATTTTTCCAAAATTCTACCCTGACAGTAAATATTACCCCGCATAAGAAATTGACCCGTGATAACATTATATCATAAGGACATGATACTTCTCTCAAATTAGCCATTCTGGAGAAAAACAAACAATTTTATTATACGAACTAAAAGTACAACGCTAACAAAACTATATCATGGAAGATAATCGTGTCAATATCCTATTACAGATTCAATATACCACTATTGGGCTCCCCCCCCTAAAGGTCATATTTTGTGCGGAAGATTTGATAAAATATCGATACTTTCAATTTATATTTCCCATCTCGAGAGCAATGTTTGGGTGTAAAGAATAGTAGGTACACAGAAGCACAATATTCTATTTCCAACCTTATAATATGCAGTGATAGAGTTGAAAATCGTATGAAGTAATCTGACAGTTAAGGGTAGTATTCGCTAGTATGACTGGCATTTTTTTCCGATGGTCATAATGCCTTATCTGGGGGAATTTTCAATTGGAATTTAATAAATGAAAATGCTCTTATAACTTGCTGACTACCTTGTTAAGCACTTCTTGCACGTGTCTTCTGATTAAGAGGTATTAAAACCAATATGGGTCAAGTATATTAATTAAGTGACTTCAAGAGAAGAGGGGGTTAAAGTCAGTTGTTAAAAAGTAATTTATAACGTAACATAACATCATTAAGACTCCTAATTGCACTGTACAATGTAATGTAACACCCACTTTCCGCTATTTACGTTATGAGTCCCATGTAATAGGGCGTGAGCCTATTGCCATATACTGGGCATAATTCCAGACACCATGCTACAACTAAAAATTTTTTAAATACCTGTAAGCAATACTTTGCGCGACCCGGGAATCGAACCCGAGATTCCTTGCCCGGCAGTCACACTTGTGACCACTCGGCCAACGAGGCAGCCTCAGTCAAACGTAATTTATAATTAACTCATTTAAGTCGCAAACACTAACCTGAGATTTCAACCTGAAAACCACAGTATCCAGTAGGCTTTAATAAAGTTAGCCTAAATTCCACCAGTCTCAAATCCAATAAATGCTCTAGGAAAATGAAAAGTCCAGAAGACCAGCCTCATATTTTATACCGTGCCAATAATAAGCGATTCCACTGAACGATCCCATCACATTAAACTTTTTGGACCCGAACCAAATGCCCTCCTTGTTACCTTTATTACTCAATTGCTTATAATAATCGTGTTAAAACTTTAATCTGCTTAAGGATTCATTGATAAAGTGGTGATATTCAGTGAAAAGAAAAAGATTTTGAGGGATATTATATTTATTTTATTTATTTATTAACACTTCTGTACAATAAACATACGATGGCGGACTTAATGCCGGGTGGCATTCTCTAACAGTCAACCATGAAATTAACCATTATAAGTCATTACCTTTTTTAACGATGGACATTCTCATGGATACCCATTGTCTATACAATAGGTCTTTGTCTATGAAATTCTTCTGCAGTACTGGCCGTTTCAAATCAACATATTTTTTATTTGACCAACAATTCTAATTTAGAATTTATTTTAATTATATTTTTTTTTCCAAAAGTAGTCATTTGTTTATTGATTAGTGTTACATTTCAATCAAGTTAAAAATTCGAGTAGGTAATTATGGAATATTAGTATCAACGTGGCAGTAACGCGACGCATAGATAAACATAACTCGAATCATACTTTTTGATTCGCAATCCCTTCAGAGATTAAAAGACAATATCTTGTGTATGACTTAAAGTACAGTCAACACAGCTGACTTTTTATTTATTTATACAGGTAAGAAAATAAGAAGTGTGGGAGAGCGATTCTTCAGCACGAATGGGAGGCTCGACCGGAGTGATACTACGGCCTCACAGAAAACCGTCGGAAAACAACGCTTACGTTGTAAACCCTCTCCAACTACCTCAATCCTGAGCAGTCCTCAAGTTCGTAATCACCAAAAGGTCAATAACGTACTTGTAACGCCTCTGGTGTTTTAGGCGTCCAAGGGCGGCGCCGATTCCTTACCATCAGGTGATCCATCAACTCGTTTACCAGCTTATCCCATAAAAAAACCGATTTATTACAGAGACAGCTATCATTGGGGAAAATCATCCAATGACTTCTCCCGCCTTGGGTTAGGCGAGAGGGAGTGTCAGACTCTTACTGACTAAAACTCGCCGCCCGCCTGCAGTACAATCTACAAGCTTGGAAGGAGATCGTATTTTAAACGACTCAGGTTTGACAGAATGCGCTGCCGCCCGTTGATGGGGATGCCAACGGAGAACGGGGCCCAATAGGGCTGGTGCCGATACGGAGAAGCGTAGAACCTAAAGGGTGACAGGGGCTCCGGGTCTAAGTGCAGCAGCAGGAACGAGGATAGGTGGTGTAAGAGTCTGACATTCCCTCCCGTCTCACCCAGGCAGGAGCAGCCATTCGATGATATTCCCCCTTAAAAAAAACTGGGTCTTTCGTTCCGCAAAGAGAATAAGTGGTGACAAAATGTTAGTCTACTCTGCTCACCATACATCCAATTGCTTGCAAGAATAGGCATACTATAAAGGATTTCAATAGTTCAATTATTATTGTAATATTAAGTTCTAATGTTTTAGCTTCTATTGTGGTTGTCACGCTGCCAAGTTATTGGTCTTTGTGACCTCAAGAGAGGTCAAGTTGTACTCTATCAAGGACAGAAGGTCGACGACATATTTGCTTTTAATTTGAGTATGTGTTTATATAAGTTTATATTGTATAAAACAAATACTATGTTATTGAACTGAAACAAAGGGTGTAGGGTTGAGAAGGTTATTTAATTTTTGAATAATATTGCGTTGTTTTTATTAATTGCTGTACTGGTGATACTGCTATTTGATAACTGACTTCAAAAAAGTAATATGGGTCACAAGAGTGCAAATGGAGTTCAAGTGCAAATGAATGAAGATAAAATATGTAGGTAACCTAATATTTTAGGATCTATAGAGACAAGAAGCCTTCTATAATATGTTAATGCCAGTTAAGATGTATGTGTGTGTCACCTACATACGAATACAACTACATAAAGCATAGTAAGACTAGATCTTGTACATATTTGTGCAAAGCTGCTCGCACGTAAGGAATTGTATACAAATTCCGCTCCAAGTAATACATTGCTGGGTAAGTTGTGAATTATACAGAACTACCAAATCTGAATGCATACAAAAGTATCAATGGAAAGCGTTATACACGACAACATTAAACACATAACACACACGACATTAAATAAATAAATAAATAAATAAATAAAAATTACTGGTCAGGTTTAATGTTAAAAAAATGACAATTGAAGTGGTTGATAATGGTATACTTTAAGACAGGTAATCGTCTATCTATGTGTTCACATAATATAAATGTTATAACTGTTTATAATTAGGCACAATAATAAGACATAACATAACATAACATCACGCCTTTTATCCCCGAAGGGGTAGGCAGAGGTGCACATTACACCACTGTACAATGTAACACCCACTTTTCACTATCTATGTTATGAGCCCCACGTAATAGGGGGTGAGCCTATTGCCATAATAAGAGATGAAGTTAAAACTCCCCTTAACCGATGAACAACCTAGAAAAGACAGATGAATGTAAATGAAAGGGGTATACCAGAATCGTGTCACTTGGCGTTCTATTGTCTCTGCCTACCCCAATGCGAGACAAGTATAACGATATTTATGTATGTGAAAAGGGATGAAAATGACGTAACAAAGCGAGTAGCTACCGAGTTGGACAATTTACGCAGAGGGCGAAAGAACGACCAAAGAAAATGATACGAGACAAAGTGCGAATGACAAAGAAGAAAAAAAAATTGTGTTAGTTAGTGTAGAGGTAGATTATGACCCCAAGTAATTTAAAAAAGAGGATACAAAATTAAGATCTACATAAATATCTTTAGAAAGCATAGATTAATGTTAAAGGGGGTCTTAAGAAATTAGCCACGACTGCTAAGAGCTCCTCAACTGCATTATGCATAAGCAAATAGTTGGTCGACCAGAACTTTGTAACACTCTAGTTCTAGTGCCTCCAACATTGTAAGTAGATAGTTAGGACTTGGGACCGACAAGTGAGCTTAATTGCTTTCCGAACACTACTAGTTGGTCCACGTTTACAATGTTACTATAATTTGTGTAGGTACCTCGGTGGGGGCCTAGGGACGGGGCTTAGCCCCAGCAAAAAGGCCTGAATATCAATATCATTTTAAGCTATCCTGCTGCTCAGCAAAGGCCTCATGTAACACTCATTGATTGTGGTTGACTTAAAATCCTTACATTTATAACATCCCCGAAGGGGTAGGCAGAGGTGCACCTCTGTATTACGGCACTTAATGCTACTACACAATATAATACCCACTATCCACTATTTAAGTTATGAGTCCAATGTAATAGGGGGTGATCCTATTGCCATATACCGGGCACAATTCCAGACGCCGTGCTACTACTAAGAATTTTTTATATCCTCCTTCCTTTATACTGAAACATGAATTAGTGTTATACTGAATATGATCTTCAACTACCTACCACAACTTACGTTTGTATCTACTTTTCATCATCATCAAAACCATCATCATCATCATTGTCCCCAGCACAGCAGCAGCCTGTTTCCATCCTCTACTGAACATCCTCTCCAATAGCACATTTCTGATCTCCATCTTCAACCCTTTGCATCCTCTACCTTGGCTGATAATTTATTAATAATCTACAAAACAGAACTCCCAAAGCTCAAGCATTGGTTCCCTCATTTAAGTAACTGTTCCACAACTGACATTTCCCTTGAACCTAGTTTTAAGTAAGATTCTTTGTGTCCAATTTTCCTTCTTCCTGGCCTTTTTCCAACTAGGTTAGAATTGGGGTTCTTAAACAATTTAACTGAATGATAGTAGGTACTTTACACGAAACGAATGCTAACTATCGTTTACAAGTAGAAGCTATAACCTTCTACAACTCACTGGAATTGCAACTTTCTTCACTAAAACACAGCCAGGTACTGAATCTATCTTTACTTTCTATCTTGTAACCATATAACTTGGGTTGTTGTACACACGGCCACACATCAATCTATACAAAACCAGTTTATCCTGATGTCGCGTCGCATCATCTTTCCGCACATTTAACGTTCAGTTTATACTGGTTATGTAAAGCTCGATGTGTAGCCGTGTGTACATAAAGTGTAAATAGGTAAAGTGACGGTATGGTTGGTGCGATGACTGGGCAACCGGCTGCCGTGCAATGTGTTGCGGGCTGTATTTCTACACGGAGCAACTCTTTATGTGATCCATAAGATGTTCTGGGTCTGGATGTCATGTGTATGTGAACTAATGTATATTTGTAAACGCTCCTACGACACAGGAGAAAATCCCGTGTGAGTATGAGGCGACGTTGTTTAAAAAAAGCAAAATGAAACCATATTCCACTTTCAACGGAAATATAAAAAAGCAATATTCTTTCCCTCCGTTTAAATTAAATTGCGATCCATCATAATACTATAATCTCCTGTCGGACAATCCATTACTCTTGCCGTAATAATCGAAATACACCACCAATAAAAGATGATTTAAAAATTGCATTAGTGAGAACAAAAAACTATTTTCTTGGCTATCTCTTTGTAACCTACTTTCAGAACTTGGATCCACTCTTCATTCTTTAAAAGTTTATCTAAAAATGCGACAGATTTTATCTTCCTAGTTATTATGGGGTTGAATGGATTGGAATCGGAATTTTGATGTGAAAAGATTTTAAAACCGAAAGTTTTGACAGTACTACCTATACTGCCCTACTGACTAGTACTTTGTGAAATAAAAGCGATTGTGTTACAATTTGCATTATCAGACGTGTTCCATCGTTGGCCACATCATCGCTTACCACCATGCGAGATGGTAAACAAACGTCATCCTATCAAGTATAAAAAAATATCTCATTTGAAATTTTAAAAATTTTAAAATTCTTTACCAATCTGAAAACCTCAGATTATCTTGAATCATAGATTATATGAATAGTATGTTCTGGACTAATTTTCTCTCAAAATTCTCAATTTTCATTAACAGCAATATCAAGTCGTTCCCCTGTTAGAGATGGTTAAACATCAGAGCGAACTTAGGCTCTAGACACACGGACAGCAATTCAAATACAAATTCATTCGGATGCAGTTTGCAGTCCAATTGCAGTCATGACCTGACCAAACGGTTGCAAACCAAACGAGCAGTCCGATTGCAGTATTTTGAGCCTAATATGCGTCATATCACCCCTAGTGGGTTGTAGAGTCGGGGAGAATCTAACGGGTAACCGGGGCTCCGGCTCGACGTGCAGGAGAAGGAACGGGGTGGTTTTTAGTCAAAAAGAGTTTGACACACCCTCCCGCATCACCCAGGCGGGAGCAGTCATTCGATGATTTTTCCCCCCTTAAAAAAAAGTGGGTTGTAGAGGGCATGGTATTCGCACCCCAAGAAATCAACCGAATCTTATTAAAACTGGTTACCGTAACCTAGTTGGAAAAATGCCAGATATTTTAACTCCTTTAATTTCTGCTTAAACTGTCGTGTGTCTAAACATGGGTCCACGAGAGACACAATGTATTTTCTATTGTGTCTTATATCGGTGCATTCAAGCGGTTAAAGATTTTGCTTGATGAATCTTCTTGATACTTTGATTAAGGTTCAATTTAGAACCGAAAATACAAGTAATGACCACGTACCTATGTTATTATCTAAAATAAAATGTAATACATACAATGTAAGAAACTTTTTAACCGACTTGAAAAAAGAAGGAGGTTCTTAATTTGATTTGTATGTATATTCGTGCGCGATTATCTCACGATTGGCTAAACCGATTTTGATGAAGTTTTCAGTGTGTTTTTACACTTAGGAGAAAGTTTTAGTATATCAATTAAACGATTTCAAAGACAAGGACTGTTGTCGAATTTTTTAAACGTAGTTTATAATAATTCTTATCGCTAGTTATATGGTTAGTCCCATATAACACTTTCTTTTACCCAATGGTAAATGAACATCCTCATGAGGCCCCTTCGCCTGGGAATTTCCAAAGGGAATATTAAACTACTCACTAAAAACTAAGAACCACCCTAGTTTTTAGGGTAGTTTTCAAACCATAATACAGTCTGACAGTCTCCTAAGTACTAAGTAAGACTAAGTACATTATCAAACTGAGAATCGCGAACTACCACTATACTTTCATAATAAATACATCATTTGCATGATGACATATCTATTATATAATGTACGAGAAACTCAAGCTCAATAGGGAAATACAATTATCAATGCAAATAGGGTTAAATGTATGTAGTGATTGTAAATCATGTGCACGCTAACATCGTCACATAATCAACTACAATCTTGTTTCAATAAGGGCGGTTTTCCTATGATCCCCTACCAACCATACATATTAACTTAAGCATTAAAGATAAATTTTCTTTCATTGTAGATAGAGATCAATAGTCGATTATATGACTGCATTTGCTAATAAAAGAAATGATACCGTATGAACCAAAGTCAACGTTAATGGATTTGCTTTAACCAATCGACATACATACACTTAAAACCTCAGAAACAGAATAGTCCATCAGTTGGTTCTGACTGACGGACTAACTCGTTCCAAAATTTATATTCGTTTGAAGGAAACTCACTCGATCCTCTATTTAAAGCCCTATAGAAAACCAAATGAAACCTGTCCCGTACCAAAAGATTTACTTCGGAAATTTGTCAAATACTTGCCGTTGTCTGCCTTCAAAGCCTACAATAAACCTGTTCTGAATATACAAGGGGACAAAGACCCTGAAAACCCTGAAAATCCCAGAGGACATCCCTGAAAAAATCCTCCTTTTATTCAACATTCTAGGTTGCAACCCACGAGAGAATTACATAACATTATTTAGGTAGTTTAATAATGAAAACTGTTGGTTTTGCGAAACTGGGTCATTCCTGATTAGGTGATTGTTAATTTGCTAACGTGTGAATAACGTATGACTTTTGTTTTGGATACCGACATTGTGTGGCGGACAAATATACCGCTGGCAGCATATCTAACGAAGTAGGGTAGGTGCTACAAACTAAGTAATATGGTCCAGTAGACGAGATTAAACGTCAAAAACTGCAGCTGATTCATAACCACGTGGACATAACACTGCAGGGATTTCACGGTCGACATAGTTTAATAAAGTCAAACCGTACTGCATAACTTTCATTTTCACTTACATCGAACGCGAACGTACATGACGATGACATTGCACATGCCCAAAGCTTTAACCCTTGCACCGTACAATCAAAAATAGTCCTTAAGCACAGCCGCTTGCGCTTGAAATTCCTGAAAAGCTCACCTGATCTCAATTCGAAAGGCATGATCAAGCGTGAAAATCGCCCCTCCCGTGCAGCTGCCCCGGTCACAGACACGTCCCACCACCTCTCAACATTGCACGCCAACTAATGCATCGCACACACTGAACACTAAACACACGTGAAACTCCACAAGTTTCGATGTAAACAGCACTGCAACGTTGGTTAGTCGTCAAAGGTGTGTATCATTACGCACGGGATGTTCTCGTTTCGTGAAAAAAACGTTTTAGGACGGTAGACGCGACGCGGCGAACACGGCAAACGCGAGGTCACTTCTGCCGCTCTGTCGCGGCGCGCGCCGACAGCACCCCCCGTTTCCATGACGACAGTCCCGGGCGATATCTGCCCCGATCCTCTTTTGCGAACAAAAACAAAAATAGCAAATTAATTGCGTAATCGTGTGCCGTGAACATTTTTGCTAAGGTTAATTAGTACATCAAAGGGTGCAAGTTATATATGGATGCTGGCGATCACCCATGACGAGGTACGTATTCGGTCTTACTTTCGCTTCACCTTTTAGAGGGCGTTTGGACACAAAATTAGCTTTGGATTTTATGAAAATTTATTCTTAAATCCTTTATTATGATTCAGCGATGGCTGCGGTCACAAACGAATTCTTTGAAATATTGGCGTCACAATTTTTATTCATTTTATAAAATTCGTGGCTTATGTAACGGGTGTAGCTTTTACAGAAATTCGCAATAATAATGGAGAGCCGTGTACAAAGAATAACTTATTCATATTTCCGAAATAAAAGTGTTGTTGCTATATTATTTTCAACACGTTCATTTCATTTTCAGTAAAATCGTGCTCGTATTGCACTCTGAATGGTTAAAAAAATTCAAATTATTTATATAAAAATTGGATACATACAGGAGTTTGTTCGATTTTTAAATTCTCTTTAAAAACGAGGCCCAGGCCTTTAACCCAACTATATTCAGTTAGGACAAAAACGGCCCTCGTTTTTACATCAATAAAAATATTGTATTATTTTAAAATAAATAAATGCTATATTCGGATAACAAAAATAACTAGACCCATTGTTGATTTTGGGAGGCTTTTAACAGCTATAACAACGATTACAGATGTTTGTATCGGCATAGATGGCTTAACGAAAATTCCAATATTTTTCCATATAAAAAAGTATCTAAGTATAAAAATCTCAGCACAAAAACCAATATATAATATACATTCAAACATCGTTTCATAAGTCTGTAGACACTTTCTTCCCTATTCACCTCTGAAAGCATTTTCCCCAGTGATATTTTCATCAAAACGGATCCATCGGATTCCGAGATATTCAGGCTTCGGGGTCCAAATGAAAAATGGACCCTAACATACAATGGGAAATGGACTGGGAAGGTATTGACGTGACCCTAAAATATCTCGATGACGACCTCAAAAAGACCGATGAAATACCTGCGACAGAGAGTGAAATTTAGTAATCTGTGTGAAATAATAAACTTACACTCAAGTTTGTCTGACTGAGTTTTATAAAGGAAAGGAGTCGCTGCTCTTGGTACTTTGGTAGGTAAGTGTGGGTCCAAGTTTGAGCTCAGAGTTGAAAGTAGTAGATTTTGTCAATTAAATAAATAACTAAAGTGTGGGAGAGCCATGTTTCGGCACGAATGGGCCGGCTCGGCCGGCTCGATCGTCGTGTGAGTAAGGTTACCGGAAACCCAATCAAAATGTTTATGGCGTAAGCTGGTAAACGAGCAAACGAATCTCCTGATGGTAAGCAATCGACATCGCTCATGGACCGGAACACCGGAGGCGTTACAAGTGCGTTACCGGCTTTTATGGATTAGGAATTTGAGGATTGTCGGGGATTCAGGGACTGGGGAGATTGGGAAGTGGTAATTGAACCTCCGGTAACCACACTCACACGACGAAACACAATGCAAGCGTTGTTTCACGGCAATTTTCTGTGAGGCCGTGTGATCACTTGAGCCGGCCCATTCGTGCCGAACCATGGCTCTCCCACACTTAAAATAATAGTGTTAGCATCAAATATTTTAATTTAAACATCCTGACATTAGTTGGGTGTTAGAGGACTATTGTTCCCTCTTTTGTGATGCCTACGCAGAGCTCGGTGATAACTGGAGGCTCACGGGACATGTGCTAAAATTGGGACAATGACGGAATAACGTACGGACAATGGAGTTGAATTAACGTTTTGGATTCCTGTTTTACATAACATAACTTTTAAGTATTCCCGATGGATGGGGTGGATGTGACATCCACTTTTCACAACATTAATGTATGTATTGTGATTTTCATGCAATAGGGTGCTATTGCCGTAGGAAGGTACAATGTAAAACTCGGTGCTATTTCAAAACCTTATGGTTTGAAGCAATGGTTACACTTGTTTACGATCATTCGATTTAGTAAACAGTCAATAATCACGACTGACTTTTATACTGAGTGCATAGATGTGAGAGAACGTAAATAAATACCTACATAATTATATAGGTCCCTATGAAACGTATGTTGAGGGTGAAACTCTATACATAGTTTCTACTTGCACCTTTGTGCTAAACTGCTAAGGGCTTGAAAAGCGACACCGATTCATGGTAGATGTCCCACCCACACGCACGAAGCGCTTCGCATCAAGCTTCCTTATGTGTACTGCTAAGGAGTGGAATTCTTTGCCAGTCTGTATTTCCTGAAGGGTATAACCTACATGTCTTCAAGGCCCGAGTGAATAGGTTGCTTATGTGACGACGTGCTCCATCGTAGACCACATCATGGCTTACCAGGCGAGATAGTGGTCAAACGTCGGCCCGTCAAATATAAAATATGGTCGAAATAGGTACACGATTCTAATTCTAAAATAATTCGATTCCTTCAGAAAATTAATCCAAATTCTCAGTGTTAATGAACAACATAGAATCACTTTATCCGGTACACATAACAATCAACTTTAATATTAATATAGAAATGTTCGTTTGTCTTGCAAACAAGGTTTTGAAGTTCCACCGGCATTCTCTGAAGTAATTTTCTTTGGCAGTTGAGAATTACTTATAAAGTTTACAACTTTATTAATTAGACGCTCCTTCTTCATACTGCTCGCGGTTTTTGCATTGTGACTACGGGGTTTAAGATAAATATTATTACGGTTCTCGTTGACGGCGTGGTGATGGTATACGGCACGGTTGGTGCGATGGATGGGCAACCGTCTGCCGCGCAACGTGTCGCGGGTTCCATTCTCGCACGGAGCAACTCTTTATGTGATCAACAAATTGTTGTTCCGGGGTTTGTGTGTCATGTGTATGTGAACTTGTATGTTTGTAAATGCACCCACAATACAGGAGAATATCTAAGTGTGGGGCAACGTTTTATAAAAAAAGGCAGGATAGAATACATTTTCTCTAAACATAATCACGTAGTCTTTAAAAACCATAAAACTAATAAAAACTGTTGGCTTGGTTTATGTTTCTGATTTACAATTTTATGTGATGTTACGTACCTAACGCAAACAATACACCGTGACATCTCGTTTTTTTTTTCATTCTCATTTCGTTTTCGTCCCGCGGCAAAAAACTTGCCATAAGGAGTAGGTACTTTCGATGTATGAAGTAGAAACAAATAAATAATTAATTAAGACGAAATTTTTTTTAGTTTAAAAAAATGTTCATGGAAATACGCACATGAATCACTTAGACGTAAATTTGTAGGCACTATTCGCATTGCCCGTGCCACCCGACGAGAAATACCTCTTCGAGAATTACATAGCGTGATGTTTTGATAAGGTACCACGAGTTCGTATGTGCCTTCGAAGTTTGCTTTCTGCAATGATTCACCAATTATTTTTTGTTTCAAACATTTTATTACTTTGTAAAACTATTATTTAAAAATCTTTATGCAGACAAACAAGTACATGGGTGGACTTCTTGCCGCAGGCATTTTCTACCAGTCTGACCCTTGGTTGATGCAGAGAAAGTAACATTAGATACCAAGACAGAACAATTTACTTCAGGACGAAAACGACGGTGCAATAAGAGCGCAAACGAAACCGTAACCGGTAACCCTAATAATATATTACTCAAATAAACACTAATGAAAACTAAAAACCATATCTACTGTAATCGATTTGTTATTTTACGAACTTGCAATGTAAAGCGTAGGTACAACTCGATAAGCTCGCACACCGAAACCTCGTCGTTGGGAAATTTCAAGGCTAGTAATAGTAATAAGTGTAATAAGAATGAACTAAAATATTTACACCTTAAAAAAATAATAAATAAATACGCTTTAATAAGGCATCAAAAAAAATTTTCCTCATCATTATGCTTTCGAACCGTTTGGGGCTGAAACTTTAGGGCCGTGGGGCCCAAGTTCACATCTTCTTTACAAAGATATTGTAAGGAGGATGGTTGACACTTCAGGTGATCGAAGGGCTGGCTTCTACCTTGGACAAAGGTTAAGCATTGCCATTCAACGTGGTAACGCTGTCAGTGTAATAAGTACATCAAACTACTTACCTGGCTGTAAATCCTTCGCGGTCGAATGAGTCGCGCCCCATTCACGTTCGTCGTCCAGGCAAACTTGTGCTCGGCGGTAAGTCTCGTCGTGAAGACGAGACATCAAAGTGGGATCATGAACACAATCCGCATGCAGCTTGTTCAACACCGTCACTATTCGACGACGCATTTCATCAGCACTATCACACTCGCGATCGAAGACTCGTTCCTTCATATACCCCCATAAAAATAAGTCTAAAGGGGTTAAATCGGGTGAGCGGGATGGCCAAGCATGTGATCCAAACCTTCCAGCGGTCGTAGAACAGCCTCTCCCGGCACGGGTGCAATAGGACGGACGGACTAATACCTACTCGTATGAATACTGCCGTAGTAGGACGAAAATCAGACGGAGGACTCTCAATACAGTCCGAGAGCACGACCAGCATTCCCACGGCTTCTCCCAAACATATCAACATGTTGTCGTATTCACGAGCATTGTAACGTACGTACGTTATGTAGGCATAGTTTAACACGTAAAAGCACCAAAAACATATTAAAATAACACTCAATAACAGTCAATCACCACCAAAACAATAACAAATAACAAATGATCATAAATATTTAACGTGTACACTATACAGAAAAATTAAATGGCGGGATCGCAGAAACAACGCGCGCGCATGCAATTCAACGAGGAACTAAAGCAAAGGAAGGACAAAAAATAAAAAATGGCGCCAGAGGATCTGGCTTCCGCTTTGGTCACAGGATAGATCAAAGAAGAAAATTGAAAATGTACGGTCCTTTGTAATGAGGCGAGAATGTGTGATTGTGTTAATAATTAAATTTACAAGACTTACGAATGTAAGTACTTAGGTTTTAGGTGTAAGACCTATGCCGTGACCTAAGTACCTACAAAATTACTTAGAATTGCAGGTACTCATGTTCTGGATGTATAAACGTATTTAAATCACGTGAGGTAGTTAAGGTAGTTTCACAATTCTTAACTGTAGAATAAAATTGACAGTTGACAGTTTTTAGTATGGAAGAATTGTCAAAAATTCATAGTTATTCCCCAGTTAAAATTTATAGCTGGCGTTGGAAAAATCGGCCCTTAGAATTGTAGGTACTTACATTAAAACTACTCACACGCACATTTAGGTGCGTAATCATAAATAAAAAATATTTACAGTTAGGTATTGGATTTCATTTTACTAATACTTTCAATTTACTACAATTTGTATATAAATTAACATACGACATGTTAAGAAGCTGCAAGATTCATACAGATAAAACGTGAAATTATTGAAGACATTTTTTTGTCAGTGTTAAATGTAAGCGTACTTGACTTGATTGTCACATCTATATTATGCATTATTCAGTATTCTACTCTTTGACAATTGACATAATTGTTATTTTATTTTGGCGGTTGGCGGAGTCCTGACGGCGACGCATGCGCTCTGTACGCTATCGCTATCTTTCTTGTCTCATCGAGAAAGGCACGCTGTCTCTTTCTAGGCAGGCATAGTACTGGGCGCCGCCCGCCGTGGGCGGCGGCCTGGCAGAATGGCAGAATGGCGCCGGCGCGGCTAGGAGAACTAGCGTCGTATTGTTTATTTTATTTTACGCAATTGAAACTTTGCGTAGTTGGACAGAATAATTACGATTATTTAATTAATTACCTGGTTAATTAATAATTTTGAATTTAATACGGACACTGATCAATGTTTATATTGTGCCTATTTACCGGCCGACGCGACGACCGACGACGCGACGGTGCGGGCGGTAAGTAAGGCGAAGCGGTATGGGGCGCTGGGGCGCGGGCCGCTGCTCGGGTTCATACGTTGAAGTCAGCTGATTTTTGTTTTTCTTAGGTAGTATTATTATTATTATTTTGATTAGGTATATGTTATATTGATTATTTTGAACAAGGATTTAATAGTTTTTTTTTTCATGTAATAACAGATATTGTCATTTAGTACCCAAGGCAATAAACATAACATTTTTTTTCATTTTAAATCTGTAATAAAATAAGTGGTTTTGAATATCTGATTCGTTATCACCATCAGAATTATCACCTGTCTTCGTTTTCGTTAGCGCTCTATTTACACCCTATATGTAGGACTTGTTACGCTCTTGTTCGTCGACAAAGACGAAAACTAATATATTATGTAGGTAATTATAATCACATAATTATGTAGGTAGATGTAGATGATGTATGTTCATATTATGCATCACACTTTCCTATTACACTCACAAACTGGATAGTTCATTAATATTTTATTAGTTACCGAAAATGCTCCTGTACTTATTGATTTTCCATAGCAAATTCATTAACAAACGTAATAGGTATTACACTCAAAACTTCAGACAAACAAAAATGAAACAAAATCATTCCATTTCGTTAACCGTATACAATTTTAACCAAAAATCCTTTGGAAATAAAATAGTTGGGTCAAAATAAAGCTTGAATGTTAAATAAAAATGGTGTTACTGTGCACTGCAGTTCACGACTAACATTGGACCGAATAAAAATGGCTGCGTACAGTAAAGTCTGATAATAAAATGGCAACACTGGCAGGAATTCAAATGTGGACAACATAGTGTTCTGCTAGTCTTTATTTACCACTTTTTATGGGATAAGCCGGTAAACAAACGATGATTACCTCATTCACCTGATATGAAGCTTAAGCAATCGCCCATGGACACTAGAGGCGTTACAAGGGGCTTACTCTTGAATCCAATTCCGATTGATCGACATTGTTATTGTGAAATTTTGTACTAGTTGCAACACTAGCGCCCATTGCATCCGTATTGCGTGGATATTGAATGAACTAACTACATACTTTCTTTCTTCTTTATTTCTTCTATTTTAACAGCTACGATAAGGGTTGTACAGATTTGAACATAACATAACATCACGCCTTTTTATCCCCGAAGGGGTAGGCAGAGGTGCACATTACGGCACTTAATGCCACTGTACAATGTAACACCCACCTTTCACTATTTATGTTACGAGTCCCATGTAATAGGGGGTGAGCCTATTGCCATATACCGGGCACATTTCCAGACTCCGTGCTACTACTGAGAATTTATTAAAAACCCAGTAATACTTTGCCCGACCCGGGAATCGAACCCGAGACCCCTTGCCCGGCAGTCGCACTTGCGACCACTCGGCCAACGAGGTAGTCTTTTTGGGGATTAGGAATTTGAGGATAGGGTAGATGCGTAATTTTTATTTTAATGTCCGTCTGGTAGATTATTTCAAATCATTAGACACGTATTTTTTATTTTCTTACAGTAACGAATACTTTCGACAGTTTCGGGGCAGGCAGGTATATTGTAGTTTTTTAGCAATTCTTAGAAATATTTTTTTTTAGATAATACTAAATATAGTGAACCAAAAACCTAACAAGACATTATTAAACAGTCTAGTACAGTACTTGAGCCAATTTAAGTCTGAATTTCTCCACCTACGCGCAACCAAATTTAGACATCATATTTCAAATATTTCCTTGCAAGTTTAAATTCTACCTCTAAATGTAGAACAGGTGGAAAGTTCAATTATATCTGAAGCTAGCTAAGTTTCTCGTAAATGCCAAAGTATTCAAATACGACCTATTTCTTTTGGCTAGCTATTTCCAATTTGATTGGAATCGGCACTAAATCCTACCGCTTAGTGACATTTCTGATTAGAAGTTTGGAGTTCTAAAATATTTATTCTCGGAAGGGTTCAATAAATAGAAGAGTATTCATGGAGGCGAGTTTATTATTGCTATACACCGATCACGATTTCATATTATTTGCTAAACGCTGCCTCGTTGGCTGAGTGGTCGCAAGTGCGACTGCCGGGCAATGGGTCTCGGGTTCGATTCCCAGGTCGGGCAAAGTATTACCTACTGGGTTTTTAAAAAAATCTCAGTAGTAGCATGGAGTCTAGAATTGTGCCCGATATATGGCAATAGGCTCACCCCTATTACATGGGACTCATAAAATAAATAGTGAAAAGTGGGTGTTACATTGTACAGAGGCATAATGTAGGTACCCTTCGGGGATAAAAGGCGTGATGTTATGCAAAACGCTGTAGGACAATTTGATGATCTTGGTCTTTTTAATTTAGTCTAACTAATCAATAAATAAAAGGCTTTGCCTTTATATACAAAAATATTATACGTTTTTATAGTGACTATCGTAAAACATGCTGAACTAACAAAAAAATTCCGAGTTATTAAAAAAAAATATATACGAAAATATACTGATATTTACCTTACTCATCAATACCGATAAGTAGTAAAGCTTTTTTCAGTATATTTACGCGAGAAACTCGTTTTTGAAAGACAATGTGGTGAGTAAAACTGTCCCGAGCGTACGGCGCGTCGCGTTCCGTGCGCGCCTCAAAGAGCCATCAGACCACCACAGATGCACCCAACAGGGCCGATGCCGATTCGGAGTCGCGGAGAACCTAACGGGTTACCGGGGCTCCGGCTCGATGTGCAGGAGAAGGAACGGGACGGTTTTTAGTCGGTAAGAGTCTGACACTCCCTCCTGCCTCACCCAGGCGGGACCAGTCATTGGATGATTTTCCCCCCTTAAAAAAAGAGTAAAACTGTGTAATCTCTGTAGCGATTAAACGCCTGGATATGCAGCAACTGACGTGGTGGAGGGGGTTCCACCAAGCAGGGCTAACATTATTGACAGGATAAACCTGGACTCATCGTCTTCCGACAACGGATTATTCACATATCTGCCGCCGTGGCTCAGCAGTATACGCTCATAAGGACCTCCCTGGGTGGGGTGGACGTAGGGTAGCTCCACCCCGGGCTTACTACTTCACTGCGTAGAAACGGACCCCAATGTAATACTTTACAAATAAGTTTATTTCTGAGATCAGTTCCAATCAAACACCATCATTCAGACGTACAGTACACTACCATAGATTTAAAAAAACAGCTCAATACAAATAAAAGACAGCGCCACTAGTGGCGAGAATATAAACTAGTTTGCGTTCTTTTTTCATTTCAATATTTTAACAATTTTTAGCTAAAAGATAATTATACTTCAATTCATTTTCGACTCAATATTATGAGCTAGCATACAAAGACAAAAGAAGTAGTCTATGCCATTCTTCAGCCTTCTAACTATCTTCAAACATAAAAATCATACGCTTCCATAGTGAAAGACAAACAAACAATAAATTCTTTTAGCTTTTGATGTAGATGCTTTCATTTCATCTGCCTATTTAAACATACATCATATACCTATGCTATCGTGACGTCACGGAAACTAGACCTAGGAATACACCTATTGTTTTGTTAACATGTTACATAGTAGACGTGAGAATAATGTCAGTTGATATGGAGCTTTACAAGAGTAACTAGAAACAATGTAGTATAAGCTTAACTGTGGGTCTGAGTAACGATAGCAAAACGTTTCGTGGAAGAGTCATACTTCAGCAGGAATTTGTCGAGTCGACCAGAGTCGTAGGAAAACCAAAGACAGGCGTAACGATGTGTAAATAATTACACAATAATTAAACATATCCCATTTATCCCCGAAGGAATAGGCAGAGATGCACATTACGGGACTTAATACTATTTATTTTCACTTTTCACTATTTATGTTACGAGTCCCATGTAATAGGGGTTGAACCCGTGATCCTATTGCCATATACTGGGCACAATTCCAGACCCCGTGCTACTATTGAGATTTTTTTAAAAAGCTCAATAGCACTTTGCCCGGCTGTCGCACTTGCGACCACTCGCCCAACGAGGTAATCATTATGTGAGTATGTAAAATATAAGTACTTAAAGCAATAAATTGCCTGCCTGCGGGCCCATAATCTAACTAGAACTACAAATAGGTATACCTAAGTAATAAGTTCTATCTAGCCTCACTATCTAATTGAACGAAGGCATCTACTATCGATCTATCCTCGTCCTCTGTAGTCAGTATTCAAAAAACGTTTCGATTACGTAGCGGTTTTGGCCGAAGCTAAAACACCTACATTCATTTGATTTATCAAACTATAGGCTTAATGAACTACATACTCAGGGCCGTCTTACACTACGCTGGGGCCCTTGGCAAACAATATTCGAGCCCTTTTAAAATACCTATTCTTTTTTTAACTTTGCACCACACTAAGAGTTTCTTCTGTAATGTGTGTGCATTTCCAAACATACAAGTTCACATACACATGATGCCCAGAACCGAGACAACAATTTGTGGATCACACAAAGATTTGCTCCGTGTAGGAATCGATCTCACCCAACACCTAACTGCCTTGCAACGTGTAGCGCAGGTGTTGCAGAAATTGTCGGTCTTTCGGGGCCCCTGAGGATGGGGGCCCTGGGCATATGCCCCGAGTGCACTTATGGGAAAGACGGTACTGTACCTATACATATTGGTTTGTGGACTGGCTTTTCGATGACGTGATTGTAAAAGTGAGTGTGAAGCAGAATATTGTGTTTCCCTGGTATAGTTAGGGTAGGTCATAGTATTCAATGTAACTCCCATTTTCCACTACAATTATGCTATAGCTAACTACAGAACAATTCTATGAGTCCCAAGAACTAGGAGAAAATTGCGTGGTATCAAGAACTATGCACCGCCTCAACCACAGATTCCGTGCTGTAATTCCCTGTCTAGAAAAAGGGGGAATAAAAAAAATATAACTGTTTTACGAACAAAAGAAACAA
The DNA here is from genome assembly GCA_038387885.1 of Spodoptera picta. Taxonomy (NCBI): domain Eukaryota; kingdom Metazoa; phylum Arthropoda; class Insecta; order Lepidoptera; family Noctuidae; genus Spodoptera; species Spodoptera picta. The sequence continues at coordinate 124,107 of JAZHFQ010000530.1, forward strand.
TAAAAGTTCATACGTGTTGGTTTTATACGCGTAACAATGGTAAACTGATCATTTATATTAGGTACAAAAGGTAATAAAACAAATACAAACACTCAGTGTTGATAACAATGGAAAAGAGAAGTAAAATAACTCCCATTTTATATGAATAAGATATATGTATATACTTTAATTATGTGGGTTGAACGTCGGTTAGGGAACAAGCGTTTGTGAACGAACAATGCCTATAATATTTCGGTAAGCAAAGTGACTAATATAATTTTTGTTGCTCGAACAATTTTGGCAGGCGTTAAATAAAATATTGTTTAGTTTAACGAAATTGACTCGGTAATTTTATGTTTAGATAGGTATGTTTTGATACGAATTTTGTATTTAATTTATTAATCATATCTATTTTATTTGGTGCTTGCCTATCAATAGAGCGTAGACATTTATCAAGTATTATTAATAAGCACCTACAGATTAAATTTAATAAAATTAACAACAACACAAAATTATACCTACTTGAAATTCTATTAAAGTATAAACAAACTCAAAAACATACCATATATCCTGTCCAATTATTGTAAGACACACAAAGAGGTCTACAAATAAAAAAACATTACACCTCGAGCACTTCTTAGTTCAGTCTCTTCAAACAAAATTCGGGATTTCGGAAACTCTACGGGATACCGGATGACGGATATCTCGTCTTCACACCGCATTGTGCTTCTATACAAAGAGTCAAAGATACTCATTATATTTATACAACAATAGACAAGTACTTGTTACTGTTTTGCAATCCGTCTCAGACTATGAAAGGAGGTAGCGATCATTATTGTGTTTGTCTTTGGTTAAGAGCTTTTGTTTGTGATCCTTGTTGTTTTAGCGGTGTATCCTCTTTGTTGAATTTTATAGATAGGGTGAGCATAAAAGTGAATGTTATATCGTGGTTTGATGATTGAAGTAAATTACTGATAAGCATGTTATAAGCAAACAAAATATAAATAAAACGAGTAGGCTATGGCTATCGACACGGTTTTATTACGTCATAATATGTTTATTACAAATTCGCGGGCTCAACCATGCACATAGATCATCTACCACCATAGAATATCCTATGGCCATAGAGTATATACCACAGACAGACACACAACAATTACGTATATATTTTTACACTATTCACGGATATTCTGTGACTATAATAAGTAGGATAAAATTGCCCGGTCGATAATGAGTCTACCTAAATACAATTATCGCGCTTAAAATCACATTCTTAAGATACATTGTCCAAATACTGCCATGTAGCCTATTTTACTATGAAATCATATTTCGACCTCTCTGTTATAAGACACAAAACCAGAATAATAATTTCGTTTCAATTGGATACCTACAAAAAACCTATAAAGCGTATAAATATATGTAATACTAGCTACTTGCACGCGGTTTCACCCGCTCTACTCGGTCGTAGCGAGATGTTTTATAGCCTTTAGCCTTTCTCGATAAATGGACTATTGAACACAAAAAGAATTATTCAATTCGAATCAGTAGTTTCGGAGACTAGCCCGTTCAAACAAAGAATCAAACTTCAGCTTTATAATATTAGTATGGAAGTAGATGTGTAATCACAACATATTACTTTATTATAGAAGCCAAATGAAACACGTGGAACAAACCGAATTACTTAGAATTGTCCCAATTCTCATAATTTCACTAATACGTTCCAAATATTCTGTCTACGTGATCTGAAATCGGAAAATTGCGACGCTTATTAGACGCCTAGTGCTTTCTCTAGAGCAAAAACTTGTCACAGTGGAAAAAGGAACATTACAATTTACTAGGCGTAAATTTACTGAGGATTCATATTTCATGAAGGCGAATTGTAGTTTCTATTCTATACCTTATTATTTAAACATTACGTTACGCGTCTTATTGCCGAATGAAATGTTACGAAATTTGATTAGCTATAGCTGAAAAACCAACATACATAATATCCCCGAAGGGGTAGGCAAAGGTGCATTTATTTCTTCAAATAGGCTACAATACAAGGCAGCACTTTAACACGTCAATTTTTAAGCGACGGATGAGGTTGACATTTTTTGACTACACTGAGAAGAAATGCCGAAACAAACTCAGACATCCGTCTCTTTTCGTAACACCTTTACTAGTTTAGTTACTCTATCCACCATCAAAAGAGAGGCACATCAACTCGAATAAATATCTAACCACGATCATACCTAGATCATTAATAATTCCCAATAATTCTACCATAACAACACTAGACAAGGGTCTCATAATTCCTATATAAATGACATATCAAATTTCATTGTTAGTTTCCTCCATGGCTACCCTTATGTTATGTCTGTCAGGATCGTTAAAATTGGTCCGTCTTTGATCTCATTGAGGATGAGATGACGTCACAACTATTTTGGGGTCTAAAGATGACGATCTAGGTCCATTAATGTAGAAGGATCAACAATTCTATTGTGATTATAAATGTAATAGTTTATATATGTACATGTTTGGATGTTTACTTTTGTCCCTTTTTTTGTTTTTTTTTTTAAGGGTGGAAAATCATCGAATGACTGCTCCCGCCTGGGTGAGGCGGAAGGGAGTGTCAGACTCTTACTGACTAAAAACCACCCCGTTCCTTCTCCTGCACGTCGAACCGGAGCCCCGGTTACCCGTTAGGTTCTCCGCGACTCCGAATCGGCATCGGTCCTATTGGGCCCCATCTGTGGTGGTCTGATGGCTCTTTGAGGCGCGCGCGGAACGCGACGCGCCGTACGCTCATGTCTGTTTCTGGTCGGACGGGGAGCCACCCATGCTCGCCGTCCGCAGGCCCGCGCTTACGGTGGCCGGAGATCGTCTCGCGATCTCCGACGCCCGGTGTGTCCTTCGCGATGGCTGGGTTGCGAGGAGGCAGCGCTTCGCTGCCTCACGCGTCCCGCCTCCTCCTTAGCTAGCATGACTGCTTCGCAAAACGAGGAGACGGCATCCCAATCCCCCTCGCTCCGCATCATGGCCCGCACTAGGCCCGGACGCGAGAGGTCGCCATCGCCGATCACTTCCCTGAGGGCACGGCGGTGCTCAGCCCACGCAGGGCATTCTCCCACTGTGTGTTCCACCGTGTCCTCAGGGCGGTCCTCGCAGTGATGACACCCGGGCGTTTCCTCCCGCCCCATCAGACACAGGTACCTCCCGAAACTCCCATGTCCGGTGAGGACCTGCGTCAGGCGGTAAGTGAGGACGCCGTAGCGTCTCTCAAGCCACTCCTCAAAGAGGGGACTCACCGCTGCGATGGCAGCGAGCCCAGCCCTCGGTTGCGACAGTCGTTGCTGCCATTCCGCCATGAGATCGCGCCGGAGGTCATCCCGCCACGCACTTATCTGGCGCGGTAGCGGAGTTTCGCCCCGGCGACGTGCCTCCGCGCGCATGTTATATACGCGCGCGAGCACCTTCGCCTCCAGATCCCACGGCGGTAATCCGGCATACTTTTGTCCCTTGGGGGTAGGCAGCAACCACAAATCATTAATGATGGAAGTTTTTAATGACACAAAAATATACTGAATGGTCGGGAAAGAAAAAGCTTTGAACTCAGTCTTTGGAAAAAAAGACGTAATTTTTTTTATTGAATAAGCCGGTAATCGAGCTGACGGATCATCAGATGGTAAGCAATCGGCGTCGCCCATGGACACCTGGAACACCAGAAGTGTTACAAGTGCGTTACCAGTCATATGAGTATTAGGAATTTGAAGATTCTTGGGGATTCGAGGATTGGGGGTACCGGTAACCTCACTCACACGACGAAACACAACGCAAGTGTTGTTTCACGTCAGTTTTCTGTAAAGGCCGTGGTATCACTCCGGTCGAGCCGGCCCATTCATGACGAAGCATGGCTCTCCCACACTTATATTTAACGACTCGCCCCGGCTTCGCAAGGTTGCAATATGCATTGTACATATAAATTTTCCTTAAGAATCACTCTATCTATTAACAGAAACCGCATCAAAGTCCGTTGCGTAGTTTTACAGATCTAAGCATGCACAGAGACAGACTGACGGCGTATAGCGACTTTGTTTTGTACTTCTTGTTTTGTTTCTTTTTTTTTATAACGTTGCCCCACATTAAGATTTTCTCCTGTGTCGTGGGTGCGTTTACAAACATATTCACATACACAATGACACCCAGACCCGAAACAACAATTTGTGGATCACACAAAGTGTTGTTCCGTGCGGGAATCGAACCCGCGACACGTTGCACGGCAGCCGGTTGCCCAGCCACCGCACCAACCGTGCAGTCATTCTGTACCGTGTAGAAAGAAAGAAAGAAAGAAAGAAAGAAAAATAATTTATTCGCCACCGACATGGACCACCGAATAACACACAAAATAATAACAAAATAACATTGAAAAACAAAAAAAATAAAATAAAATAAAAAACAATAAGAACAAAACAATAATAACATACAAAAAACAGCAGTAAAAAAATAAAACAACAATGAAGGCAAAAAACATAAAAAAGCAAAATAAAAAAAAATAAAAAACAGGGTGGCAGCATGTCCGCGACGAAAGGGCTCGCCAACTCAGTTTGAGGTGGGCACAGTAAGTACCCAACACTGGTTTTCAGTTGGCACCCCTGCAGTGACGCACGGACGGAAGCAACGAAGAATAATTTTAAGGAAAATAAAATAGTTACATAAGACACATGTTAAAAAATATAATGATAATAATAAAATAAAAGGAAGAATAAAAACAGACCTCTAAGTATGTACATTGTGCGATAAATAAATGAATAAAAATGAGTATGCATACATAAACAAGTGTAACGTGTACCGTCACCGAAGGAAAAAAATTATAAAAATAAAATAGAATTATAAACTGTATCACGACAATAAAATTAGTGTGGGAATGTCGTGAAGCCATCGCGCAGCCCGACACTCATTGCGCGAAGTTGAAGCGAGAGACAGGTCGGTACTTCGCCAGCACCGCGGCAACAAGGGGCCCAAGGGTGAGTTTTCGAGATATGCTACATTACAATAATACTGAAGTTAATAAATAATTATATAAATAAATCAATCTGAAAATGTGAAAACATAATTTGTGTACCCAGTTAAACAAAAGGAAAAAAAAATATATAAGAAAGATAAGTGTTAGATTAAATAAACGAAATGTCAATATTTATAGATTCATTCTCAATTTGAGAATTAATAATAAACTCCTTGAGTTTTCGTTTAAAAGTGAATGGGCTTTGCAGGTTCCTGATTGGCGGAGGTATGTTGTTCCAGCACTTAGAAGCTGCATATCGGAAACTACCCCGAAAAGCAGCCGATTTGTGCTGCGGTATAGCCAGCTGTTGTGCACACCGCCTACCCTCCCGCTGCCGATGAGCATTCACCCACGAGAGCTTCGAGTAGAGGTATGCTGGACACTTGTACTTAATCACACCAAAGAGGAGACATGCCAGGTGGAGCTTACGTCGGGACTTCATTTTTAGAAGATTATACTTGTTTAAGTAAGGTGTTATGTGACTCCTAGGTGGAATTTTAAAACAAAAACGCGCGCAGGCATTCTGAACCCTCTGTATCAATCGCTCAGTGCGTGAAAACAGTCTAGGTCCAATAACCGCGTCAGCGTAGTTTAGCTTGGATAAAACCAACGACTCAACCAGCCGCACACGCAACTCCTCACTTAGATACGGACGCATTCTGTATAGTATCCTCAGGCGGTAAAAACAGTTCCTGACGCAGTTTGAGATGTGAGATTCAAACCTAAGACCTTGATCCATTATCAGACCCAAATTTCGCGCTTCATCGACACGCTCAATGATTTGACCCCTCAAGAGAACGTTAATATTGATAGGAGTCTTGTAAAGTTGCGTCTTTGTTCCGAAAAGCATGAAATTTGTTTTGGATGGATTTAAGATGAGGCAGTTTTTGCTTGACCAGTTCACTATCCTGTCGAGGTCCTCATTAATTGAATTCACAGCACTCGCGTATTCTTCCGGTCTAAAGGACAAGTAAATCTGTATATCGTCAGCGTAGATATGATATTTACATGTTTTTATTATATTGATGATGTCAGCACAATATAATAGGAATAGGGTAGGCCCTAAAATGGATCCTTGGGGAACTCCCTTCGTCACAGGTTTCACCTCAGTGCACTATGTAGTGATTTCTTCGCTAATAAGATAGTAGAGGTATTATTGCGTAACTGTTATAGTACAGAAAAGTACAGCTACTGTAATCAATGCTAACTTTAATACATTCCACAGCACAGCGTATCTAACTTGGTAGTCCAGTTGTAAAATTAACAAAGCCCCTAAAACGATAATTACACCGCCCGCACAAAATCGCAACCTTCTTACAATAGACAAAGAAAGGTCCATAAATCGTGTTAGTAGAGTGGCCAGCAGATCAAGCTACTCCTTTCTGTAATTTCTTTATGCGATTTTCACTTGTTTAGTTTCAGCGTAAAGTCGAAAATCCAATGAAACAAATCGATAGATTGCTGTAAGTTCATCTGCTGGACTGTATACGTACACTTTTGTGTCATCTGTAGTTCAATACTTGTAATAATACTTTGTTCTTTTGTAGTACCTTTTTTTGTCGATTGGTTTATGGCACTCGTATTCTATCTTCAAGTAGGGATCCTTGTTTTTGAAGTTATGAATTTATGAATGAAACAGGTAAGTCCTTAACACTTTATGAAGCTACTTGTATGCGTTTCTGTCTGTACTAGCTACTTAATTTCAAAGAATTAAGAAGATTAAGACAAGCTTGTTATGAATGAAGGTATTATTATGACTGAATGCTTGATGCACTGCCTGCTGAGCAACTGACTGATGCAGGACAATCCGAATTATTAGCAGTTTCGATATCCGTCCACAACAACTATTTTTAGGATGAAATGGGTGTGATGTGTACCTATGTGAATTCAATTAAATCAGTACGTATGTATGTTATAAATACACCCAAGGCACCGAAGGAAAACCTACAGTAGGACCACGTTTTAATAATAAAACATATCCAATCCTTACGGTCTTCTTCTCTTCTTAATGTTTAACAACTCCTAACTTACAACATTTCAGTTTATTACCTCTACATTTTATTTCACTCGTACTTTTGTCCCCAAACGTACGACACGTTGCCGACGATCGGGTCTTAAATCTTAGGCCGCCATCTTCAGTAAAATCCCTAGGGCTAAACCCGTTCTTGTCTTACAGACACGGCTTATGTGTCTATGAAGAAGTATGTTTCGAATTGAAGCTTAATATTAATATTTATTACTTACCTAGATCGCCAAAGTTGTTTCACGTGCACGTGCCCATTTGTACCTATTTAATACCTTTTTAAATTTTAAAACACTAAAATATCCCGTAGCTTTCACGAAGTTTGTAAGAACAAATCATCGAATTTGTCTAATAAAGAAATTGTAATTAATATTAAATGGCTCACAAATATACGTAAGAGTTGGTGTCAAATAACCTAGATCCTATCCTATGTCATAAGTATATTATTACACCTTGTTGATGGCATCTTTTAAACTGTGACTGCAGTTCGCGTGAAAAATATAAAGATTACGGATTAAGCCTTCCCCTAACATGTAAAGGAGGCGGGAGGCCCTTATCCTAGGAACTGTCCCGATGTTATGATTATTCCTTTTTACAATATCTTATATCTTATAACATAACATAACACATAACATCACGCCTTTTTATCCCCGAAGGGGTAGGCAGAGGTGCACATTACGGCACTTAATGCCACTGTACAATGTAACACCCACTTTTCACTATTTATGTTACGAGTCCCATGTAATAGGGGGTGAGCCTATTGCCATATACCGGGCACATTTCCAGACTCCGTGCTACTACTGAGAATATTTTTAAAAACACAGTAATACTTTGCCCGACCCGGGATTCGAACCCGAGACCCCTTGCCCGGCAGTCGCACTTGCGACCACTCGGTCAACGAGGCAGTCTTATACTTACTATTATGAGGCGGAGTTGTACGAGGGATACAGGGCGGCCAAGGCCCTCCTCAAGATGGAGATATTGCGGGCCAAGGAGGAGGCCCGCCGAGAGATGCTGGGGACTCTGGACAGAGATCCGTGGGGACGCCCGTACCGGATGGTACGCGACAAACTCCGCGCTTGGGCTCCCCCGCTAACCCAGAGTCTCCGGCCAGAGGTCTTAGAGGAGGTGGTTGGCGCCCTGTTCCCCCGACTGTGGAGGGGCTTACCCCTCCGTATATGACTCCGCCCCCTGCGGTGCCCGACGCGGGCTATAGCGACGACGACGACGACATCGTCCCAGAGGTGACCGAGGCAGAACTGAGAGCGGCGGTGCGCCGGATGGGCGCCAAGAACACCGCCCCAGGACCCGACGGCTTGCACGGCAAAGCATGGGTCCTGGCCTCAGAGGCTCTCGGGCCTCGATTAATCGGTCTCTACAGCGCATGCTTGGAGAGAGGCCAGTTCCCGCTGCTCTGGAAAGCGGGAAAACTGGTCCTCGTGCGGAAGACGGGGCGCCCTGCGGACTCTCCGTCCGCATACCGGCCCATAGTGCTGCTCGACGAGGTGGCGAAAGTGTTCGAAAGAATAATTTCGAACCGCCTCGTCGCGCACCTGACGGACATTGGGCCGGACCTATCGGACGGCCAGTTCGGCTTCCGCAGAGGGCGCTCCACGGTGGACGCCATCATGCGCGTTAGGGACCGGACGACGGGGACTGCAGTGTCCAGGGGTAAGGTCGTAGTGGCGGTGTCTCTGGACATCGCCAACGCCTTCAACTCCCTGCCCTGGAGCTGCATCTTGGAGGCACTCCGATATCATCGGGTGCCTACCTACCTCCGTCGTGTAATCGAGGCATACCTGACGGACAGGTCCGTCATCTACCCCGGTCACCGGGGCGAGTGGAACCGGCGAGAGATGTCACGCGGTGTTCCACAGGGTTCGGTTCTGGGGCCGCTCCTGTGGAACATCGGTTATGACTGGGTGCTGCGCACCGACCTCCCGAACGGCGTTAGCACAATATGCTACGCCGACGACACGCTGGTGCTAGCGCACGGGAGGTCGCACCAGGCGGCGGCCGACTTAATGGCGACAGCGGTTGCGACAGTCGTTGAGAGAATCCGGCAGTTGGGACTCGAGGTGGCGCTCCACAAGTCCGAGGCCATGTGTTTTCATGGCCGCGGGAACGCGCCACCTCCGGGTGGGTCCCAAATAACGGCGGGAGGAGTTACCATCGGCGTCGAGACGACGATGAAGTACCTAGGACTCGTCCTCGACAGTCGGTGGAACTTCATAGAACACTTCCGACGTTTGGCTCCAAAGTTGGAGAGGACGGGGGCTGCGTTTAAACGCATCCTCCCCAACCTCGGGGGCCAAACGCCTTCTGCCGGAGGTTATACGCCGGGGTCGTGCGGTCCATGGCCCTCTACGGCGCCCCTGTTTGGGCGCCAAACCTGTTGCGGCGTCCCGCTCGGACGCTGCTCATGGCACAGAGGGTCATGGCGATCCGAATGATCCGCGGATACCGCACGATCTCTGGGGAGTCGGCGAACCTCCTTGCCGGATTACCGCCGTGGGATCTGGAGGCGAAGGTGCTCGCGCGCGTGTACGGCATGCGCGCGGAGGCACGTCGCCGGGGCGAAACCCCGCTGCCGCGCCAAATAGGTGCGTGGCGGGATGAGCTCCGGCGCGATCTCATGGCGGAATGGCAGCAACGACTGTCGCAACCGAGGGCTGGGCTCGCTGCCATCGCAGCGGTAAGTCCCCTCTTTGAGGAGTGGCTTGAGAGACGCTACGGCGTCCTCACCTAACGCCTGACGCAGGTCCTCACCGGACATGGAAGTTTCGGGAGGTACCTGTGTCTGATGGGGCGGGAGGAAACGCCCGGGTGTCATCACTGCGAGGACCGCCCTGAGGACACGGTGGAACACACGGTGGGAGAATGCCCTTCGTGGGCTGAGCACCGCCGTGTCCTCGGGGAGGTGATCGGCGATGGCGACCTCTCGCGTCCGGGCCTAGTGCAGGCCATGATGCGGAGCGAGGGGGACTGGGATGCCGTCTCCTCCTTTTGCGAAGCAGTCATGCTAGCTAAGGAGGAGGCGGGACGCGTGAGGCAGCGAAGCGCTGCCTCCTCGCAACCCAGCCGTCGCGAAGGACACACCGGGCGTCGGGGATCGCGAGACGATCTCCGGCCACCGTAAGCGCGGGCCTGCGGACGGCGAGCATGGGTGGCTCCCCGTACAGACGTTCCTCCCAGAAACAGACCCGAGCGTACGGCGCGTCGCGTTCCGCGCGCGCCTCAAAGAGCCATCAGACCACCACAGATGGGGCCCAATAGGGCCGATGCCGATTCGGAGTCGCGGAGAACCTAACGGGTAACCGGGGCTCCGGCTCGACGTGCAGGAGAAGGAACGGGGTGGTTTTTAGTCAGTAAGAGTCTGACACTCCCTCCCGCCTCACCCAGGCGAGAGAAGTCATTCGATGATTTTCCCCCCTTAAAAAAAAAAAAAAAAAAATACTTACTATTATATAAAGCGGTTTTTGTGTTGGATAGCACATTTATCAAGGATGGCTGGAAACCGCGCGGAAGTAGCTAGTAAATGTTACAGAAAACTAACTTTAGGGATGATATATATTAGACTGTTTACTACACTATAAGTGCACATAAAACAGACAAATTACGAACACCGTGTAAATCGTAGATCCGTATTTATATGTTCCTGTCACAAAATGTCCTTGTGCAAATACATTCTCAGTTCGTGAATAGTTTAAATGAAGCTTAAAGCACTTTACGATTGTAATAGTTACTATTCGACCTGTAATCCTTGGGGTCGGGCCATTAAATGTTCGGGTTTTGGGCGAAAGGGGTATAGACAGACATACTTGTAAGTACTTGGGTTTCTATATATCCTTGCAAAATTACTCCGCAGAAGAGTAACTACCTCTAGTTACAAAAATGCGCAGTTTTCAAACTCGTTACTCATATCCACGAAACTACATATAACCGATTACGCTTAAATAACGATACGACCCATGTCTATTGAGCGAATTAGGTGCGAGTTTTTCGAAAATTCGTGAAGTATCACGTCTGGAAAGCGCCTAGTCCTAACACATACCCGAGCGTACGGCGCTAGAAGAGCCATCAGACCACCACAGATGGGGCCCAATAGGGCCGATGCCGATTCGGAGTCGCGGAGAACCTAACGGGTAACTGGGGCTCCGGCTCGACGTGCAGGAGAAGGAACGGGGTGGTTTTTAGTCAGTAAGAGTCTGGCACTCCCTCCCGCCTCACCCAGGCGGGAGCAGTCATTCGATGATTTTCCCCCCTTAAAAAAAAAGTCCTAACACATATACACATAATACAATCAATTTCTATTCTATTACATGGGAAGGGGATTCATATCATTATCTATATACATATAATAAAATCGTAGAATGTGAAAATTGTACATTCAATATTTTTTTTAAATAATGTCTGGGGCTGGGGCGTGGTCTACAATCGAATAATCGATACCGAAAGCAAAAATATGGTTTTTAGAATTTTTGTCTGTTTGTCTGTATGCATGACCGGGCTAAACTCAAAAAGTACTGCATGGATTTACTTCAAATTTTGCATGTATATTACTAACAGGTCGGGTCAACATATAGGCTACATATTATCACGCTATCACCTATGAGGGAGGAGCTGTAAATCAGTATTCCACGCGGACGAAGTTGTGAGCACAGCTAGTCTATTGATAAAATAAAAGCGTTTACATGACACGTATAGAACTTCTGCCCGCCTATGGGGAATAAAAGGAGTGATATTATTATGTCCACGTACCTAATATTATGTAGACAGTTAATACACACATTACATAATTCATACTTACGTTAGATTCCGTTAATTTCTTTGAAGGCAACAGTCCGCTACTTCGCAGTAAGCGACAATGCCTGTTACGTCACTCACTAAACGTCATGCAGTCATGAATGAACGAGGTAGGATGCCATGTGTAAAGTTTACGGAAAACCGCAGTCGTAATTGTTTAATTGGTTTACCGGTTACGTTTTACTGTGAGTCTGTGAGTCGTCTAAGAAATTATTTGTATGCATCACTAATTGATCAGCTAATTAGGTGCTTATTTAATTTAATGAACAATATCTACGGGTGTAGAATAATGAAATAGTTGCCGGTGCACTTATGATATTTTAAAAATTGACAAAAATAAATTACTGTTCAATACAATAGAATATATAAAAATAATCACACTTTTATTAATTGACTTCATGATCAACTTAATTTTAGTATTTAGTATTTATCCAGCAAATTTTTAAGAACTGTGTTGTTTGACGGTAAAAAAACGTGACGTCACAATACACAATCTCGTACAAAATACATGGAAAGCTGTAGTTTTTGACAGTTCGAAAAAAGTATTGAATTTGACTAGTTGGCAAGTACCGAATTGTAATGATTATACATCGATTGTGTAGGCACAGATTGTTTGCCTAGTGTATAAATATTATAATAGTTATAACATTAAAATGTGGTTTAGAGCAAAATAATACCTAATTAATCACGTTGTAGTCATGCTTCCATCTAGAAATAATTGTGTCCACAGAAATATTTTGCAATTGGAATTCTTTGCCAGTCTGTATTTCCTGAAGGGCGTGTAACCTGGGTGTCTCCAAGGCCCGAGTGAATAGGTTGCTCATAGGACGACGTGCTCCATCATAGAGCGCATCGTCGCTTACCACGGCGAGATAGTGATCAAGTGTCGGCCCATCAAGTATATAAAAGAAATATTATATCTAGGTATGTTTGTGTCCCTCAAAAACTGACAACGCAATTGCAACTCCATATGGCAGATTATGGACAGTTCCTCTTATGTAGAGGAGGCCGATAAACCCTATAATCCAGCTATGGACTATCCCGGGTAAGTGATTAATGTGTGTGCGCCGAGTAATTTAGAGGCAAACTTTTAAATAAAATTCGTGTTAAATGATAAAACTTGTAATCGACTTGTTCATGAAAGTGTAACCGCCTAAAGAGTCACAAAGGTTCTTATGTCAAAAATAAAACCATAGACAGTCAATAGCGATCATCAAAAATATCAATATTTTAGTAACAATACTAATAGTATGCGTAGTAGATAGTGAGACGCCACAAATGGTAATCAACCTACTTAATATTCGCTGACTTGTTGGCCCCATCTCTACCATCACAGCAATACAAATCTCACAGGCAGTTGCTGTTAATTTGTACAAAGATACCTATGCTCCACATACATATTGCCACGCATCTATAACTATATACCTATTACATGTATTATAGGTCTATCTACGTACATCGTGCGTCTGACTATAAACAAACATTTACGGTTTTCATTTACACCTCTGTAATTACCGCCGTAATTTCTATTGCCTTCGGGGAATGTTTACTCAAACGGGAATAATTCTAGTTAGCAGCAGAATTTGCTGAAATTGTGTCACCGAATCTAGATATCTGGGTAATAGGTTTAAGAGAATCTATTGACAGTTGTTATTGGTATGAATACTGGTGACAGGACCTGTTTAATGTACAAATCTCTACTCCTTACTTCTCCATTCCTAGATACGTTAGTTTTCTGTTAAGGGGAATCATATCTTCCAATGAATTCTCCCGCCTTTGGGTAGGCGAGAGGGGGTGTCAGACTCTTACTGGATAAAAACCACTTCGGTTCTACTTCTGCTCTTTCAGCCGGAGGCTCAGCAGACCGGTAACTCTCCTGGGCTCCGCATTGGTCATCAGATCTAGGTACTGGTCCCGATGGAAATGTGTCTTGCCGCTTGTGCGATGTATGTATGACAATAGTTCACCCTGTATTACTAAGAAAAAATGAAATTACTGACTATCCTGATCCCCAAGAATACCTACCTACTTAGGAAGTTAGGTAGATTTTACTAGACGGTAGCTGTACTTTATTCCTGTTAAATAAAAAAAATTCGTAGGTGGTACGCAGGATACGTGATAGATCACTACGACATAATTTAAATTTTAATCGCGATATTATGAAGGGAAACTTCCAAGAAATTCCCGCCTGACCTCACGTCAAGGAATTTGTGAATGAAGGGTGCGAATGCGAAACCAAGATGGCGGCTGTCGACGAGCCAGGTAAATACTTTTACAATAGTAAGAATGGCATCGCGCAATGAGATTTTTTTTATATTGCGTCTTTGTTATTCAGTGATCCGAATATTTTTGCCAGCAAGGAGAATGATGCTTGCCAATTGCCATAGCGCTCGCAAAAGAGACGCTGCTTGTAGATTCGTAGGTAAGTACTTTTGCCAGGACGAAAGCGGTTTGATTTTTTTAAAGAATATGGATGTGCTGTCTTTTTCTGTGATGCTAATGATGCAATAGTTATGAAGTTGACAAACTATTGGAAACTTCATTATGTTGTTGTGTGCACCTTAAAGAAAACTGTAATTAGGTACAATTTAAATATTATGGCAATCGCTAATCCTGCCATTAAATGCCTTAAAAAATGCGATGTCGCTCATAAACGTGTAACTCGTGTATCATAGCCAAATATAATTTATTTCAAATGTGAAAATAGGTAATACGCGTCCTATTTACGACAATGATTAATGAAACCACTCTGCTAGGTACACAGTACATACAATCATTTCGTTTTGGAGCAAAAATATTAGCAGTACCAACGCAATTTTATAATAATTCCTTTGGGCGCTTATTTCCATTTCATGCCTCAGAATATCTGATTAAGATCCACGAACAAATTGTTTATAATTAATTTCTAGAAAACTTGTTCTGTGGTTTACCTCTACATACAGATATGTTATATTTGTTTAGGTAAAGTTGTCAAAAGCAGCCGCTAGTCGTAATTAGATATTACCCAGAACATGTTATATTTTGAGTATTATTATTTTGTCTTATTTATTCATTGTATTTGTGTTTCTAATTACTGAAAGTCAGAGTACAACTTAATCAGAATCAAATAATTCATATTGGGTAGTTTGTTATATCTTAGAACTCGTACCATCCATAAACTAAATTTCAACGTACTTACTTACGTGTGTATAGCATGCAAGTAATTGTGTATTTTTAAACTAAACGAATTGTTAATTTTTGCTAGTTAGAGTAAAAATGCCATTCACCCATAAGCCTAATTGTCTATTTCAATTTACATAATTCGCGCCTACAAAACGGTACAGTAATTCGGATGGCCTTGAAAAGTTCATCTACTTACATTAACGATCGGGTCGACCGATGACAGTGGTAATAAGATAATGTTAGCATTTGTCTTCATAAGGGGTGAAGTTTTAAAGCAGTACCCACGGGACCATAATAGAGAGATAAAGTGGCAAACTTTAACGATTATTTTGTATAAATGGCCGAGTATTCTCTAATATTTTATGGCACGTTTCTTTACTTGGGAACAAGTGTAAAATATTACATACATACATAACATCACGCCTTTTATCCCCGAAGGGGTAGGCAGAGGTGCACATCACTAGTTGTTATGAGTCCCATGTAATAGGGGGTGAGCCTATTGCCATATACCGGGCACATTTCCAGACTCCGTGCTACTACTGATAATTTTAAAAAACCCAGTAATACTTTGCCCGACCCGGGAATCGAACCCGAGACCCCTTGCCCGGCAGTCGCACTTGCGAATACTCGGCCAACGAGGCAGTCATGTGTAAAATATTATTTTTGGAAAAAAAAATGCTTGTCAATGAAATAAGGCCAAGCACTATAGTGTATCTAATTATATTTCATACCATACAAATTACAACTATAAATATATCATTACTGAATCGTACCTACTAGATTCACCGTCTTAAAGTAAATTATCCTATCAGTTTATCTTTCCTCAGGGACTAACTACTTCAAATTTTGAAATGCTAATTTGTAGTTAATTATCGAATATCATTCCTCCTTCTCCTTTCTGTCACTAATAGACGAGTACAAGGCAGTGCATCGCCTATAGCATAGAATACCACAAGATGTGATCCAACCACAGTAAATAAACTGTTTATATGAAGACGATGTAACACAGGTAACATACCGAAAGCACTAACTACCTCTACAATAACGTCGAATATACTGCTGAATGTCCCAAAGAAGGTAATAAAGAGAAAAGTTTATTTCCTCCGGCTTCTATTCATCTCATTTTTTTATTTAAAATCATTTAACAGATGAAATCTATAATTCACCTGAAAAGAGCTTACATTGTGTAAATATTAAACATTGTCATATACCATTTTTGTTTTAAAGCAGTAGCACTGCAAAAGTAAACACATAAAAACGATTAGAGGCCAATAATTGCGTTTCAAGGAGACAAACCCAAAGGACGCCTTTTTGTGAAACAATTTTGAGTGGGTGTAGAAGCTCTTTGTTTACACACTTGAAAGATAAGAGCCATTTTCTAAGAGCGACGATTCGTTTGTGATTGAAGTGGTATTTTTTTTTTTTTTTTTAAGGGGGGAAAATCATCGAATGACTGCTCCCGCCTGGGTGAGGCGGGAGGGAGTGTCAGACTCTTACTGACTAAAAACCACCCCGTTCCTTCTCCTGCACGTCGAGCCGGACCCCGGTTACCCGTTAGGTTCTCCGCGACTCCGAATCGGCATCGACCCTATTGGGCCCCATCTGTGGTGGTCTGATGGCTCTATGAGGCGCGCGCGGAACGCGACGCGCCGTACGCTCGGGTCTGTTTCTGGTCGGACGGGGAGCCACCCATGCTCGCCGTCCGCAGGCCCGCGCTTACGGTGGCCGGAGATCGTCCCGCGATCCCCGACGCCCGGTGTGTCCTTCGCGATGGCTGGGTTGCGAGGAGGCAGCGCTTCGCTGCCTCACGCGTCCCGCCTCCTCCTTAGCTAGCATGACTGCTTCGCAAAAGGAGGAGACGGCATCCCAATCCCCCTCGCTCCGCATCATGGCCTGCACTAGGCCCGGACGCGAGGTCGCCATCGCCGATCACTTCCCTGAGGACACGGCGGTGCTCAGCCCACGCAGGGCATTCCGCTACAGTATGTTCCACCGTGTCCTCAGGGCGGTCCTCGCAGTGATGACACCCGGACATTGAAGTGGTATACTGTGTTGATTTGTCACTAGAAAAACGTTTACTTTCTAATAATTACATTTTACTCTGCTTAACGACCTTTTCCGTTCATAAGGTGAGATGAAGTTCAAAAGGTTACAATGGTTATTTTTAATGCGTCATAATCTATTTTAATACAATTATCTGCGCGTCCGTGGTTTTTCCAGAAAGGTTATCTATTTTCGTAAGAAAAAAGTGACACAGTAAAATATGAAAACAAAATTTCCTTGGATTTCTTACTTTATTTTAAAGTTCTGTTTGTAAGCATCTACTGACTTAAAGGTTCCGCAGTCAAATCAGGTTTGAATATTTCAAAACTGGTACAAAGAAAATGAGCGAAATGAGAGAAATTTCTGCAAATGAACAAAGCTGCCACTTGCATGAAAAAAGGCTACTAAACTTCAAAAACTCCGCTCAATTCATACAGGCTTTTTGCATCATACACACAGCTGTTTTTGTTTTTCAACCCCACTTGTCTGGCTACACGTGCTACTGGCGTTTTTATAGAGCCGTCACTCCTTAATGAACCGTATGCTCGGAAACGGCCGCCAGGACGCCCTAGCCAGGATATCCTGTTTAAAAAATAAAAGAGCTACCCTCACACCTTTGCAATAGCACATGAGACTGCAGCTAAAAACGAATTTGATAATTATCAGAAAGCAGTAAGGTCGAAAATAGAATTAAACCCTCGAAAGGGTTTAAATGTTGAGCAAAACGTCTGCCTATAGAAGTGTGTGTATGTGAACAGCCGCTCCCAAATTGCCATCGCTTTGTGCTAACTATGCATTTGAAACTTATATTTTAAGCTTTATTTTTCATTTTGTTGAGAAAAGCTATTATTTTTAATGAGAAATAATTTCCTTTTGCCGGCTGTTAATGTTATAAATCGTGATTTAACGTTTCATTACTCTAGAAGTTTCTTATAAGAATCCTTAAACATAATACATATACTATTCTGGACAATAAACAATTCTCTTATTTTCATCAAAAATTTTGTATTACGGTAACTTGTAACGGTCTAACTTGTATGAGTAATAAAACCTAAAGTTTAAATATAAACCAAGAAATCCATTTAAGACGCAATGTTAAACTTCCCGCGATTGATTTTAGAACAAGCGGAACAACCCCGAACGTAATGTTCTCATCTCAAATGTAATCTCATACATCTTCCGAGACAATCTTTCCAAATACCGTCTACCCCACCTTATCCGTACTATGCTTTCGTGTGTCTAGTCAATGACGCTTTCTCTTTCACACATCAGTATTTTCGAATATACCTCTCTCTGTTATCTCGCGTCGAGCAACGTTCGGTTTTCTTTCATTCGTTCATCAGTCAGTTTTCGCCGGCAGCCGAAGGAGGGAGTGTCGCACTGCGCATGCGTGATAGCCTCGACGATTGTCAAAATTCGAACGAACGTAAATAAACAAGTGAAATTTTAAATTGTGCCAAAACTGTACGTTTTTGTATTGAAATATTTACACGGACATATTAAAAGTGATATTGTATTGTGAGAATTTGTGCAACGAATTTGCGAGTGAGTATACTTTTTGTTTTTTTCGCATGCCTGTTGGAGCCGGCAACCGGCACTGATTTTATCCAGTAGGATAGGTATTCATATAATTCCTACTGTTGATAGTGATCTTGAGGTAGTCTTTGTTATCGTAGGTCGATATTGTTTTAATTCATTGTTAAATTAGAGTTCTATACTTGAAAGACGAAGGAAGAGTTCCTTTACGATTGGCACATAAAGTCGGAAGCTATAACGATTTACTGTCTTCCCGGATGAAAAACGTATCATTATGTAGTGAGTGGATAAAGATGTATATATTTTACGACAATATTACATGAGACAGACAGTTCATAACTTATTAGTCATTTGACAGCGAAATGTTTTGCTAGGCTCGGGAATTACGTACCTACCTATTTTTAATTTAGCATTATTGCAAATATGTAATTGTTACCTATTGTACCTACGTCTTTATTTTCTATGTATGTTTATTCGCCTTATAATTTTCATTGCCTTGCGGATTTCTTTTGCGTGACGACGTGACGTATCACAGGGGTCAATGAACTATCTTCTAAAAAGAACTGCTTCGGTCTAAATATTCTGTGAAATTTAAAACAAATGAATTATGTAAGAAATATACTTAGGTAGTTTATGTTTATACCTACATTATTTCAAGCTAGATATACCTATTAGGTATTTGTTTTATAAAATGTCATCAAGACGATAAACTGATGCTTCTAAATTCAAAATTCTGACAATTTCAATTTCATCGTCTTACCAAGACCAAAAAGTACCTTACTTACGCCAGCCAGTATCAACCGCTACCATCATAAATAAGTATTTAACTTCTTAAATAGGTACCATCTACCTATTACAATTCCCTTTTTTTAAAGTGTCCGGTAGGATAAATACATACCTACTTACTTACATGTAGTAGGTACCTAATTATACTATGGGGTCTCAAGTAGACACTTACGACCTTACGATTTGCCCTTACCTATACGCACCTGGTGGCAGATGTGCTATGTGGCAGGATGATAGGTACCTATGTAGGCAATGAATAGAATAACTAACAAAAACCGCAAAATAAATGCTATTATTACGAATCGGGGTTTTTGCTCCAGGATTCGTAGAGGTGCAATATACTTAGGTACCTAGTATAAAAATTACTTTTGCCTTTATTAGGACTGTTTATTACTGTGTTAGGGCCTTAGGGTGAACCTACGAATAATAAGTAGATACTCTACATGGGCAAAATCTAGATGCGATTCCTCCCCTTATTGAACCTGAGAACCTGAAATAATATTCAGCTGTCTATCATTTGAATACATAAGTAGGTTATTACCTCGTTACCTAACTGTCTATGGTTATGATTTGACAGTCTATGATTCACCAGTTCACCTGTACAGACATCTTAGTTTCTTGCTAATCTGTGCTGATTCAGTTGCGTGTATGAAGGAAATAACGCGGAATAGGAATGACTGTACACTGCCAGAGACGGACTGGCCATTTTCTCGGGGTAATTAGTTAAAAGGGGTGCAAAGTCTAAGGTACCTTACGGGGCCCGAGCCCTTCGGTCATAAGCCAAGCCGAGCCTGTAGGTGACAGTCGATTTTAGGCTTTAGATAGTCAGTATCCAGTAGATTTTCTAAGTGTAAATACATTGGAGACTTTGTTTTGAAATCGTACTTACCCTATCGGGCTTCAAAGTCGGGTAAACAACTAATACCTTTACTATTGGCATGTCATTGAATTACCTCTGTAGACGGCACTGTACTAACATAATCATGATTCTTTTTAGTTAAAAGGTGTAATATCTGTTATATCTATTTATCGGAAAAATAACATAACATAATATCACGCCTTTTTCCCCTAAGGGGTAAGCAAAGGTGCACATTACGGCACTTAAAGCCACAGGGCCACTGTATAATGTAACACTCATTTTTCACTAGTTATTTATGTAATGAGTCCCATGTAATAGGGGGTGAGCTTTTTGCCATATACCGGGCACATTTCCAGACTCCGTGCTACTAGGTTGAGATTTTTGAGATTTATCTCACGTGAAAATACCTATTGAGAAAAGCTCTACTAGTTTCGAACCACAGAGGGGTTCTTCCTCATGAGCAGCGTGCGGGGTCGCGGCGCGCGACATCGCCGGGATATTTAGTTAATTTAGTCTCACTATAGATATTATAAAAACAAACCCAGTCTTATCTTTGCACCCGAGACTCCTTCCCGGCAATTGGATTTGCGTCCACTCGACCAACGAGGCAGGCAACGAGGAAAAATAATAGGGAATATTTCCCCGTCTTTAATCTTACAACTTCATAGTTAGTAACTGAGTCATTGCATGAGATTAGTGGAAAATTGACGACCGTTGATAAATAGTACCGTGTTCGAGGGTCGAGGCTTACGTACTGAGCCCGTCACGGACGCAAACTTGCGGTATTTTTAAAGGGTTTATATTTTATTGCATGTATCAATTACTTTATTAGTTCACGGTTATATTGGCTGGTGGCTTCGCACGCATGCTGAGCGGAGAATTGAACCCACATAGGTATCACTAAGCAATCTAAATCTTTGGAATCTTATACTATTATATAAAGCGGAAGAGTTTGTTTTTTTGTTTGTTTGTTTGAACGCGCTAATCTCTGTAACTACAAGTCTGATTTGAATAATTATTTTTGTGTTGGATAGCGCATTTATCGAGGAGTGCTATTGCCTATGAAACATCACGCTACGACCAATAGGACATGAGCAGAGCATGTGAAACCGCGCGGAAGTAGCTAGTCGGATATAAATCTGGAAATGTATGTACTTGCGTACGGAATTTTGAAAATACTTTCGACCCCAATTGTTATAAAAATACTAAGGAATAACGATATCAAATAAGTGGGTGTTGTGTAGGCACTGTAGTACATTTCTGTTGCCTTTTCCTTTAGGGAATATAATACTTACGATACATGATTGCCTATGAATTAGGTAACTTGTAACATTGTATTGCCGGAATACTGAAACGTTACTCAATTTTAAGTCGTTCTTAAATATCGTGCCATCTCTGTCATTTTACAAAGAATTTGTAGAGACAGAACACGACTTAAAATTGAGTAGCGTTTGAGTATTCCGACATATTTCACATAATAAATTCAATATTTAATTCAGCACATGTCCAAAAGAAATGTGCCAAGTTGCTAACCAAGTTCTCATTCATTGCCTTCAAATTCGATGAAGCAAATAAGGGTCGGCCTTATCGTCACTTATCGGGGCAGCACGCAAGTGTGAAACAACACTCCCAATTTACATTTTGTCGAATCAGTATTCAAATATGTTTTGGAGACTGTACAATATGTTCAGTTTGGACTTTAGTCCATTCAGTTTGGTTCTGTATAAATTGGTTGACAGATTTACACATTATTCAAAATGTTCTTGACTATAGTTACACATCAATTACCTATTAATTGTGTTACTAGCTTTTACCCGCGGCTTCGCTCGCGTCACAAAAAGATAAAAAGTAGCCTATGTGACATATACCAATACATACAGCGCCATCTATACCAAATACTTTTGTTTTCCCTCGGGAATATCAAATTTTTTATCCAGACTACTAACTTTACGTCTGCAAAAATTCAATGCAATCGGTTTAGTAGTTACGGCGTGAAGTCGGAACAAACAAACAAACTCACTTTCCGATTTATAATATTAGTAAGGATGCTTCTGTTACATCTCATTCTTCATTTTTCACCTATTGCATGGACGTGGGCCCCCGAGGCCCCGATTGTGGTAGCAAAAATTTTAGTAAAGTATAAGATGGACAACTATTTCTAGATAATAATAGGCCCCAATTAATAGGTATGTACTTCGTCACTGCTAAAATAGGTATTTATTACAAATCACTACATAGTAAAAATCAAAGTCGCTATCCGCCGTCTGTCTCCCTATGTATGCTTAGATCTTTAAAACTACGCAACGGATTTTGATGCAGTTTTTTTTAATCGATGAAGTGATTCTTTAAGGAAAGTTTATATGTACAATACATACATATTGCACCCGTGCGAAGCCGGGGCGGGTCGCTAGTGTTTCATATTTAAAAGCGATTCTTTAGTCATTACTAAATACATTTCCATATGTAAGGAATTCCTAGAGGAAATAATAACGAACTGTTATCAAAATCGCCGTCTTTCAACCGTAGCCAGCAAAACATAATTAGTTTTTCTACGATTGATGAGATCACGAATGATTTATGCAAGATTAGCAACTCAGTAGTAATTTTATAGCTCTTTGAGATGCCAATTATTGTCAGTTAAAATTAGGATTGATTAAGTAAGTGCTATTTTTGCCGTGGAATCGTTGTACCTAGTGATAACTCGACGGAACTATAAAAACTATTTTTAATGGTATGATCTTAGTAAGTTCCGCTAAAATAGTTGGATAGTACAACGTAAATAAACTGTGTTATTTTAACATCTCTCTATTTAGATCCACTGCAAAATCAACCTTAGAGTAATTGAGTTAAGGCATGAACTTTTATTTAAAACAAACAATACAAAAATTATGTATAAAAAACTAATTGTAAGTTTTGTATACAGTCTGTTGTCAATTCGTCCATCGGCGCGTTAAACAAACTTACCTTTGCCATAGACTTGTCCATTTCATATCCTTTCCTAAAAATAACCAGGTACTAACACAAGACCTAATTTTCTTCTAATACCAATCATATATATATTTTCATTACCTAAACAAACCCTACGTTCATATATTTCTAGGTAATATTTGTTCGGTCTCGGCTCATTACTGAAATCTTATTAGTTTATTGAACCTATGCCAAGGATAGAACACAGCTGATGGGCTGACTATTTATTTGTATTAGATCGTAGGCCGAACATACTTAAAGGTATATAATTTACATACCGAAGTAGAAATAGTACGCGCAATGAGTCTGTCTGCACCTTTCAAATACAGGGAGTTCATTATGACGTCTCTATTTCGAAATTGTTTAGATAATTACGTGTTGAAAATTTTAAATATTAAAAAAGGAGTATGTGTTTTCTGTAATGGCCAGTAAGTTTTTATTAGCTTGGGCTTTTAGTTAGTTGAGATATAATTTTGACACACGCTGTATAGAATGTGTCAAAATTTTGTCTTTGGTGGCCATTACACTAGGTGGTGGTTTATTGATAGTTACTGGCCGAAGAACAAATGGATAACGAAAGCGATCGAATTTTAAATTATGTACTTTGTTCTAAATTTAAATAAATACCGTGATCAAAATTATTATTACTTCTATTGTCGCCAATATTCTGCCAATATTTAATTTGTCATGCAATAATCGCTTTAATCATGAGACATTGCAAACTTCTCGTTGATGTTATCTTTAAATATTCCACGGCAAAATTAATTTGGAAGCGTAACATCTTTCCTTATGAGGCAAGAACCAACTGTAGGGTGACCACAATGATAATAATTAAAGTTTGTGCCACACAAAACTGTTAAACCAGGTAAACGAGCCTTGGTACTCAACGCGCCATCCAGATAAGCTAAACAGTGACTTCCTGTATGCTAGTGTGGCCATACCTACTAATTATACGGGACTGTAACATTATTTTTTATGACGGTGTCACGAATAAGAATTATGTTATTTGATACAACGTTTTGTTTTCGTTGTTTTACGGTCTAATTCAACGGAAAAGGAAAATAAAGAAGGCGATTAATGTTATTTTCATTACAGTTTAAAATGAAATGTAGTTTTAGAATTTACGGCCAACGCAACGCAGTGGTCGGTTACTAATATGCAAATCTTGAACTCGGATTTCCTGCCATTGAATTTTGACCTTTAACCACACCACACGTTCAATATCATTACGATGCAGTTTGTCTTAGTACATTATGTTCTTTAGGTTTATAAGTGACTTATTGGCATGTTTGATATTCCATTCGTCCATGAAGTCTGTTATAAACGCCACTATGGAAAATATGTTTGACATGTCTTATCAACTTCTTCAATTTGTCGATTCACCTCACGCGGCTCGATTACGACTCGCATAAAGCCGCTTGTCATGTGTGGGGAGAATCAGCATGTCTAGCCAAATTAGTCTAAGGAGGTTTTTTATTTTGGACTTTGAATAAATTTATTTTATTACTGGCCTTAGCGTGAGAATTGTTTTTTTTACAGTTTTAAATTACGAATACTTGAATACAAAATTTTAATTGTGCCTCCTCGTAGCTTGGTAATGTGTGCTAGGTAGAATTGGGCTCCGATTTTTGTTACTTTTTCATGTTAATATTTTGAAGTTAAATTCCGATTCTGAAGAATAATCTCGCTCGTGTAATAACATAATGTAACATGCCTTATATTCACTGGGAGATGAAATAGAAGCAGACATATTACAAGTTAAAATATTTTAATTACTGTTCTTGTATTATCCTTATGCCTGTGTCTATCATTTTAAAAGAATATGTGTTTAAAAAAAAACATACAGTCAAATTGAGAACCTCCTCCTTTTTTTTGAAGTCGATTGGAAAATGTTTTGCATACCAAAGCAAAGAAAGGTTTTCTAGTTTTGTTAAGTATACGGAATAAGAATATGATACGTAAAAACATATATTTGCCTAAAATAAATTTATTACTTAATTCAGTTTCTGCAAATTATGTAATGCCGGAATAATCCCAAGTTCACGGGTCAATTTGGTGTTAGGAGCGCAGTGGCGTTGACTCGAGGCACGGCCTCGACCCTGCGACTCTCAAACGCAGTATTTTTAGTTTTCATTGCATACCTAACGAAACGCGAGTCGTGAGTCAGTAGGTATTTGCTTTTATAACAAAATTACCTACGTTTTTATACTCTGATAGGGGTAGGCAGAAGTGCACAAATTAGATTCACATGTCATTAGTTAAATCACGAAAAGGAACACCCTCTTTCCAACGACCAACAGTTATGCTATGGAATTTGTGATAAGAGGCGAATTTTTAACACAAGCCACGTTTCCACGTCTGCGCTATGTAAGACGGAAAATTGAGCTTAATCGTACTTTTCGTTGCCCATGAATCGCATTTTATAGCCCTTGCTTCATCATTCGATTTTGCACTCACAGGTCTTATTAATAACAGAGGTATTTCTTATTTGTTTTTATAGTACGCCGAATTTACGTGTTAACGGCCTAGAGTTAAAGTAGCTGGTGATTAGGCCTATGATATATTGTGCGTGATAATAAAAGGCTGGAATGTTCAGTCGTAAAGCTAGCAATTTTAGTTGGGAGGCGAAGACAGCAATAGTATGGGGAAGATAGAAAATTTAACTAGCCTTACATTGAGTTATGTAAAAAATTAATTTATGTTTTGTATATTAGTTGTAGGTTGTAGGTCACGATTTAGTGTTTACAAACTGAATCTATCTCTACTACATGCATCTATCTGTACTACTAAATACACATATCTAAATTCGTTCAGCCGTACAAACAACTATCGTGAAGATGTATGAATGTATGTAAAGAAGATGTTTGCTAACTGTCCTTTGCCCCCAATGGTCAGCAGTGGACGTGATCTTGTGACTGATGTGATGAATGATCCTGAAACTAATAAACAGCAAAAAAAAGAAATATAAAGCTCACTAATTCACGAACAAATACAAACTTCTTACATTTGAAAACATTTGCAAAACATAAGGTCTATTGTTTCATTTTGTACTTATACTACCATACCAAACGTATTTCCGTTGTAAGACGGTCGGATCAAAGAAGTTGAGTGCAAACAGTACATTGCCGTATCGTTTGTAAGTCGTATGTATGTCATTTGTATAGTCGGTCTTTGGGTTTAGGTCTCGATTTATTTACTGGCGAAATTTTTGCGGGTGATTTCGTGTGTGGGATGCGTTTTGGTAATTATTTTGTATTTTGTATGCTTTAAGCATTGGTTGTTGGTATGACAACAAGGATAATTATAAAGTTAGTTAAGTTTTATTTGGATTTTCTACAAAAATAACTCTGTCTTATTGGTCGAATTAAAACAAGCACAATAAAATTTTCGATTTCCTGTAATTCCTTTGTCCTGGTAAAGTATTTTCGGGCATGCGATAATTGGTCACCCTATTAAATTAGACTCATAGACTTATTGCATTACTAACTGGGGCCAATTGTCACCTACCTAGCTTTAATCATAAAAGTGTTAAAAATGTTATGCGCAAATGAAGCTATTGTTTGACTGCACGGTGGTGCATTGTCTGCGCAAAATGTTACGAATTATATATTTAATCTATAATGATAGCTAGGTGTTAAATTAATCATTATGTATATCGAATACAATTTATCAACATAGTTACTATGTTATAGCGTGTCGTTTAACTGACCAGCTGATAGTACAGGGTGCGAATGTCGCGGTGACCCTTTCGTCGCCTGACCCTTTGCCACATAAACTGTGTACCTACTTACCCACAAGTAGATAAAGTCAGTGATTCACTGTATTTTCCCAGTTTATTTCGCTAACAGGATTTAATTAATATTTTTGTACTAGTTAGCTTCGTCACGGACTGATCACACGTGTGACCATTGAGCAAAGGCCTTAGTATTAATTTCTTTTTCGTTTAAAGTAATCGAAACGAGACGGCGTTCTGTGCTCTGATAGACTGGCTAGTCCATTTATCGAGGAAGGCTATAGGCTATAAAACATCACGCTACGATCAAAAGAAGCCTAGTAAAGTGGCGTGAAACCGCGTGGGAAGTAGCTAGTTTTATTATATTACAGAGCGCTGCTGGCCGGTTGTTTTCCAAAGTATGATGTCTTATGATACCCGGGGGAGGAGTAGTGCAGGTGGAAATCATATTCTATTCTGCTGGTTGCTATTAACACACGGCTTCATAAAATTGTAACATCTCATTCAATACGCAGTTCTAGTTTTCTATAAAGATCTCGATTCACAGGAAGCACAGAGCATATATGAATATTAAATATGGCCGCTAGCCAGCAAGTACTTACAAATGCATTATGCTCTATCAATGAACTGTGAAATAATTATGAATGGGCGTTGTTTCTAATTGAACGCATAATTTTATTACTCTATAACTAGGCAGACATCTGTATGGTATTTTCCAATTAGTGTATTGTAGCCACACATCAAACTATATATCATCATCATCATCAACAGCCTATAAGTGTCCACTGCTGAGCAAAGCTTCTTCTCACACGGAGAAGGTTTGAGAATAAATCACCACGCTTGCTCATTGCGGGTTTGCGATGTCAGCTTTATCAGCTTTATCAGCTTTATTACATGCAATTCTGTAATGCAGCAATAGAATTTGCACATCAAACCAGACTTTAGACTTCACGTGATACATACATACACACAAATATAATAAACTCCATAAACATTCACACGTGATTACATATTATTATTATTTATTAACAGTTTATATAGTATTCAATAGTACCTAATGTTAAAGGGCAGTGATAATTAGTTTCTTATCGTTACACTTCAGTAATTCAATGAAGCTTCTTCGTTAAGTTAAGGGTAATAAATACACCAGGGGACACATGTCTCAAAAATGTATCGTCGACGCGATTTCGCTTGATCTATACGGTGACCAGTGGCATAACTATACCCTGGGCCCGTAGCAAATTCATCGAATGGGCTCTCGTTCCCAATAAAAAACAGAAGTTCAGTTGAAAACCTCTGAACGAGGCTCTTCCCAGTTGGGGGCCCTTGGCGTTTCGCCGGTTTGCCACCCTGTAGTTACGCCACTGACGGCGACAACTCGCGACTTATGTCCACAGCGACGTTGATGTTGCCAGAAATGTCGACCAAGTCGGCAACGTCGCGCTACTTCACCCAACGTCACCGGCGACACGTGTCGCAAGATATTTGTCCCCTAGTGTATCCTTGACTGTAGTTACTTTTTACTTAGAACCTGCTTACCCAACCAAGGTAATTTGCGAAGTCTTATAATTTCAACAATCTTGCCCTAAAAATACTTCGATTAAGACTGTGAAAGTGTCAAATTACACCAAAAAATTAAACACAAAAACATCAACTTCCTTATTTCAATTTTAAAAATAAAAATGTAAACTTACTCCAACCGCTAAAAGGTTTAAAAAAGGAATAAACAGGTTTTTTATTTTTAAATTAACCCTAGCGTAGCGGTCAGCTGCGCGAACGCAAGGGTTGCCTCCGTTTCCGCTGTTAAAACTAACTAAATTGTAATTTAAAAGTTCTTAAAATAGCCCAAATCTTTCATTTGAATATGAACTTTCACACTTTTAAATAAGGTTGAAAATCGCTTTATGTAAATATGGCTTAGTCTGTCTAGTATTTAGCAAGTAGGTCGGTCGGAAACATTAATTTTATTAGCTTGAGTCATCGTATCTATCAAAATTAAGTGGTTTTTGTATTGATACAACCATATTTGGACAGTACTGTGTAACTCTGTGGACAGTGTCCCGTTTTTATGCTTATTAAATATGGTCACCCTACTGAATTGATCGGAAATTTTATTTAATTTAATCAATTAATTTATTATTTTAGATCCTTTTTTGGTGCTAGTAAATTATTTTATGGCACTTTGTGCTTTAACGAGGAGTAATAGAGCTCGAATTCAATTATAATAATTAAGTCTACAGACTTTTCTGGAGGAGTAAAATATCTAAACTTTTTTGTGATTAGGTAGCTATTAATAAAAAGTAAAGTAGGCATTTTGCTAAGCATTAGCTAGTAGAAATTACTGCTCTGTGGTTACTACAGAGTGTATCTGTCACCATCTCTATTCTACTCCTCCTAGCATCCTATGGGTGTTGTAAGGAGCCGACTAACGACCAATTAAAATAAAATCGACTGCACGGGCGGTGCGGTGGCTGGGCAACTGTCGTCCGTGCAACATGTCGCGGGTTCTATTCCCGCACGGGACAACACTTTGTGTGATCCACAAATTGATGTTTCGGGTCTGGGTGTCATTGTGTATGTGAACTTCTGGGATTGTTGAGAGATGAAGCTTAGTGTTGTGGTGTGCTGTTGACTTTGTGTTATTATGTTGCTGTTGACTTGATTTGATTTTATCTATTTATTTTAATGTTATTTTTTTTATTATAGAGCTTTTAATGACTGTGTCCTTTATTTTGATCTTTGATTATTCTTTTGTTTTGTAGAGGTATTTATATTTTTGTATTCAGGGTTGACTATTGTATAATGAGTAATAACAAAAGTTGTTACTAATTATATAATTCTTATTTATTGTAAATTTGGTAATGTAGAGAAATTAGATAAATCTTAATTTAATTGATATAGTGTTCTCAACTCAACGCATGCTGTGATGTCCTTCAAATGTTGTGCATTAGCAGTAAGATGTTAATTCTTAATTTTAAGTTAATGATAAAAATGTAGCAACAACTGGATGTCCAAATAAATAATTAAACTTGTATGTTTGTAAACGCACCCACGATACAGGAGAAAATCCTAGTGTAGGGCAACATTTTTTTTAAAAGAATGCAATTTTAAGTTGTTCTTAAATATCGTTCTATCTCTGTCATTTTACAAAAAAATGTAGTAACAGAATTATTATTGAGAGCGTCTTAAAATGGCTATTGTATTTTTGCTAACTAGATGGCGCAAATTCAGGTAAATACGTCTTGTCCAATCACAGCGGCTGTCAAAAATTGAACGTCCAATGACGTGACACTAGCTAATTCTCTAATGGACGAAGAACGAGAGGTTTACAGTGGTTAGCAAAAATACGGTAGGTAGGCCAGTTGAGTATTTGACCATAAGGGACTCCATAATGACAGAGCCCGGACAGCAGCACGCCTATGAATCTGAATCTCTAACTACAATCTTCATTTAACCCGCTTGCGAAGCTTGATGATTTTGGCAAATCCTTGTGTACAGAGGCCTTAAAGTAATCGTAACGAGTACGCGTTCGGCGCTCTGATTGGTTGTTTTATTGGCGCCGGCCAATCAGAGGCCTTAGTACGGGTTTGTTCTACGTTTAAAGTAATCGTAACGAGTACGCGTTCGGCGCTCTGATTGGTTGCTTTATTGGCGCCGGCCAATCAGAGTGTCGAACGCTTACTCGTTTCGAATACTTTAAACGTAAATCAAACTCGTAAAGATAAAGATAAAGACATTTATTTGCGTAAAAACATGGTATACAAAGATGTTATAGTTACAATATAAATAGATCATCATGTTTTGCTTAATAAATAAAGCATGCAAATTTCAACTTAAAACTTATTTTAACTGACTGTATAACAACTACGAGTGTAAGTTACTCGTAGTTGTTATACATTATTACTTATTTATGTTCAAAAAATTCCTTAATGCTATAAAAATTATTTTCATTCAACCATACATATAATTTAATTTTAAATAGTCTGAGGTTAAGTGTTTTTAATGTTATCGGCAATTTATTAAATATTCGGACACACATACTTAGGCAGCTTTTATTATATTTTGTTAACTTAGGAAACTCCTCTAGTACTAGTCTGTAATGGTCGCGTCGACTTCTAGAACATACATCTTCTGCCGTTTTGAACAGTTCCTTTGTATATTCCTTGTGTATATTCGTACGTAAACATACGAATATACACACTTCATATAAGTACAATGAGGGTAGGGGTAGCAAACCAAGCTTTTTGAATATTGACCGACATGATACATCAGGTGGAATCCCATATAAAGCTCACTAGCTCACAGTAGGTACTAAGGCCTCAGTAATGCCTAGAATTAGCTAGAAATCTAGGAAGTAGGTACATTCTTAGTAGTCTGGCGCTCAGACGAGACAGACAATTAACAATTACCGACTTATAAATAGTTAATAGCTTATTTTAACTTATTCATAATTACATTATGTTAATTAATCAAATACTAAGTACCAAAAACAATGAGAATTGAATAGCTAAGGACATTATATCCATATTCGTCTCACATACATAATTATTATAAATGTATGTCTGTATAAAGTACGTAGTTCCTCAACGATAATTGTCATGAATATTTAACGAATTTAATTGCATTTTGTCTGTTTCTTTATGTGACTTGTTTTACTGATTAATTAAATGAATTATTACGTGTAAGTAGTGGGTACTTGGATTTTCCAATCAGTTTGGTAGCCACCGATTGCTATGTGGATAGGGTAGTGTGGAATATATTCAGAGAGTTTAAAGCCTAAGAGTTTAAAGGATACACTAAGAGACAATTGCCCTGCAACACGTGTCGCCAGCCGTTGGGTGGAGTAGCGTAACTTTTTCTCACAAAACACACAGAAACAATTTTAGATCTTAAAAAATCTCGAAAGAGCGTATATTACTTGAGCTTAAAAAATCTCGAAAGAGCGTATAATTCTTGAGCTTCAAAAATCACGAAAGAGCTTATATTTCTTGAGCTTCAAAAATCTCGAAGGACGCATATTTTTCTTACAAAACACACAGAAACAATTTAAAACAGTTGCTCTTTCAGCAAATAGTACAAAGCTCGATATTTCTTTATCCCTTTGTCACATTCTGATTCAGAAACTTTTATTTATTTACATATTTGATTTGTAAAATGCTCAGTACCTAACGTTGGTATGTAATATATAGTATGTTGTACCCGCATTGTCTTTGTTTTATTTATTAGTACAATGCTAATGCTTTGCCCGCGGTTTCTTCGGCATCACTACATAGTATAAAACAAAGTCGCTATCCGCCTTCTGTCTGTCCCTATATGTGTGCTTAGATCTTTAAAACTACGAAACGGATTTTGATGCAGTTTTTTCAATAGATAGAGTGATTCTTAAGGAAGGTTTATATGTATAATAAATGCATATTGCACTCGTGCGGAGCCGTGGCAGGTCGCTAGTTAAGTATAAAACATTCAATAATTTGGAACTACCTCTATACGGGTAGGTGTAGTACCTTCAAATAAGGATCTTCTAAGAGCCTCTTCTTTCTCATCATCATCATTCATTTATTTCCTATCCGTCTAATTATTCTAAAATGTACCCTATCATTGTCTATTTACATGCTACATTCAATCAAAATTATGAATATCAACTACACAATCTTACCTTTCTCAAAAACTGCTCAACCAAACAACGAACTATTACCAATCACTTAAATGACCTGTTACTATTACCAATAATAACGTTTACTTGTAGCAAATACCTAATGACTCATTTCTCATGATACTTCAATCAATAAATAAATAACTTATATCCATCTTGCACCTACTATAAATTCTTTCATTGCAATTCATATCATCTATTGTGCAACAAATACGTGTAGGTTTAGAGTGATTCACTTGATTTTATTTAGTTACAGTATAAGTCATTATTAAAGTCATAACGAATAACGGAATTAAATTAAATGTAATTATGGGTGAGCCATGGCTCGGTGCGAATTCGGCCGGCTCGACCGGAGGTATACCATGACCTCACAGAAAATCGTCGGGAGACAACACTTGCGTTGTATTTCGTCGTGTAAGTTAGGTTCACGGAGGCCCAATTATCCCCCTCCCCTCTCCCTAATCTCCCCAATCCGTGAATCCCCAACAATCTTCAAATTCCTAATCCCTAAAAGGCCGGTAATACACATGTGGTGTTTCTGGTGTCCATGGGCGACGCCAATTGCTTACCATCAGGTGATCCGTCTGCTCATGTACCGGCTTATCCCATAACAAACAAAAATTGTATGACGGTAAATGTACACATGTGACCATAGAAACGGAGCCACTTTTAAGACTGACATTTTTCATTTCATCGAACCCTAACTTTAAAAAAGTATATTCTATGTACTACAACAAAATGTTCTCATTAAAAAGATAACTAAATTGCTGCTGATACAAAATACGATACCAAATTAAAAAAAAACCTCCATTTCAATTGCACCAGGCATTTGATACCAATTATTGGATATCACCTTTTAAGCAAGGAATTGCATGTGCTAGGATTTATAAAATACATAAATATTTTCTGATTAATAAAATACTTACATGCCTCGTTGGCCGAGTGGTCGCAAGTGCGACTACCGGGCACGGGGTCTCGGGTTCGATTCCCGGGTCGGGCAAAGTATTACTGGGTAAATTAAAAATTCTCAGTAGTAGCACGGAGTCTGGAACTGTGCCCGGTTTATGACAATAGGCTCACCCCCTATTACATGGGACTCATAACATAAATAGTGAACAGTGGGTATTACATTGCACAGTGGTATAATGTGCACCTCTACCTACCCACAAAATATTTATCAAGAAATTAGTTATTTATCAATTTAACTCGACTCGTTTCAAGGCATGCTAGAGGCTCATATTCATGAGCAGCATTCCGCGACCCGCGACAACTGTCGCGCTGCTACTGGTTGCTTGAGTCAGCAGCAGCAGTAAACTAGTTGAGTTCCTCGTCAAACAGTTGCGTATCTTACTAAAGTATCAAATAAACATAGTTAAGAGAACATTCTGATAGTCTTCATCGTCTTTTCCAAATGAACGGAGTACATGAAGTTCTTAACCGGCATTTATTTACTAGGTGACAATCTGACAATCCTACTGCCATACACCGGACAATACAAGACACCGTGCTACGTGCTAAGTTTTAAAACGGTTCAAATATCATCACAAAATCGTTGTAACATTACATACCATGTTAAAACGAAGGAGATCAAACATCAAACAAAATATTTCCCATACATGTTTAGTGACGTGGGAGTGGCGAGGTGCTAATGATAACAAGGATTCTCGTATCTGAGGGCTTATTTCGAGTTGGCTTTACGCTATCGAGATCGAAACGTTACCGAAAAGCGTTTGTCGCTTTGATTGGCCTGCTCCGAAGAACCAACCAATCAGAGGCCTTAGTACGAGTTTGATTTACGTTTAAAGTAATCGTAACGAGTACGCGTTCGGCGCTCTGATTGGTTGCTTCATTGGCGCCGGCCAATCAGAGTGCACAACGCGTACTCGTTACGAATACTTTTAACGTAAATCAAACTCGTACTAAGGCCTCTGAGGGACGCGGTAACGTTCCGAACTCGTACTAGGCCCTCGCGCCTTACTACGGACAACTTATGAATGAAATACCTGTTCCGAAGTTCCGATCGAGACCTTTTGGGCGCACCGGATTTCTGAATGGAGTTTTTGGGACAGTGCGAGGTTTTAAAAGGCTGCGAGGACCATTTGGGTGTTGTAATTCTTTTGAATATTTTGTGTTTTAGTATTTTTTAGTAAGTACTTATTCGAATATAGGTTTCTATATTCTGATGAAACTATTTGTTTTGATGATTAGTGTGGATTTGGTCACTTTGTAAGTAAATTAGCGAGAAAGTTACGTAAAGTTAGTGTCTATACATGATGCGTTTTCCTTCTTTTGTTATCTGATCTAGTTTTGTTTCAACAGCAATAGAAGTAAATTCGACAGAACAGTAAACACTGTCTCTTCGAAAAAAACAAGATCAATTGATAAAAGCCGAATATCGAAAAGCCCTGTAGCCCATTTTACGCAACACGAAAATCAAACATTTTACTGATTTGTAGCTAAAAATACATACAAAGTTCAAACAACATGTCAGTTATTTGTTTACAACTGCCATTAGACGATCAAAATTCTTTTTCCATCTTAAATTCCAAACGGGCTATTTATTGCCTAGCCTTAAAACTCATACATTTCTGATATGAATTTCAAATATAATGTAGTTGTTACTGAAGAAAACACTTTATTTTATTGTAGCTTATCTTCAGACAAAAGATTTGAACAGTTATGAAATGGTACTTTTATTATTACACCTTGTAAAACTGATGAGTAGAGGTACTACTGCTAAATGTACTCTTGAAATATTGACTCGATTACATTGTTACTATTTTCGTTAGATCGAATCATAGAATCGAATTGGAAAAATGCTGAAAGGGCTCTGACTGAAGTCGGGTGAAACGGTGTTCTAGTAATCTAAAGAAAGATCTTTTGAAAGACTTTTGTTTTAAAATATAATAGACATATTGTGCATTCGTTTTAGAAAACTATTTTACTGCGTCCCTATTTTCCCTAACTTTGTAAAACGATTATTTTCTTCGAATTAAGCCAGTTATTGTTTTGTTTAAATTGAAGTTCTAAAGGTGATTTTTTTAACAGAAGTAACGAATATTCTAAAGATTTGTACTGGCTTTAAATTCCAAGAGTTTCCAAGCTAATAGCCTCTGTAGGTCGGTACATACATTATAAAGTTAATACGAAACCAGACGATTTCAAAACGGCGAAATTGCAACCGTCCCCGCGTTAAGCGAGGCTCCCCAAATTGGAAGCTTAGAAAAAGCCAGACGTTAATGTCAGAAATGAGGGGCTTCGAGAGTCCTTTTAGCATTTCGGGTACTTATTTCAGTAAACGCTGACACGAGGCCCGATATTAGGGAGAAACCTTACTCATGTATCTATGTCTGCGGTATGTTTGTTGAGGATATTCCGCCCAAAAATTCCAAAATGGGTGCCGTTTTTGTAATGAAATTTGCTCTGACACAAACTTTTTTGTTCCAGGTCTTTGGTTAGACTTTCGAGATCCTCCTTTTGTGTCTTGGTAAGCTTTGTTTATTTATACTCTGAAACATAAAGATACTTTAAATTTTCATTATATCTCAGATTTTGTAATTGTAATTAACCACTCAGTATTCCTATAATCTTTGAGGTAGAAATGAAACTAGGAGAGGCTTCTAATTACTTTGCAGGAGATAAATCTCTTAGCATTAAAATTCAAAATGTTCTTAATTGTTTCCTGCGGAAATAAATGAACAGAGTAGAGTACCTATGTTCGAAGACTATTATTTCGGCATCACTAAAGAGTTTATTGAGGAAGCGGATCATTATGATATGTGTCGACTTAATAACCTGTCACTGTTGCAAAGTTTAAACTTGAAATTCCAACCGACACGTTTTTATTAACCAGCCTGCATTCATTGACAACAATTATGTTTGGCTTATCCGGATAAAAAATCTTTGGACTTATATGGCACATGTTAATAAATTAATCAGTATAAATAATCTCTTTAGCTATTCGACTTTAGTTTCGGCCAAGGTTAAGCAAAAATTACGATTGCTTACATGTTTTTGCTCAGAAATTCTTTGTTCTCGCTTCGATTGGAATTTTGTCTGAATAATGGCGGTATGGGCCGAACCCTCTCTGATACGAAAGGATAAGTCATTTGAAATTTTCAGGTCACCTCTAGTTCACCTTTTTGGAGTCACAGACGATTTTGTTATTTTAGTTTAGACAGAGACTTCATTCATTGTGTCCCGTGTCGGGTGTTTAAGCATCTGCTGACTCGGCCATACATCACTCATGAACATCGAGCGCAATTCATAAATTCAGTACTAATGTTCTTACATTGCCATCAATGACTCATATGTTTATTTCATAACATCTTGTAAGTACATGTCGTGACCAGTTGAGACATGTCGTGAACTTGACTGATCTTAAACATTTGTCCTCTCTATTAGATTGTATGGATTGAAGTAATTACTTTAATTAACCGTTGACAAAAGTGTGAAGTGATATTAATGACAGGAGATGATGAAGCGTGTGAATGTTGTATGGTAAGTTGTAATGTCTTTGTTAATGAGATAGGGTTATGTCTATTGATGAAATGTTTTATGGGCACTGCAGGTTGTTTTTCATGTATAAGTAGAGCAAGTTCTACTTCGGGAGCTCTCCTAAAACTAGTGACAAAATTGAATTTTCTCAATACATATTTATTTTCCCGTTTATCTCTCGCTCTATTTTTTCTTTATCGAAAGCATCGTGGGCATAAAACGACCCATTACCCAGTTGTGACACACCGCTCGCAAGTTAAGATAAGCACTATTCACATTATGTGGCTTAATCGGTCCCATAAACCCATGAAAATATTACTTACATTGATTTAAAGACAGAAGTCGTTGACAGCTTAAGAATCTCGTTTCTTTAATATATCCAGTTTTGGAATTGTTCGGACCAATTACTTGTTTTGTACGTTTAATCTTTTTCCGAGGAAGTCACTGATTAACAGGTTTTTTTTATCTTTATTAGTAGTTGCCTCTGCATATCTAGTTCTGGACCCGAGTGATACTAATTCGGGGTGTTTGTTTTGATTTTTGGTCTATTTCTACTTCTGTCCGTCAATAAGGAAACTGGTTTACATTTTATTTTTGGTTGCATCAATAAATTAAACTTTCTTCATAACGCAACTAGAGCTTTGAATTTGTTTCTATCACGAATCGTCAAATGGTTCAGAAAATTATTTTGTTATTGGAGAACTTATTTTGTACTGAATTGGCCATAATGATGCTATTTTGTTGTCATCGATTCTCTTTATTTTCGTTCATTGCCCCTCAATGTCTTAATGCGTCGCCGTCGTAAAAGAGGGATTGTGAAATAATAAAGTAAGTTAATCCCTGTTTGAAGTTATGGCTTATAGTATTCTTCCCCTAATGTATCGGGGGATATATCACCTAAAACAGATCTAGGCTTTACTAAACATGTGTACATAATTTAGAATTAGATTTATCACCTGCGAAAGGAAGGGAATTGCGTGGAAGCCCTCGTTAATAATATATTCTAAACGTGCGTAATTCTCTGGGAACTGGAACGCCATCTGCTATGTTCGGCATAAATTACCGACACAACTCCAATCACCATGTGGATTGACATCGATTTGTTACCACGCAAGGAAAATAGACAACAAAAGTATTTTTCTTTAGCGTTGCTGCCAGAAATATTTGCGTAATTCGTCTCTGGCGTGTTGCGAAATCAGGTTCTGCTACGTTTAACATTACCAAACTTGAGTCAAGAATTATTCAATCCTGATTTAATCTCAGTCTCATCTTCTAAACCGATATTTGTAAACATCGATGACAAAATTACATTGTTATTGTTTTGTCTACAAGCGCCCGTTATATTCGCGTCATTGAGATACCGTAACCGTTTCATTCTTTAGTTAATTCCAAGTCTTATTGAAATGATTAATCGTATTGAACTATAATTTTATGCATCCGTATTCCGTTTCTTATTTCAACAACCTGATAATTTTAAAATCGAGTAAACGGCTTGCGTTCATAAAAAATATGGATTGCTTACTCGTAATGACCCCTTGCGGAGTTTCAGCGGATATCCTTTACACATGTTCATATGTTTTAGACAAAACAAAAAGGCTGCCTGTGCTAATATCTGCTACCGTTTACGTACTTATTTCTTCATTTTTTGCCCTAAAGGTGTTTGCGTGCCGAAAATTATTTGGGGAAAGAGAAATTTACATCAAGAGAAGAGTAAGATTTTCATAATAATGAGGCGATTTGTTATGTAAATTGAGACTCGCCGCTCATTTGCCTTAAAACAGTGGATCGGTGGAATTAAGGTGATTGGTTTGGAGCGTGCTCGTATAATTTTGAATAGGGAAGTCTGCGTGAGCACCCAAAACGCAGGAAGCGAAAGAAGTGTGAATGGCTACCGGTTTTGTATCCTTACTAGGTTTTCTTTATCGGAAATTAACATTTTAACCGAACTTGCCCTTTTAGTGGCCCAAACTCAATTTATGAATATTAAAAAAGTTTTTATCAGAAGCATATTTATAGTCGATCCCTGAAGCGTACTTCGTAAGGTTGAAACACATTTTAACTCCAGAACTTATTGAAACAAACTTGGAAATCAATATTCAAACAAAACAAACCTCATTATTAAAGCAATAAGAATTTGAGGCGGGTTTTTTTCTTATTCAATGACTACCTTGGGAGCTGGGCATGCGGCGGGTTAACTGCTGGTCAAATCACTGTTGATGATGAATGATTACTGAGATTTCATTTAATGATGGACTCGGACACCGACTTCCAACTGACAGCATAAAAAGACAGCCTCAAATTGTCCGAACAGTTTTTATATACTTTGTATTTTGTAACGAAATGTGTAATCTTTCTTTGTAGTGGTATGATGGATGGACCGACTACAATATATTGAAGGTACGCTTCAATTTTGATGGGTTCAATTTAGTAAATAGATGCTACTAGATTGATTGATTTTGTATCTAGTCTAGCGAAAATAACACCATTTCTGAGTAAAAATAGAGGTACATGATTGTAGATACTATTAAAGCAATTTGTTGTTGTTCTTTGTTCTTTAAGTATGTTGCATCCACTTATATGATTAATAAATCAGTTTTACCTATTAATAGCAAGCAATTACGTACTTTATTTCATATCGTCTTATTCTTTAGCGAGAAAACAACAGATTCTTGTAATCTCGGCTCGAAAAACACAATTCACTGAACATGTAAACCCGATGCATCCAAAATCCTTTATTAATATTAAGTTATTTAATAAGTAACTGGATCTTCTATCCAAGCTTGTCTGTGTAATATAACATGCTGCCTTTTTAGAGGAATATTCAGAGATATAATTACAGTAGGAATCTTGTCTTAGTAGGTGCCTACATTTTCGAAATCTTATCTATGTTTCATTTATCACTAGCTTCTGCCATTGGCGGTACTCGCGTTAGGACTTTTTTATGGCATAAGCCGGTAAACGAGCAGACGGATCACCTGATGGTAAGCAATCAGCGTCGCCCATGGACACCTGGAACACCAGAGGCGTTACAAGTGCGTTACCGGCCTTAGGAGTATTAGGAGTTTGAGGATCGTTGGGGATTCAGGGATTGGGGAGGCTCACGCGACGAAAATCAACGCAAGCGTTACTGCACGTCGGTTTTCTATGAGGCCGTGGTATCACTCCGGTCGAGCCGTCCCATTCGTGCCGAAGCATGGCTCTCCCACACTTGAACTCCCATAATTCTCACGGTGACTTAGGACTAATATTTAACTTATTTTCTTTTTATACACTTATCCTTTATAAACTCATTGTTTAAACTTCTTATGTAAATGTATTAAAAAAATTATGTTAATACAACAATTTTCGATCATCAGGGTGTTGTCGAACATCGATCCTGACATATGTATGTGATTAGGTGTCTCATTGTTCAAAACTGAACCGTATTGTTTCATCATATTATTTTGATTATGCATGACTGATTATGAAACAATAGGGTCCATTTTAACACTTTGTATGATGAAATGTTTGTCTGTTTGTTTTTTATTTTTTAAGGGGTTGCTTGCTCAGCATGAGGGTTCTTGAGACTATTACTTAGGAGTTATAAACGGAGATTGTTTCTGAATTAATCTGTGTCTACGCGAGACACAATGTATTTTCTAACATAACATAACATAACATAACATCACACCTTTATCCCTGAAGGGGTAGGCAGAGGTGCACACAGAAGTAACACCCACTTTTCACTATTTATTTTATGAGTCCCATGTAATAGGGGGTGAGGCTATTGCCATATACTGGGCACATTTCCAGACTCCGTGCTACTACCAACGAGGCAGTCAATGTGTTTTCTATTGTTACATATATGGCGCTCAAGAGGTTAAAATATCACGAAATTCTCAATTACTTGTCTCTAGACGAAGAACTTTTAAATGCTTTAAAAGTTTTTTCTAACTCAACTAAAATATTAGTGTTGCTTTTCAAAAAACACTGTTTAAACACTACTCTTGCATAGTTTATAAACCAGTTTAATAATGCACTCATTTCACAGTCACAGTTTTGTTAATGACCTTGAAAAATATGTTGCGCGTGAGCAAGATTTAAAATCCGCGCAAGCACAGTCACAAGATGGAATTGTTTCCGTATGTGTATCTAGTACCTAATTCTCACGGTGACTAAAATTAGGTCGTTTGCATGCTTTAGATTTTATTTAAATCTAGGTCCGCTTCAGTTAATTACCTCATTGTTTGGTTCTGTTTATTTTGAAAAGATTTTTGTGCAAAATACTATGATGCTATTTTATAAGTTCTTAAAATCATAATAAAAAAATATCCATCAGACTCAAGACCATATAGTCGGCAATCTCACGATATTTTGCGCTAGTCAAAAATAATAAAAGCCTGCCCTATTTGCCGTAAAGTCGTCTGCGCCGATAATTCCTCTTATTAGACGCACTACTTAGTAAATCACTCCAGGAAGCAGACACATCCCATTATTTCAAGATGGCTGAACAATAGGAGCGCTTTGTCTAAAGATATTCCCGGTACTTAAACCATTTTGGGCACAAGTATCATATGACAATTTCACAAAGATGGGTGGGCATCATAAAGAGAACCCTAAAACCAATAACAATCACTCAGTTCTTTAAATCCATAATTTAAAGTATTAAATCACATTTCGAGTTAGGAACGCGGCCGTGGGCGAATGAATGGTGCGCAGGAGTTTGTTGACGGATCTGTCACTGAACGAGTTATGATGTAACTTCGTTGGGAACTAGACGGGTTATGCCATTTAAACTTAACTGCTCATTTCTCGTTTGCTCAGATTTATAGCAATGAAACATCCATGCTTTGTAATTTTGCGAAATAGTGTTATATGTTCCAGGGAACCAGGTAATGTGTCCAATGTTTTACCTTAAATATTCGCAACAAGCAAGTTTTGCATTGTTTAAGTTTTGGAGCGAAATCTATAATCCCCGTAATAGGTATCGCTGACTCAATCCTCCGTTTGAGAAGCCTATCACTATAAAAGGCCACCGCGTCGAAATAAATTCCGAAATCTAATTTTCTGTACTCTTGCTTGTCTTAATTCTCTTGAGCAAATAAAATTAGGTTCGGATTTAGTGGAGGCTCGTTCATCAAAACAATTCGCGACTTAAATCAAGGCGATGCTTGAGAATCTTAACCAACTTGAAAAGTCCGCTGCCATTGTATCCCCACAGTCGCCATTCACTGGTTCTCATCAAAAACTGGCAACACCGCAGACAGGTGTGTTCCCGTCGTGCCCCTTTTTTTCAACGTCCGTTCCCGTATGAAACTCTCCAAACAATGACGTTAGTACCATAAGAAAATACGTCGAAAAGAATGTCTTACGCCCCAAGAACTAAAGTTGAAATTCCTCTGGACGCACCAGTGAAGCTGTACAAGAGTTACAATGAATGGATCGTTTCCCTTACAATGTGCTGCAACGGTTAAAATTTTGTTGCCAACGAAAATTCAAGTTTACGCGAACGAATTAAGTTTTGAATTAAGTTGTGCGCAATCAGAGTATCGTGTATCCTTCATAATTGTGTTATTTTTTAATTTATTTTGGTATTCTCCAAATCAGGGCTCTTATGTTCGTTATTGTTATTCAAGGGGTCAATCAAATCGTATGAAATGCTTCTGTTGGATTACTGTTATTATTTTTTTATGACAAAACATAAACCAGTTTTAATTAAAAACCGAAAGATGTACTGAAATGTATTAGATCTTTAAGGCACTGACTTATAAAACTTCATATAAGAGAGACATATATCTAGACTACATTGTAGAAAGCGTGTCACAATCAAAGCGCACCAACAGTGTGAATGTTAACAGCAACAAAAGAACTAAGATTATCAACAGCAATACAATCTCAAGATTTCTAACGATACAAATGTTTTTCACGGCGAAATCCGTTAACGATATCAATTTCTATGCTTCACACACGTTTATTAATTACTATCTTCCGTGTGATTGGAAAATTCTCACGATTCAAGGTAAAGAGTTAAAGACGCTTTGTCGGATACTGCACTTAACACGGCAATTTTATCTTGATTGATCGCTTTGCAAAGGCTCTGCTACAATTGCAGATCATCCTCCTTCCTGGGTCAGAAGAATGTGCAGCTGTGTTTTATATTGAATTCGAGTAAGTAAATTGTCCTATTCATAGAGCCTTCGGTCTTTCAGACTACTTCTCATCAAATAATCTAGTCTAAGACCACCCGCATCGCCTAATTTGTAACGAGTTAGCGTGACCGCGACGCAATATTGATTTAGAGTCCTTGTTCACATGAATTGAATCCAATTTTATGGGGACAGACAGAATTTATAAAAAGAAAAAATAATTAGAAAGAAGCACCACGCAGTATAATTCCCAAAAGCCGAGTCATGAACAGCAGAATTAATAAACAGAGGCGTAATTATATCGAGCACATTCTGATATAGATGAGACCTTTAATGATGCTCCGGATGTGAAAGTTAATTAGGCTGAATTTCTTAAGAAAATTTCTAATTATGAACTCTTGGGGCAATCATCTGTCGATAGCTATGGAATTGACAGGCACAGCTACTTCATTAGCCTCGTGTAACTTAAGAAATATTCATAACCTCCAAGTGAAGAATGAATGTAAATTGCGGAGAGCATTGAATTATAAAACTATCATTAACGTGGGATGAAGATTCGGCATTTGCATTAGTTATGCGAACAAAAAAAGAAAGGATGTGAAGCACGAGGCCGATAAAGACGAATATCGCATGACTCAAATAAAAACCAGTCATCGATTCGTGAAAATAAAAAGTAACTGCTTTAGCATAATAAAAATAACTGATGTTATGACACCAACTGGGAATGTAGATGGATAAGTTTTCTGCACTTCCTTTTATAAAATGTATAAACAATCTCGTAGCCAAACCAGTGTTTATGAGCTCGGCAATAGATTGACGATCTCTGCCTACTTACACATCTATATTTTCGGTACCTAGGCGGATAATTAGTTATCCTCCATCTCGGATGTAGAAGCTAAGAGCAAAAAGTCATGAATTTTTTGTGCGTCCATTTAAAATTAAATGTAGTTTCGTCTATGATAGATGACCAATTATACTTTAATGCTAATGAATGCTCTTGACGTACATTTTAATTGAAAATGCAAGAAAAAATATACAATCTGTTATGCTGATGCTACGGCAAATGGAAGCCCGAACATGATTGTTCGGAACACACTTATTTGCTTAATCTTGTGATCAATTTGGTTCACTTCGAGGCAATTCCCTTTAGGTTCAAACAAATATCACAGCGTTATAAATTATGCCTTTGGATGTGCCCGGTAACACTTGATGCTGGTACTTCCGCTATTATTACACTCGAAAGGGTTGAGAGTATTTGTTGTTAAAATATAACCGTCATTGTCATTTGGAGTGGTTTTGTTACCTCATTATTTATAGCTGGGCCCTTTAATATCCTTGAACACAAGAGGACGCTCAAATGTTTAAGTTATATTGTCTTTAAACCCAATTAGTGAATAAAACAAATGAGGAGAATGAAATAAATCTTGTACGTTGGTTGCGTTCTTGTTTTTGTGTGTAGACGTAATATTAACATTAATATGAATTAGTTCTAGTCTCTTCTAGATTCCCACCGTTTTTATTATCTCTAGGTTATCTAGTCAGAGGTTAAATTATTCAAGTACATCGCACTGTTCATAAACGTTTATACTTCTCACTGTTAATACGACTCGGTAATTCAGTACATAAACATTTCAAACGAGTTGAAACATAGAAAAATCTGTACAAGATTCAGTCTCACCTGTCCATTAACCCTTTGAATAATTTCTGTGAT
This sequence comes from Spodoptera picta, assembly GCA_038387885.1. Taxonomy (NCBI): domain Eukaryota; kingdom Metazoa; phylum Arthropoda; class Insecta; order Lepidoptera; family Noctuidae; genus Spodoptera; species Spodoptera picta. The sequence goes on from JAZHFQ010000530.1 coordinate 169,031, forward strand.
GCGCTAAACGATTTACGATACCGTAGCATGCCGAATTGGAAACAAGGCCGTTTTGGAAGAGTGGCGTGCTCCGAATAGTATTAATTACGGAATCATTGTGGCCATTTTGCCACGGAACCTCTGTGCCGGCCGTTAACGGTGTCGGCGTGAACGAAGAGGGATTAGAAGCATGCGCCGCCGCAGCTGCCGCGCGCACGCACTACTTACTTCGTAAATCGATCAATAAAACTTCTCCACAAGTGTCATCAGCTTTGTAACGTACCTCTACACAATATGCTCGTGACTGTTGCTTGGCAAATGTATCTTTTACGCGTTTACTAGTAAATTTTTTTGAACTTGCAATATTTTCTTTAAATAAACTATGAACACTTCCTCTTTGGTCGGTTTTCGTGGAATTTGAGCATGAAATTCTGTGTTTTTGTGCAACGGGTTGACAAAAACGATACCTAATAAAACATTATACTTAGCACTAAGCTGGATCATCCATCAACATTTTTGCTGTAGTTAGTACTAAACCGTAATATTTCAACTTTCTCGACAATCCCTCATGTTTTAAATTCCTGTTACTCGAACAAAAGTATGGCGTTGATGTTTTTGTCTGTTCCAGTTTGCTTATGCTCAGTGGCCGGTGGAATGTTCACGGTCCGTGGCTTCTTTCGAAACAGTCTTGGGCGTGCTAGTGCAAATGTTTTTATATGGATATGGTTAAATGGATTTGTGCCGGCGTCGACGTGTTTGATCGTCTGATTCCGATCCAATTTTGCTCAGAGCCTTTTTTAGACGCGCGGCTTTTTTCCCACAAATGTTTGGCAAAGAAAGTAGAACACCTGTGCTGTGTATCTTTAGTTTTCTCATACAAACTAAAAGCGAAAGTGTGAATTTACATGTTAAATGTGATTAGCATGTGTGTACAAAATGATTCAAGATGATTGGGATTTCCGTTTCGAATCACTTTGTTTACTTTTATCGCGAAATATTTATCGGAATCCTATTAAATCTGTCGGATGTAAATTGCTTGCGATCCTAGCTTGTTTTAGTAAATCCTTTGGAATGTCAGGTCGTGATAGTGCAGGTGTAGGGGCGTTGATCTCTTCACGGTGCTCGTGCTTACTTCGGGGGCATTCGGAATCACCCGTGACTCTCGAGTTTGGAATCAGCTCGCGATTGGGCGTCATTATTGACGAGTCATGTATACTTTTAAATTTCATTCAGCTTTTGGAATGAAGCGTGCAATAAATCATTCATAGTAAACGCATGAGACGTTACTTACAAGTTTCATATTTGTTTTCCTCCATTTTCTCGTACGAAAGGGACCTTCAACAGGTATTATCGTGAGTCCCAATTCTATTATCCTGGATAGGAAACAGAGTACCTTAAGTGCAGTTTAGCATAATTTTATTCATCAATTATGTATGATATGCCAGAATCTCTAAGCAGGCTTGCAAGTGCCTCAACTATTTAATTGAAAATGAAGTGGCTCGGGATTGACGATCAAAGTTGAGCCTATTGCGGTAGTTTTGGAGGCTAAACTATAAAAAAATCTGTTGTTTCTCATTTTCTCACAGTCTCATTATTCTTGTGTATAATTACGCTTCTGTTACTTGAGCTTTTAAGCGAATTCCCATTGTATCTCCAGTTTCTGCGTTGTCAGCGGCAGGAGTGATGTAATTTTGTATTTAATGTCCACTACGTGTTGGTGACTCATTGTCTTGAAGCTTGGCCGTGTTCAAACAATGTAGACTTTTATTAACTTTTTCGATCTTAGAATTAGTACCTAACTATTTAGCTATCAACTAAGTGAAATAGTTTGCTGTTACAGACTTTAAAATACTGAATAAATACTTCAAAACCTTGGATAACCTTTTCCTTTAGTTTGACATTTTCCAACTAGGTCGACTTTCATGAAATTAATAGTTATAACATTTACTATCAACTAGACATCTTTTTCTTAGACTATTTCTCAGCATTCGATCTTAAATTAAATTTTCAGTATGAACATAGTCTGGAATTATGCCCGATGTTTGGCAATAGGTTGCCCCTTGTATTCGTTGCGACTCATAACGTGTAACATACTGTAAATGGGTGATTCTAAAAAAAAAGCCAAAAAATTAACGGCGTCATTATCCTTAAGCCACAGTTAACAATTCTGCTGACTAAAATACAAAGTTTAGTTTAAAAAAATTGAGCCATGTCACTGCTCTCACCCAATGCAATAAAATACAGATGCTAATAAGTTACCGCGATGCTTAACAACGCGGAAAGATAATGATTTGTTAAATAAAAGTTAAAGTTTTTTGAAGAAACACCCAAATACTGACTACATTGAAAATAGGCACCTTTAACCACTTTGCGGATTAGAAGATGGTGTTATGCTGATATGTGGTCTAGTATAACGTATTTTTTAATTCTATTCTTATACTGCTTAAAGATATTTAGATACTTACATGAACATCAAACTAGTTGAAACGAAGGCACTTCAAACATTGCTTTGCTTCTAATGCGAACGTAAACAAATAGGTACGTACTTACAGACGCCGCGCCAGCAGACCAAGCTACCTTTTCTGTCATTCACCTATATAAGATTTTGACCTTTATTATTTTGTTATAAGGTTGAAAATCCTGGGTTCCTAAAGAAATGAAGTTTCTATCCTTTGAAGTCTTCATATGTGAGCTCGGCTCATTACCTGTGCTTGCATCTAATACCTCATACTTATGCATCTCACCTACTGAAGTCCCGAGATTTACTATTGGGTCTGCTCTGTGCCGTTGTGGCAAGAAGTTTTTAAAGAAAATTTTGCATCATTGTGTTGTTGAAACCTTTTATTGCTTATTGCAACGATATTTTTGTTATTATTATGATATCTAACACCATTTACGTCATTATGTTGTCCTTCTTATGAAATTTTGATAAAGTTTCGGACCACCATTTCTTCGTTACCTTTTCCATCATCAGAATGATTTGCAACAAAAATGATTCATGTATCCACATCCACAAATAGCATTGAATATTTATCTGTCATGTCAAAGTACCATTTAAAAGCTTCGAGTATAATCTTACCCACTTCAAATGAGTTTGAGCGACAAGATAATCTTTTTTGCTCATCACAAGTTCGATTTATTAACACACTGCTTCATCTGCCTCTGATATATTGTAATTGTGACAAAAAAACAAACAATCATCTTTGCCTCTATGACTTCATACACTCCTATTCCTATCAAATAGAAGTTTATGAGTCCGTATGACCGTTACAAATCTACAATCGGTTTGTAACTATTAAATAAATCTGCAGCTCAAATTAAAAATTAGCTTCGTTTATCATGTCCGTGAGAGCGTATTTTTTTGCTTTTTTAATATTAATATTGATTGCATTTGGTGTAACGGTATTATTTTGTCTCTCACGGTTTTATTGATTTTTGAGAACAATGGCCGTATTGATAATGAAATCTTGGCTGAAGGAAGTGAAATTATTAAAAACAATGTTCAACTTTACAGCATTGTCTTGTAAAGTTTCGAGGTTTTAGGTTAAATCTTACTGTCTTAAAGTATCAAAGAGGATAGTTTACAGAATCCAGATGCTTAAACTTAATATCTCTACGACTAAACCAAAACTAACGTAATCCCACTTTAGATATACTCTCAAAGCAGGCATAAGGACAGAAATATCCACAAACTCCACAATAACACTACTAATTGTAATTACATACACAAAAGTTGGTATAAATCTAAAAGATACTTAAAGGCTTTAGGTTCTGTATTTGAAACTTACGCAACATTAATCGAGAATACTAACTCTCCTGAGGGATTCAGAGCTGGTAAATTGATTGGTTATGCTGTAACGAGGGACACGTTGCAAACATTGGTAATCCTTGTATTTATTGAGGCGCCAATGAATAATTATGCCTTGGTAATTTAGAATTTACTTTAGGGACGACACGTGTACGGGCTTTGTTGATGGAATAGGAGATATAAGAGGTGTTATTTTACTTGATTGCCGTTTCGCTGCTTCTTTGGTAAGGTCGTAAATTTATTTTGTATCATTAATATTATATCTTTCGCTTAATTCTGGTATCTGGGTGGTTATTAGTGCGACTGGCAAGTAAGTGGCATAATGTTTAGAAATTGTGGAAATTGCAACGTGGTTGTTGATATCCAAATCTTGCACCACGTTATGGAGTTTAGATTTAGACATAGAAATGTATGGTGATGGCTCATGACAATAGCGATGCAAAGTTCAGAAAACATTATATTCTTTTATCTAACTATGAATTCAGTTCTCTCTTTTTAGCTTTTGATTCTTTTAAATATTTGTCTTTTCCTTTTTAATATTTTTTTCGTTTATTGTCCTCCAGTCTCATTTGTATCTCAGCAGCTCGCTCACAGGAAATCCTTCAGTTTAAAGTTGGGTTTTTTAAACTTGCCGTCTTCTATGTTTTAAGATATTTCTATTCAAGTCATGCTGCCTTCGTCTTGTCAAGTGCACATTGTTTTACAATTGTAAGTTCAACAACAGGTGCGTTATTGCTAGTATTGCATTTTAAACGATGACATAAAAAACCAACGTCAGTGAATTTCGTTGGACGAGTATGTACTTACCTACATACGTTTTCAATATCGTTTTTTGGAAATTTTATTGTATGTAGTAGTTAATTGTTGTATATAATTACATTACATAACATCACGCTTTTTATCCTCAAAGGGGTAGGCAGAAGTGCACATTACGGCATTTAATGCCACTGTACAATGTAACACCTACTTTTCACTAATTATGGTATGAGTCCCATATAATGGGGGCAGGGGGTGAGCCTATTGTCATATACCGGGAAAATTTCCAGACTCCGTGCTACTACTGAGATTTTTTTAAAACCCAATAATACTTTGCCCGATCCGTGAATCGAACACGTGACCCCTTGCCTGGCAGTCGCACGAAAAAATAAATCTCGATAGTGGAATAAACATTAATTTATAATTTGTGTTAGCTTCGCTACAGAAACAAGGAGTTTGCCATCATCACCACAATAAAACAAGAGTCGTTCTGCAAATTTTGAAAATACTTTGATGCGAACTATAAACTAGAAGTCCAATAGGTAACCAAAGAAGCTCAAAATATATTAAAATTCTGTTCAAAATCATTTTCAAAGTATGATTTCCTTGAAGAAACTCCAAATCGTTCTACATATATGCATACCACACAATACCAGTATAACGAACTAATTTCCTGCGGTAACTGCAAACGATTTTAGCAAAGTCATTACTGTAGCTATTTGCGTTGTATTGCACTATTACTGATGATATACCACTTTCTATATATAGGTAGTAATGTTCATTGTGTATCGAATACCTTTTTGTATTATGAAAAATTATATTTTTCTTCCATATTCTACCTAATCCTCATTATTTTTATCAGGGAGGAGAATCTTATTAATTAAATTCCGATGTGGTATCTCCCCTATAAGCTTATTTTAAGCCATGATGTCTCAATTTTCGGAAGTAAAATATTATTATGAGGAACTGGCTTCAGTCTGCGGCTTTGGCCGCGATTCCATGAGATAAAAGTTGCCTATATGTTATTCATATTATAATCGATCCCTGTTCCAAATTTCACCCCGATCCCTTCAGCCAGTTATGTCAAGACGTGATTGACTGACAAACGTACACACAAACTTACTTTTCGCATCTATAATAGAGGTATAATAGTACGAGAAAATTACTGCTCGTTGGCCAGTGGTCGCAAGTGCGACTGTCGGGCAAGGGGTCTCGGGTTCGATTCCCGGGTCGGGCAAACTATTACTGGGTTTTTAAAAATCTCAGTAGTAGCACGGAGTCCGGAAATGTGCCCGGTATATAGCAATAGGCTCACCCCTATTACATGGGACTCATAACATAAATAGTGAAAAGTGGGTGTTACATTGTACATTGGCATTAAGTGCCGAAATGTGCACCTCTGCCTAACCCTTCGAGGATAAAAAGGCGTGATGTTATGTTATATTACGAGAAAACTTTCGTCACCATTAAATATCTTACCCTTAGCTAAATTAAATGTTGACATGCCAATATGACTTTTAAAAGAAGTACCACAAAAATCAATCTTGTCTTTCTGTGTTACCTGTCTAACGTATAATGGTCTTATATTCCCTTGACATTCGTTCTTTATTTAGGACTATTTTCGTTTATCTCGATAGCTTACGTTTGGGCCCAATCTCCTGGAATTAGGTGCTTAGCACTTAACTACTATGATCATTTATTCCATGACTCATACTGAAGCTGTTAGTACAGCCTTTCAAGTATAATAATTACATATGTAGCGGCTGTTGGCCTCGACTCTTTATAAGGGAATCGTAATCATGACATTTTCCTAACACTAAGAACACAAACATTTCTATAATCTCCAATTAGCCATTTTGAGTTTTATTTAGTTTTTTTATCATCATCATCATCATCATAATCATCATCTCAAAGTGCCCACTGCTGAGCAAAGCCTCTTCTTACAAGGAGATGGTTAGAGCATTAATTACCATGCTTGCTAAATGCGGGTTGGCGATTTCAGATTCATAATTAGAAATTTGAAGTCCAGGTTTCTTTACGATGTTTTCCTTCACCGTTTGTCTGTGATGTCTCAATAATCTTAGTAGAAAGTACTCGGAAAAAGGCCCATCGGTTTTCGCCGTTGGTCCGCACCCTCAAGCACTAGACGCGGGCGTCTTTAACCTCCGGGCCACCACGACATGAGATTATCAAGTTAAAATCTCATCCTTCCAAAATTACATTCATCATCCATCAATAGATAGTTTCTTGTTCCTTCATCAATTTATTTATAAAACTCCATACTTTGTTTGTAGTTATTGTATTCTCAAACCATTATTGACAAATAATTTGCTTACACAACGCATTATAAGAAGGCGTGGTCTCTTTAATATAACAGTTGAAGTATTACAAACAGCATCAATCTCATGAATACCTCGGGTCTTTAAGATAATATCTTTAACAATGAGTCATTTGTCAACATCTATTATTGTTGGTGGCAACAGTATGGGCTTCTTTAAAACATTGACTATTCTATCAATTCTAAACACATAGAAGTGTAGGGGAATTTACGTGAAATCGTCTTTGATTTTGTATTTCGCAATGCTAACTGTATCCCCGATCAGATTACAGCATGGTCCAAATGTAAAGCAACATACAAAATTGTGGAGGTTTCATGTTGTTTATCTACGTATGATGATAGAGCATACAGCTGTCGCCTATTGGGACAAACTGAATGGAATACTAAATGTCATGATTCTGGCATATCTCTTGCACTTCATTTTCAGTTGTCAATTTCTTCATAGCGTTAAAAAAAGTATCGAAATTTTAGATATCAGTTTTGTCATATCAATTCCTGATTACTACACTATCTTCGACCAAAGTACTTTTACAAACAATAGAAATATTTTGACCTTTCATATTACAAATACCTATCTTACAAATTCTTGATTTTCTTGGCATATTTCTTATTACGAACAATACTATATTATTGATGAGAATGCTTTATTATCTCTTATTAATATATATCTAGGATCTGTATTATTTTGACCTCCAATACACGTCTATATGTAATTAATACTCACTATCAATTCCACGTCACGTTCATAAAGGTTCACATGTAGACTAACAGACGCGGATTAAACATAGACAGCGCCCTAGGCGAGCACCTTATAGGCGCCCCTTATAGTTTTTGGCGCCACCGTCACGTTCGCGGCGTCGAATCGCAGCGTTCTTCGGAACCTGGCGCCCTAGACAGTTGCCTAGTTTACCTTGTATAATACGGTTCTGCAGACAGTTCTTAGTTATAACCTTAATATCGAATATCAGATATATAAATGCGTTCTTGTCTTCCAAAAATATTGATTTGTATTCACAGATCTCTATCGTTTATTTTCTTTGTATTACCAATGTAAATATTATGTGGTGTAACTAGTTATTTGTCTGTCAACGTTTTTGTTTCGTTAATAGTTTTTGTATTTGCTTTTCTTTTGCTGTTATTTTTATTGAAGATTGTTTCGTTGGTTGGAGTGGCTTGAGGTTTTGTTGAATTCTTGGATATTAATGCGTTGACGTTTATGGAAATTCTTGGTGATATTGCGTTGACTGGTATTTGATGTGGTTTAGAATAACGATAGAATAAATTCATTTTCATATAATGTGACTATAACACAGTGAACAGTGTATTTAGAGACTGTTTTAGTCAAATGGTAGGTATGTATGATATTTTCATTGATAAATAGAACGTAGTTGATTGTATGTTTTATAGCATTTTGTACTGGTTTAGTAAAATGTCATAAATGATGAGATCTTAAGAAATAGTGTGGTATTTTATTTGTATTTTATGGGTATTTCCATGTGAGTAAGGTCTATTTATATCAACATGATTTTTATTACTTAGTCAGCCTTGTTGGTGCAGTCGTCAACGATCGCAATTTTGCTAAAATTTTGCTTTTTGACTAAAAACAAAATATTTGTGTGATTTTTTTTTAAACTATTACTATTTCGGCACGAAAATTGCTACTTAACATTTTCTTTCCACTATTTGTTTTATGTGATGAAAAAGCCAAACCCGATTTATCAGTGTTCAATGAAGTAAGCGTTGACCAATTCTATTATTGAAAAATACATTTGTTACTTCTGCACGAACAAGTTCCATTGATGTTCTTTAAACGTCTGAGGGTAACTTAGTATACCTACCTAATTATTCCATACCAGATTAATCCCGTTTATAACCCTAAACCATTCCCCAACAACATAGAAGCCCTTAAGCACTACAATTACACACGATGACGTCACAACCCGACTTAATGTCAATCGCAAGTAATAACTTAATAATGATTATCTACATGTGAACTTCAATGTTAATTAGGCATTGTAACTCGAATAACCCGTTAGGCTAGCAATTAACTAACATTAAAACAACAGTCTAACACAAAAACCGTACAAGACAATGATGGTAGACGATTAATGTGAACATTTTCTCAAAAGTTCATTTATAGACATCATATTATAACATGGCGGCTGCCTTTTAATCTCCGGAGGAACACTAAGATGCTCATTTAGGGAACACTGAGTTAAGTTCCCTAATGCCTTGTTCGCTAAGGCATTTATTTCAGACAAAGTCCATCGAATGTTAGTGTTGCATAGAAATTACTTACAAACTATTGTTAGTACCAATCACCCTTTGTACACATCTTTTGATAATTGGAGAGTGCATACTCTCCGCTACGGTTCTCAGGATGCTATTTTGACTATCTCTCAACCTTTTTAATAGTGATGCTGTTTTTTCCATAGTACTTCGTGAAATCCGTCAGTACGAGCTTTCGCGAACATCTCCGAAGCACTGCAATAGGGGTAGTCTCAACAACATCCTGAAAGCGTTATTGTACTGGACGCGCAGGACATCTAGCGATCTTTTGGTATGGCTAACCCATAGACCACCCGTGTACAGTACTAGAGGTACTATGCTAGTATTTTAGTTAAGTAGCGAGTGTTTAGTATATCCCTCTCGAGTCACTAAATACCTACTCACTATTTATACTTGCGAACAAGGCAAAAGAAAAGGAGGATCCTCCGACCAGGCGAGGTGATCGTGCCTGGCGGGCTTTTTGCCCAACAGTTGTTCGTTGGAATTTTCTATTCAAGTTAATGTGCGGTGTAGGAATTGTGTTGTTATCCATTGATTTACCAGTTGAGCGTCTATCTGCCGACTTCTAACATTCTGTCATTTATGTCGTCTCGTCACACTCATATACAATGTAAACAGTGAACCTTTTATTATGATACACCGTAGGACAATTCCAAACTCCATGTAATTCTTAAAAAAATCGAATATCAGAAAAACCTCTTTAAGACCTCCTTGCCAGTCAGTTCAGTTAGAGAGAAATAACTAATTCTAAAAGCCAAGCCATTCTCTTAATTTCAAGAAAGTCTACTCTATTCCCATTTCGGTGTTTCGTGTGCTTAAAATAAATTAATTGATTACGAGACTCCGCCGTGACAGAACAAAACAAATTTAGCAAAGTCCTAGATTAATAAGAGGACATAACATAATATGAGACAGATTCTGGAAAACAAATAGGAATTGTGTAAACAGAGACCCTTTTAACTAAATAAGCTAGTTACGCAGTTAAATGTACCAGAATTTTGCTGTTGCTGACGTGATATCAGCCATTTTAGTTCCTTAGAGGTTTCTAAAATGAGAGTGAACCTTATTTTATGGTATTAAGGTTGAGATATTAAATATCAATACTATGCAACGAACCACTAACGAAGTCTAAGAGCCGACTAAGGGACTACATTTGATAGATCAGTCAGCAGCGTACTCTGCTAATCCTGAATTTTTTAAACTGCGTTCTCTTATACACCTACTAAAGTACTGAAGGCTAGAGGAATCCGATTATTTTCCCACACTTTGATATAACTTAGAACAGTTTCTATGGTACCCTTTACATACGATACATTAATGTCATGAGCACTAAGTATAAACACAAACAAAAACGTAACCGCTATTAATCTCTTCTCATGACCGTTTATTATTTGCATAGAATAGCTACGCTTCGTTGAATATAACGTAAACTGCGTTTTGCATTAAGAAAAAGTGTACGACTTTTTTCGCTTAACTTTAATGAGGGTCCGAGGGATAAAACACAAGTTAATTACTGTTAAGTTCTAATAATGGTTTGTGCATGTAGTTGAGGGTTAGAAAACAGAGTTCAGTGTCAGAAAGTCGGGATCATTTCTTATGGTTTTTATGGATGAGTGCTAAAATATCTTCATGGATGAAGATATTTTAGCGTGTCTTTGATTAATCCCTTAAGACTCATAGAGAGTAACATAGCTGGCGAACTTGAAGTACCATAATTTGTCTTCCCATTTACTTTTTCAGTAGAGTCCTGCAGCAATAAGATGACAATGAAAATGTACTGATACTTCAATACACTACCTGTAATATAAACCGAATAAAGACAGAACACGGTGCCGTTACTATCTTCAATAGTAATCCAATTATAGCTCTTACTAGAGTAAACCGTCAGCTTATCGCAGTATAATTGTTCCGATTAACCTTTGAATTATTAATATTGCGTCAACAAATGCTAATGCCATCTTTGTCTCACAATAAGGTCATATTATGATACGCATTCCCAGTTTATCACCAAACAATAACATGAGTTGTGAATAACATCCTGGAGTGTAACCTTGACTGTAAGAGAAGTCGTAGACCAGAAGACCAAAAAGACTATGTAGTCGTAGACCAGAAGACCAAAAAGACTATTTAGTTTTTTGGTCTTCTGGTCTACGACTTTTTAATTAGAACCTCCTTATCGTCGTTTTCCTGAAAAACTATACGATCGTTCTCCTTGAATTCATGTACATACTTAGAAATCATTCAAATTTTATAAAAATGTTGTAAAATTATCTTAGTGCAATTTTATTGATCCTACCGTTAGTTTAGGTTGAACTTCTCTTCTCATTGTATCTGACTTTAAAGGTGCTTCGTTCTAGTCTTCATTTAGCAGAACCTTGTTCCAGAAAATATCTTCTCATGACTCCATTATAATGACGATCAGATTATTCATGCGAAATAACACATTTGAACAAAACATGAATTCTTCAGCTTCAATTTAAACTGCTTTAAATAGTCCCACAGTCATCTTTCACAATACCTATTGGATTGGCCTTTTAGTTTGCGGTATTCACACGAAAATGTTATCGACAATCAGCTAGGAATTCCAATTTGTGCTAGTTATTCCACAGTCAATTTATGCTCAGTAATCTCCAAGCCATTTACATTTCCCAATACTGATTAAACACTATCCAGATTCCCTATACTGTTTGTCCAAGCGTAATTCAATTGTATTCTCTGTAATCTATTGTATTGTTTGTATTTAGATTATTTCACACTAGAATGGCGCCAGGTGTTTTTTAAACTATTATTCAAATTAGTGTTTACTTTTACCTTTATCTGTCCTATAGATATTAATCATGATATTAAATACGACATTTCTAGATTAAGTTGAGATGTGTATTTGCCAAATATGATCTCACTTATAACAATTATCTTCCATGGTTGAGTGAATGGAGTTTCTTACTCGTTCTTCTCCACTCGAATCTACATTTTGGAACGAGCGCCTCGCTTCACTGACGGACAGACTGACAGACTATTATTTATTTTATTCTAGCGACCCGCCCCGGCTTCGCACGGGTGCAATATGCATGTATAATCCATAATATATAAACCTTCCTTAAGAATCACTCTATCTCTTAAAAAAAACCGCTTCAAAATCCGTTGCGTAGTTTTAAAGATCTAAGCATACATAGGTACAGACAGACGGCGGATAACGACTTTGTTTTATAATATGTAGTGATTTGTTGACGTTTCAAAAGTACCAAATGGTTAAATTGAATTAAATGCTTTTGAGTTTGAGTTTGAATGTCGAACAAAGGTAATAAAAAATAAAAAGAAATAAAGAGAAAATAAAAAAAATAAAAAGGTAAAACGAAGGTATGGTATTTTTTCTCCGAACGAAGAAAAAATACATACACCTTATTCATATTTACTTTTCCAAGTACCATTTATGATTTAAATGCAACTTTTTTCTGTATCTAACGGAACGAATACATTGCTATCGTCGATCAGTTATTAGCTCAGATAACTGCTAACACGGATGCTAATAATTAGACTAATTAACTGGATGCCAGTATCGTTAATTATTACAAGATTAATGTGCTACACTTTGCGTGGGCTCGTTTCGTTTGTTTAGGGACTATTGTCTTTGCTTATTCCCTTGTTGATTGCTTAATGTTTGGTGATCACGAAGTCCTGCATCTTCCTTCTATTTGTGCCTTCCCCTTATTGCTAAAATTCTCAGATGACATCCCTATTTTAATCGGGACCAGCAAGCCACACATCGTCAACTACAGCCACCCCTAGCACCGAGGCAATTAAGGCTTTGACTGCCAATAAAAAACTGTTGAAGGCAAATCCTCCGCTAACGTCGGTCACCGGTGACTGCCATGGCGTTTAACGTGTTAAGCTCGATGCGTCCTTTTGACATGAACAAACTGTTTTGGTTCCAGCTACGAAATTAACTATAAAAAATCGTTGCAAAGTATAGGAAAAAATAAATAAATCCAACCACGTTGCTATAAGCAAGTACATACCAATTCTCACCTTTATTGACTCGGGGAAATACAGAAATGATGTCATTGTACATGATATTTATATGCATATACTGATTTGGATAATGCAATAGTTTTACTTTGAGCTTCGCCCATAAAAACCAAAGAAAATGATCATACCAGAAACATGGTCCGTAAGAACATAGTTGGAAAGTTCAGAATTCTTTGGCAGATGTAACTTTTATATCTACATGTTCTACTACCATATTAGAATCATGAATGAGCTTGCAACTAGTTGGAGCAGGTTATAAATCTAATGATAGGGGGTATCACTGCTCCAATTACGTCGGAAAAAGTAGAAATAGATTTCTAGATCACTTTGTTTCTAAAGGTTCGCCATGAATGAATCTACAAGTTTTTTTAATAGTAATTCCGATAAGAGTGTATGGAAAGTCACTAGAAGTGTTCCGTACAGAATTACAAACTGTCTTACAGTGGCTTCGAGTAAAGTATTAATCCCGTCGAATCCGGTTAAGAACCTATCTGAATTCGAAAAAGAGCCAGGACAAAGGAAAAAATGCAAACGTTTTGATATTATTGGTATAGTTGTCATATACTCTTACAATGGACGTACCATTAACTACGCAATTAATACAGACAAACATGATTTATTTAAACTTAACGATACCTCATACCTCATAAATGCTAATTAATTAATGATATCATTATTTATTACTTCTACTACCTAATAGTCTCTTCTAAAGATCCTATGTAAATGGTACATTAACATTTCAACTGCACTAAGTTTCTTGTCACCACTACAAATAGGTAGCAACGGAAATGAACCGTAGTATAAATGAAAGCCTGGATCTAGATGTGTGCATTAAATTGAATTAATGTGCCTTTTTATACTTCTGGTCCTTAATGGACAGTGTAAAGGTGTTTATGGTGATAGTCTGGTTTACTAGAGATGGAGATGTAGTGCACTTAGAAAGGTATTGCGGATAAAACATGTTAGAAAAAGTTACTCTTGAATTGGATACCAAACTTATAGATGAAGAGATAGATACAGTTGAAGTTATCTAAGCTACACCATTGGTGGTCAATCAGTGCATAGGTAAAGTTAAAAATATCGAGACTCATGCACGCATCAGGATGTGATCATGTTGTCGTACAAATATTAGTCAGAAGCCAGAAAGTGTGATAACGGATGTAAAGAATGGCACATCATATCTGACGCAACGTGAGCCATCAAGCGATGATGTTGATCTAGGTAACAGTCAGATCTGGTAAACATATTTGCCCTAAATGAAACCTAATTCGGAAGAGCCAAAATTGGAAGAGGCTGCTGAACCCATTATGATCTAGACAGCCGTTATGAACCATCCTAACAATCCCTAAATCCAACTCGTATAAAATTTCACAGTACGGGATGACATAAATCAAGGAAATGCTCCAGAGAGCTCCGTAATGTTCGGCGAGGGAACAATTTACAACTTATGTCAGTAATATCGGAGTAAAAACCTTTTTAATATAATGTCAATAGGCATTTCGTGTAAGCCGGAAAAATGGTCCTGGCATAAATGTTTGTGACGTAAGGCTCTTATTCCTTTTCGAACATGTACTATGGTTGATTTGAAAGACTAAAATATCATTCACGAATTAAGAAAACACGGCTTGGTGCCGAAAATTACACCTTCATCAGTTACACGTATCTTCAATAGGGATGATGACAGGGTATGAAAATTAAGTTTTGTAGACACAATTATAGAACAATAGTTTGCGGTCACCGGTGACCGCTTAGTGTTTGACAGTTTAAAAATCTAATTAGTCCGTAATGAAAAATATTAGACACGCATTTTTTTATTTTGTCGTATATTATAAAACAATACATAGATAAAACGAATCAAAGTTTAGGAGTGGGGGCTAAAACGTCATTTCTACGTATGAAAAATGTACACAGAAGTGACGTCACGCGACATCCCAAATCAATATATCGTCGAAAGTATTCGTTTCTGTAAAAAAATAAAAAATACGTGTCTAATGATTTAAAATAATCTACCAGACGGACATTAACATAAAAATTAGGCATCTACCCTATTCGCCTCACGTCTCCAAAACCACATTAATTGTTATTATTACTGAACTAACTCCACAAGACATTGCATACCAGATTCATACCGGTAAAAAACAACGTTGATATTAAAAATACTTTGCATTGTTCGTGTAACAGCGGCTTTCATCTCGACGACACTGCTGGGACAAGTTGGAACAATAAATTTCAACTCACATGTGGAAGTGCAACAAAATGGTCCGTTGACGACACCCGCTACTGCTCTTGTTATAAACTATGACCTTTCTGTATAAAGGAAACTAGCTTTAAAAGTTATGATGTTGATGATTGTTCTTGAGTCATGAGGACTATATTACATTACTTTTATTATTGGTTACTTGACTGCCTCATTTGCCGAGTGGTCGCAAGTGCGAGTGCCGGGAAAGGGGTCTCGGGTCCGGCAAAGTATTACGAGGTTTAAAAAAATCTCAGTAGTAGCACGGAGTCTGGAAATGTGCCCGGTATATGGCAATAGGCTCACCCCCTATTCCATGAGACTCATAAGATAAATAGTTAAAAGTGGGTGTAACATTTACAGTTTAGTGAAATTAAGTGCTGTAATGTGCACGTGTGTCTAAATCTTCGAGGATAAAACGCGTGATATTATGTTGTTATTAGTTATTTATACAATGAAACTAGAATCATCTTTAAGTTTTTAACTCAGGAACACACAAAGCATTACTGATCCTACGTTATACGATATAACCCGTTCCTTAATGATTTGACTATGATTCCATTTTAAGAATAGATTTTATCATTTTGGCTCAACTCAGCCCATTTCTTTTCTCACAAAGCTTATCTATTTCATACTTCAATGTTCATTTCAAAGTTAGACCTTTTGATACATTATACAGAAACTTTTTTCTGTAATGGAGACGCCATTATGTGAACGGGCGAGTTTCTCAGGATTAGCTCCATGCCTTTATTCTGGTCTTCGAACAGCGCGTAGTAAGAATCGCGATTTTTTTGTCCATATTTCGAGATCAGTGATTTCGATGCAATATTCTCTTGATGGGCATAAAGGTACCTGATTTTGATACTAAAAACTGGCGCCGTTGAATATGTATGTTAGGTGTTTTGTGAGTTTTTTCTGACGTATTCATTAACCTTTTACTGTGACAGACAGGCAATTTGAATCGCAAATATTTCCCTTAGTAACCTTCTGGCTTAAATATTCTACAACATGAAAGCTAAATTATATTCCCAGTCATGCCCTTTTTTTGCAATATTTGTAGCTCATTTTATACACAAAAACGACACTGGGTGCCATAAAAAACCCGTTCATCGATTAAAAGTTCCGGTGTACTTCATATACCGATATGAACTTCATTATAAAGAGGTTAATTATTTTTAATACTCATTCCGCCACTTGAGAAATTTTAAATTTTGTTTCGGATGTGCAGAACACAATCCGGATACACGAACGATCAATGAATTCCCAAAATAAATGATACCATACGAATCGATATGTGAATGAACTTGATCGAAGTTTTCAACCAAACTCTTGTTCAGTTCAAACAGGATGCATCTAAGTAGATTAGATAAAAGTATCAAACTGGCTACTTGTGCTGCGGTTTCTTAAGTATTACTGGTATTACCATCGAAAATATCGCTCCATTTGTTTATAACGACTATGGACAAAGCGGTTTCGACTTCCTCTCAATAAGTGGATAATGATCTGTTATCTCGTTTTGCTCGAACACCGCAATTGGTAGTTTTTATACCTAGTTGCCTTTCCGTTCTGTTTCGTAGTTGCCAAGAAAAATTAGAAAATTACATATTTTTAACTGCTTTTACTGTTATCTGTGTTTTCATCGTTATTCTTAAACACTGTTTTAGAAATAGAATTTGTGCTGACATCGATATCAGGGCAACATGTTTGGTATCTCAAGAAAAATGCAAAATTTAATGGAGTTTCCGGTCTGTTATACAATATACATTTAAAACATCTCGTAGTAGTATTAGAAAAATGAATTGCGAAAGTTTAATTAGGAGTATGGCAAAAAATGGTGTCCGAAACTAGAGTTATTGCTTCCTTCAATTATAAATTTATCGCTGTCATGTGCGATCAAACTTAATTGTGTTCGATCGGCTTTATTGAGTTTATCTCTAGGATAATAATTTATGTAATTATATTTAGCCAATGACTCGTATTATGATAAAAACTTGGAGGCGTCGAGACATTTAAATCCGAGGGTCAACGACCAATGATTGTTTGAATACTTCAAATGCGTTCAATGTCGCCTCTGAACAGTAGAGAAATTTTGCAACAACCTTTTATTATATTCGTCTGGCAATAAAGTCGTTTTAGTCCAAAGAATATTCTTTTTCTTAATTCTATTTACAGTATGCTTATCTTATCTTTTTTATCAAATATTTGTATAGGGTGAATTTACATTCTGACTTTAGATGTTTGATCAAATTATTCATGTGAACTAAGAAGATGGAGTTTGTAGCAGACGAGATATTTTCTGCATAAATATCTACAAACAGTACTTTGTATTCGCCTTGATGAGATTCTTAAAGCCGACCCCTTTTTCATTTATGGTCCCGTTAAGAATTCTAGTTAATTTCCTCGTGTTTTCCATCTTGTCGAAAGAGGTCCCTTTTGTTAGTACTTAGAGGTGCGTCCTTAAATAATTTCAGGGGTTTTTGGAATAATTTGGCCATTGTTTTTACTGTAAACCTTCTAAGTACCCAAATGTTTTGTGTTTAAGACGGTCTCCAGACAATGGTGACCTCGTCCAAGATTTTTACCAGACCTTTAAGCCATAAGATTTGGAGACAACGTGTCTGCCTTCTCATTAAGGAATTCTTTGTAAATGAAGCGTCCCCAATCTTCCAGGTCACGTTTGTAATTAACGTTGCTTGAGTTTGTGAACAACATTAATTTGTAAATACCGATATGCTTATATATAATTATTTCTTTACAAATAATTTTGTTAATAGGAAAATTATTGAAATGGAGTTCGTTAGGTTTCATCTGAATTTTTAAATGAATGAGCTTTAATGGTTGTTCATTAATTTCGATCATGTCTTAAACATTTACGAGTATATTGAAATCGCCTAATTAGCTCGTTATAAAAAAGGACAGGTCAAATCTTCTTGTCACAAAGCGAAATCTCCTGCGAATTTCAAGTGCTCTGCGTTGATGATATCAGATCTCCTTATTATCCCTAATTTAGTCCACGTCATATGAATTGTGTGTTCCCATTATTTATTCACAGATTTGCTCGTAAGTGTTTCGGGACACCTCGGCTAACAGATGGCACATCCGAGTTTTTGCTTCAAGTGGATTTCTCACGATACGCCTTTTTTGCTCAAATTTTTTGCGGCCCTTATTTTTTAGCCGAGGAAGTAGCTCTGTATTTTGATTGTATCGTTAATGGGAGTCGTTGGGGCTTTTATTGGCCTTTTCACCTTCGCTTTTGTTTCATTTCTGAATTCCATCGAAAGTGTTTTCCATTTTACTTTTAATGTATTTTTGATCGTGCCTCAAATGCTCAGCTCCCAAATCCTGGATCCGATCGAGTCAAGAGTAACTTTCTGTCAGTAGTTGATCGCTAGCAATGATTCATCCTTGTAAACGAGCAACCGATATGCAAAAAACACATTTCAGTTTTGCTCAACCCTAAAACAAAACAAAAATAGTCACAAATATTTGTTAGTCACATAATATCTTCCTCTTTTATTGTATCTCGGCTTCCGAATCCATAATGCGCTCTCATACATAAGATTACCGAATTCGTTCTTTAAAATACTTGACCTTGGCCTCAACTCTTTACATAATGGCTAAGCCGATTACGGTGTCGCCGTTTCATTATAATATTCCGTAATTAAATTCCGTATTTGCATAGAAATGGTTTTTATCATTGTTTTTTAGTCTGCCCCTATGTTGTTGCCCTCGTTATCTTTTATTTATTGTTCTATTTGATCTTCCTTTTTTTCTTGCAGTGTAGAAACTTGTTTTGGTTTAGTTTTGAAGGCGTTATGTTTGAAGAGTGGAGTTTTTGATATTGTTGGTCTTTGATGTCGGAAGGGATTCTTCTTATACAAATATCGTAGACGTGGGTGTGAAAAAGTTGTACTTTGTAAAAATTTGTGATTTTTACTTTCACACTCAAAATCATTTCAATTGATTACGTTGATTGATTTCACCAATCACATAATATATATTTTCTGTCCGATAATTGCATTTAGTTTTGCGTTAGTCACGTCTGCACATTTATGCAACATCGTCCTACGCATTTTGGGTCAAAGTTTAAACGCGAGAACAAACAGTTACTCAACTTGGTTACCAAATTTTATCCTTCATTAACATCTAAATGAAATACCGGATATAAATCGAATTACCTTCATTAGCACGATGCCATGAATCGGATGAGTCGATGTTTGAAGAAACTTAGTGGTCTACCAAATTCCTCTATTCCGATGACATACCTAATCGATTCAAAAAATAACATTCCTGATTTCTGTAACAGATTGTCTAATGGATATTAATTCGTTATCGACCATTATACTTTAAGTTGTTCAATCGATATCAAATCTAGATCGACAATTATTGCACAAAAAATGAGAATTCTAATATCTAGGTGTTTGTGAATATCACCTAATAGGGCAATTTCGTTTATAGCTCGATTTTATGAGACCGTTGACTCATAGAGCGGCGCCAAACTGTGACTAGTGGGTATGTTAATAAGGTGAATACCACTACTATTTGTTCGCTGCGACTTTCCGAAACACCGGAACGAGTTATGACGTCCACCTCGTTATCTGTGCTTGTTTTTGTTACGTCAATGGTAGTGGTTGTTACACCGGAAATCGTACCTGTTTATTGGCCGCATCCTTGTTACGACATCTTTGTTTTTTTTCTGTTTCATAATATATTGCTATCTGTCTCTTTTTTATATCAACCCCGCATTGTGTACTAATGCAATTATTTTCTCTTTGTTGCAGAATTTTATAAAGTGATGAACCAACGACATTGAACAAATATGCATCTCCAGATAGTCATAGCTTTAAGTGCTATCCTTCTATGTGATGCCAAACTGCCAAGGTTTAAGCAGTACGCGCAGCCAAATGAGTTACCAGCGAACCCATTACATTCACAAGCTTTAGGGCAGCTACAAGCCCAGTCTAAAACAGAAAAAACTAGTCGAATAGTTGACCAATACAGAGTGAGACATCGGAGAGAGGTATTCGATTCAAATTCGTTTGAATCGAGTTTGACATGGGCACATTCGGAGAGACTTGATCAGAATGGCGACGTGATTATTCGATGGGTGAATACTGACTCGAGCATAACCTTCAGATTGGAGGCGAAAACTCTTGGTTACGTCGGTTTGGGTTTCAATTCGGCGAGGAATATGAGAGGTGCGGATCTGGTGGTCGCTTGGGTGGATGACAGGAATGGCATCGCGCAAATTTTGGTAAGTTTTAAACTTTTAATCAAGATTTTAAACAGCTGTTACCTCATTCTCACGGTACAGGGTGGTCTTGTTTGTAAAACACGGGAATTATGTACCGGTAGCGTGTGAATTAATTAAATCGAAATAATTTGATGACGATTTGAGATAGGGACATGTTTGTGTTTGGAAATTAATGATTCGTAATTTATCTTGCGTTTATCTCTATTAAGTGACGGAGATCAAACTGGATAAGACTTTTTCGAACTACTTTAGGAAAAGTATGTTGTATAAACTAAACTTTTGCTTCTGATTTTTTTAAAGGTAATCAGAAGCAAATCTATAGTTTATGCTACATACAATTTCATACAATTTTACATTTTTTTATTATAATACGCTACTTATTCTACATTTACAAGAGAGGGTTAATCCTTATCTTTTCCTTTCTAATTAAAACTCAACGAAGTATAAAATATTCTCTAAAACATCGCAATATTTTAATTGGATCGTAACTCAATTGTGTTATTCAGTTCTACACGAATATTATATGTTCATTAATTATAATTAGCACATGACTGAGTAAAATTATCTATTGTACGCCTTTTGTTTTCTTTACTATATTTTGATTTTGATTAAAGTTATATAACGTTTGCTTGGCAAACATAATTACTGTTTTTAAACTAGATGTAGAAGTAGTTTTTGAAAGTTTTTTAACGTGTTTTACAAAATTCGTTTTGTGGTTTTTTTTTCTATTTGTCTTTCTTTCACGGATCAGTCAATTAGAGCGAATTTTTTGGAAGCTAAAAAGCAATTCGTTTTTGCTTATGAACGCTACAGAAAAAGTGCGCAAGCTTTTTTGTTTCCTATACTACCAT
The DNA here is from genome assembly GCA_038387885.1 of Spodoptera picta. NCBI lineage: Eukaryota > Metazoa > Arthropoda > Insecta > Lepidoptera > Noctuidae > Spodoptera > Spodoptera picta. The sequence goes on from JAZHFQ010000530.1 coordinate 190,568, forward strand.
GGTTCGTAGAAAACTGAGTTAGAAGTTAGACACAAGAATTGTTTTGGTTTAGAAAGCCCCTGGTGTATGGATGAGGTCAGTGAAAATACATTTGTTGCCATAAAGAATGTTCTTTACTCTAAAACTACAATCGTGGTATTTGGCAAGAGAATGAAAAATTGGCGATAGGATACATTAGCATACTTCCTTTAGATTACAAAATACAAAAGTAAAATTATCTTGTGTTCAAGTATTTGGAGACAATTATGACTGTTTTTTTTTCTTTTATAACTGTATGGGAATTCCCATTATAATGACACCCAGTCAGGAATTGACATATACACATAGCATAGACTCATAATATCTGTGCAATATTTTAGACCATTCAGTCCATGTAGCTCATTGTATCTACAGTTCTGAACCACATATTACTATAACAGATACTTTATGTTCCATAACTGTATGGTGGTTGCATGTTGTGGAGAAAAGCGTAACTGTTACATATCCATTTAATGTTTAACGGTAACTCTGCAATGATTGAGTTGTGGCGTTTGTAAAATTGCTGTGGATAAAGTAAACTGTTTTGCGATACGTATCATTCAAGTTATCGGCACGCAAGTCAGTGGGTGACAGTTTTGTAGTCATAGGATAATGATGATGATGAAATTTCTAATCATACCAAAAAAATTCTATAAAAAACTAGCCTAGTCTCGATGGAGCTGCCAGTTTATCTCTAAAAGTAATGAAATATAACAAAGTCGTGCCAAGTCTAAGATTTCTTGTTGCGATTTCGTTATTATTGTAGTTAATGTTGTGTGACTTTGCCGTTGAAGGGTACAAAACAAGGCGCTATGTTATTATATTTATACCTGATTAGATTTGTACCTGATTAAGTCATAGTCCATTACTAGATTACAAGGCTTCTCTACATAGGAACGTTCAGGTTCGGCGGGTTCAAGAACGCAGTTCAGGTTTATCAAAAAGCGATGATTGATAGACATCGAGCAGCACTCGGTGACTATCAAATATGTAGTCTTTTAGTTTACTCTTATTTTCAAAGTCAAAGTCAAAATCATTTATTTCAATTAGGCCAGAATGGCACTTTTGAACGTCAAAATAAAATTAATATTAAAAGTGAAGCTATTTGCTCATTCCAAGGTGTAGATTCCTATGGAGAAGAACGAGCAAGAAACTCCATAGGTTACTCTTTTTCAATCAGGTTCACAATACAATTTACTAGTTACATAGTTTTGCTGTTTGGATTGTGCGAGAACAATGTAACACCAAAATCCAGTCAAAGTGATCAAGAAAGAAAATAACCTTAAGAACAATAATACAGTCTGGAGCTGACCAGTCCCAGTTGACGGCGCCCGTTCACGAACATGACACGTACACCAGCACCGCCCAACTCAACCATATTGTAGGGAATCGAGCGATCCACTGCACGCGCCACCGCCAATGAGACCTTTGAGAGAGCATGACAACTCCAAGCTGACACAAATGAATTCCACTAATCTAATTTAATATTAAGTTAATTACAGGGCTCTCACATTTACATTGGTTATATAAGTTAAAAAAATATACAATTTAGCAATATGGCTGTATTATTTACGATTTCATTAAAACAACAGTGTTTTTAGTTATCCTGTGGAGCCGGACTAGCCTGCATCCAAGCATTTTTATCCTCTATATATTCATTAAGTTTGTAATATGCTTGTCTACATAAAGTTTTCTTTATACATAATTTAAATTTGGATTCATTTAGTTGTTGTACATCGCCTGGTATCTTATTATAACATTTAACACAGAATCCCATGAACGATTTACTTACTTTCGCTAATCTCGAAATTGGCTGACTTAATCTATTCCCATGTCTAGTTTGATAGTGGTGTCAGTCAGACACTTTACCAAATAACTGTAGGTTTTTCCTAACATACATGATGTTTTCATAGATAAATTGACATGGAATATTTCATTAGTAGTATTCATATTTTTATTCATATAACAAGATCAGAGTAGGTAGTATTATATTTAATCTTTTCGGAGTTAATCGGAGTATTTGTCAGTTCAGCTCATTCCTTTACAAGTCAATTACATAGTCAAGAAAAGAAACTGACAAGATTATCACAAAAACATCCAGACACAATTAGATATAAAAACGCAGAAATACCAAAACGTTTACCACAACGTTACACGAAACCGAAACGTAAACTAGGAAGGTTTTTGTTTTTCTCTAGAAACAATGGTTTGCGGTTTTCGATAGACGTGTCAACGTCCTGACTACCAAACCATGACGGTTGCCATCTCCTGACTTCGAACTAAACGTGAGATGATTTGATAATCCAATGGTAGGCGAATTAACTCTAAATTGGACTAGTTTGGTTGCAAATGCGATTGCTGCAGTTCGATTCTCGTGTTGGTTAAACGGTTTTCGGTTTAAGAAAATTGCTATTACGGAGACGGTTCGATTTTCGGTTTAGTTAAAAACTTGTTTTAAGAGACTGTAGAGTGAGAAATATGGAATAGTATCCAACTGCTGACAGAGGGTCTTGATCTTCCCGGTCCTTCCCGGTCGGGCATTTAGGACTATTGTGGAAGGTCTTAATACTAGTAGTAAATACCCAATTCATAATGCTATATTTTTTCACCCCTGCCTATCCCCTTACAATATTATGTCAAACGGTAACCCAAAGCATTTAAGTTGTTTAGTAGTCACTTAACGTTATTAATTTATTAAGCTTTGGGAATCAGTTTAACGGAGTTTTGAATAATTAATGCGATTGCCATTATTATTGAGATTGATTGATATTCTGACGAAAGGCAATTGATTTCGATGTTTGAAATGTTGTATTTAATATCTTATTTTGATTAACCCTTACTCTCTTCGAACTTTTTTTTTAATGGATGGGCCGACGTTTGACCACTATCTCGCCTGGTGGTAAGCGATGATGCGGTCTACGATGGAGCACGTCGTCCCATAAGTAACCTATTCCGTCGAGCCTAGAAAACACCTAGGTTATAACCTTCAGGAAATACAGGTCGGTTAAAAATTTACGTAAAATATTAGATTAATAGATTGCAAATACGACTGTTGATCAAAGGAGTTACGAAATAGTTGGCAAAAAGTTACCTCTTCTACGGTTCAATGAAAATACATACAGACATACATACATAACCACACGCCTGTCTCCTATGGGGGTAGACAGAGACTGAAACGCCAATCGCTACGATTCTCACATAAGTACCTCTTTCGCTTCCTCAACAGTCATCAGTCTGATTCATGCATGCTCGTCAGTTAGGAGTACCGGTCAGTTCAACGAAAATTTTCAAATTAATCTTACTTTTAATTTATTTCCTTCATGATTATAAATTAACAAGATAACTATGCAGTAAGTACTCTTTATTTATGACTCCGGGGAATAATAAAGGCGTAACATTTTGTCACAATTTAAACTATTGGACGTGGAATGAATCTTTCATGTCCATTGATAGTGTGCCAAGTTCTTAGCATTGAATAGTTTTGCCTTATAATATTATTAAGTGACTAAGTATGTTAGTATGTGTTATCTAAACTACAGACATACATTAACTTAGGTGCACCATGAAATCCTTATTAAAATTGAAAATACTAAAGTTTGTCTGTCTTTCGTCCGTGTGGGTTGTGGGTTAGGTTATAAGAAAGTCCAAATACCTACTGGTCGTAAGGTCTACCCTATGAGGAGTTGGCACAGGCAGACCGGGAATCGAACCCGAGACCCCCTGCCAGGTCGCACTTGCGACCACTCGGCCAACGAAGAAGTCGTTGGCCGAGAGGAGTTGGCAGAGGCAGAGTTAATGGTTATATCTCTGCTAATTCATCCTTTGCACTGCTTATCTCGTACACACATACCCAAAACACTACACAGATCATAAAAAATAATGAAAGAACATGACGTAACAAATGCCAAATAAACGTTGACAAATACAAACAAATAGATAATTAAACATACGTCTCAAAGTTCTCACACTCAATACGATAAACAAAATGATTTACCACGCGAATATCAAAGACGTCTGTGTACAGGCTGTGTAAGAAAATGTGTATCAAATTTTTACGGATATGATTCCATAGCGTGCACGTTTTAAATGAGTTGAATAAAAAAAATCTTTCGTCTTTGTATAGGTAATAAGTCATCTTGTTCCAATCGGACTAGCTCACTGGGTTCTGTATCGTTGTTCATAAAAACTTCCAAAATATTATGTTTGTTATTTTATTTTTAGTATTTGTTGTAGCAACGTCTACAGAAACATAATAATCTGTTAAAAGTTAATATCTAGATATCACGGTTCATTACATACAGCTAAGAACATCAAGAACATTTTGGGTTACAATATCAATTGATACACGCGTTCTGAAACATCCTGTATACTGCTTACATGTCAAAACAATAGGCCTATATTAGACAAAGCGAGCCACATTTATGTAATTAATGCAGATATTCCTATATACTCGCCTGTCTATTCTGGAAGGGTATAGGAACAATTGTTCGTCTCACATACAGGGAACAATAGGCCTTAAGGTTTGCGCCATTGACTTTAATATGTGTAAACATTAATTGTTTTTATTGTTCTATAAAGTATTGTTGCTGGAGATATGAAGGGTGTTATTTCTTGTGTTAAATTGATCTTTAGAATAATGTTACGTTTTGATCTTTGATCTTTACATACGTTGATTTGATCAGAGACATTCTACGGGTTTCCAAATAGTTGTCTAAGGGTTCTATGGTGGGGTTCTTATTAGATGTTTAGATGTAGATAGTGTTAGTAAATTGCGATATATTTTTTTAAATAAAGCTCTGCCCCACCCACACTAGGATTTTCTCCAGTGTCGTGGGTGCGTTTGCAAACATACAAGTTCACATACAAATGACACCCAGACCCGAAACAACAATTTGTGGATCACACACAGAGTTACTCCGTGCGGGAATCGAACCCGCGACACGTTGCACGGCAGCTGGTTGTCCAGCCCTACCCATCAGCCGTGCAGCCTAAATATCTAAGATATAAATAATATATAAAGTATTTGCTTAATTTAGCCAATTACGATAACTTTTGAAGCAAATTCAGATAGACCTAATATTTTTCTAATAAAGATTGTATTGAGATTGCAATATTGTTAGAAATGCTTCTCCATTTTCACAAGAGCTTTATAAAACGAAAAATCGTTTCAAATATATCAAAAATATTGAAGTGCATTAAAAAAACGGGGGTAGATTTCAAGCACTCAGGCTTTCTACAGGGGTTGTGATACAAATGATTAACCACTCCTGCATCGAGCCCCCATTTAAAAGCCACGGTACAATCAGATAAAAAAGTGAAATGAGTGTAATATTTTTTTAACATAATTTTTGACATCACTACATAGTACAAACAAAGTCGCTATCCGCCGTCTGTCTGTCTCTATGACTGCTTAGATCTTTAAAACTACTCAAATGATGTTGATGCGGTTTTTTTTAATAGATAGAGTGATTCTTAAGGAAGGTATAATATATGTATATTGCACCCGTGTGAAGCCGGGGCGGGTAGCTTATATTTTATATAACTACTAGTTGACCCGGTAAACTTCGTACCGCTTTAAAATATTTTCTCACCTTTTAAACCCTCCCTGGACTTCCACGAACATTCCAGGACTAAATTTAGCTAAATCGGTTCAGCAGTTTTCGAGTTTTAGTGAGACTAACGAATGCAAAATTATTTTGATTTATATAGATAACCTAAACACCAAGAAATATTGAGAAAAAAAAAATTTATTCATATGTATGGACATATGAATAAATAATGGGGCGGCTCCAATTGCCATCAGCTACCTTTGGCTTGTTTGCCCGCTTGTTTTACTATCTAATTAAAATCAGGTTAATTATAGCTTACCGGAGCTTACCTTAGCTTACTTAAACACACTGAGAGGTCCGATATACACAAAATAAAGCAAAATTCCAGTAATTTCAGCACATTTATAAACATATCTCACTACTAATAAAAACAGAAATATATTCATGGAACTCGCATACCCCACTGTATACAATAAAATGACACATAAAAAGCCTTTAAAACAGCGTATACTTAGTTTTACGCCTCATAATCTCTGTTCAGTTTACTAGGAAAAACACTGAATATTAAACATTTGTCATGTGATAAAACATTGCATACCTTATATTTACATTACCTACTACACTCTGAATCACCGAAAACATGTAAGTAAGAAATATGAGAGAGCCATGCTTCGGCTCGCATGAGCGCAATCGGAGTGATACGACGGCCTCACACAAAACCGACGTGAAACAACGCTTGCGTTCTGTTTCGTCGTGTGTGTGCGGTTACCAGAGCTCCCCTATCTCTCCAATCCGCAAATCCCCAATAATTCTCAAATTCCTAACCCCCAAAAGGACGACAACGCATTTTTAACTCCTCTGGTTATGGGTGACGTCGATTGCTTACCATCAGGAAATCCGTCTGCTCGTTTACCGGCTCATACCACAAAACAAAGTGTAAGTTGTTACTATAAGAAACTAAGAAATTGACACTCAGAAGCCGTACTCTTCAATCACATGATCACCAGTATAAAAACAAGTAAAAACATAAATAGCTATATGATGACGATAGACTAAAATTTACCTCCTCAACTCTTTTCGAGGATATCGTAAGAGAGATTACAAAAATATCAAATATTTGGAAGTCATTAGGGGGAAGCCTATGTTCAGAGGCCTTAATACAAGTTGGTTTTATGTTTAAGGTAATCGAACCGAGCTCTGATTGGTTGGTCCATCGGAACCGGCCAATCAGAGCGCCGAAAGCGTAACGTCAGCCCATTAAAAATAAAAAAGAAATACTCGTACTAAGCCTCAGCAGTGGACATCTTGTGATGTGATGATGATGAGGTCAGAGACCGAGAAGCACCGTTTATTTGATTCAACCTTTTTGCTAATCGTCGACATGGTAAAAGCCTCTATTGTGGAGGACACCCATAGTTCAGTAGTGGACTCTAACCGTCAAACGAGCCGTTGCTGTTTAAATCTACTTTTAAATAAAAATAAAAGGAATTAGTATTCCATGAAACGTTTTATGGTTAATCGTAATTTTGGGAATACTTTTACCCATATTAAATCGATTTCGTGCTCGAATGTACCTGAGGACACAGTGGCACGCATTACAGATAAGCCATTGTAAATTAAGTACAGTCACGTACACAACATGAAGGTATGTTTAACCAGTATAAACTGATCGTTGAATGTGTTGAAAGATAATACAAAGCCAGGTCACGATATACTGGTTTTGTAAAGCTTGATGTGGACCAGTGTACAGTGACTCATCTGATTCATATGAGTGTATGTTGCCCGTTGTTTCCTGAAATACCTGATAATGATCTAAAGGCGTTAAGTGCAGTTGTCAATAATAAACATTGCATTCTTTAAATGGGTTTTGTAGAGCTACATTCAATAGAACGTGTCTGTAGTTTCATCCTTCTACGTTTTTGGTATCGAAAGGTGATGTTAGATTGTACGAAACTACAGTAATATTAGGTACTGTGACAGCACGGCGAAAACTATTATCAGAATTATAACAATCTTGCGCAAAAATAATTATGCGAATCAGACTAGTATTTTCAGAAATTACCATCCATAACATCACGCCTTTTATCCCCGAAGGGGTAGGCAGAGGTGCACATTCTACCACAGTACAATGTAACACCCACTTTTCACTAGCTGTTATGAGTCCCATGTAATAGGGTGTGAGCCTATTGCCATATACCGGGCACATTTCCAGACTCCGTGCTACTACTGAGAATTTTAAAAAACCCAGTAATAATTTGCCCGACCCGGGAATCGAACCCGAGACCCCTTGCCCGGCAGTCGCACTTGCGACTACTCGGCCAACGAGGCAGTCGACAGTCAGAAATTACCATAGGCCTATATACCAATTAGTAAAATATTAAACATCCCTAGATAAATGTAGAATTTAGACCTGAATGAATAAACCTAGTATATCGACCGTTGTCATTGGTTATGTCTGACAGTAGGTTCTTTAAGAGTATCATCAACATAACTCCCAATGAGTCGGTGTATAGCAAGACCACCTTTGTCTATAACGTGTGGTAATAACAGAATAAAAAAAATACCCATACTAAATTATTCAATGAATGTAATCCACTCGGTTTACTTCTTTCAACGATCCCTTAGGCTAAAGCGACCTGAGCTATTTTAACCCCGCCCTAAATATTAAATGGCCTGTCAGGAATATTATTGGAAATTCCATCATGATGATTTAATCCTATTCAGTAGGTATCTAAATACCTAAATACTAATTAATGAATTAGTTCATTAATTAGTACGAATAATCCTATTTACACCCGGTAAGGTATGATACGATGGATCGTGAACCACAAATTTATTTTCGCGTCATTGTACCGTTTATTTAGTGCTATCAAAGAAATTGTAATGAAGTTTTGCCCGTGACTGTACCTTGAACGAATTAAAGATCATTTTGCCTGTAGGTAGATTAATAAGGACTATATATATATACTATACAATCATGCCTACTTAATTTTGAACTCTGTTATCTTTATGTCAAGGTTCAGAGTCGAAAACCAAAAGTTTTGTCTGACATATACACAGACACATGAAAAAACATTTAATTTCTGTTAATCAGTAGCAATAACCCGTCCATGTTAAACCCACTCGCACCCCAAAAATGTTAAGTACCAATTTGAGGTCCAGATATGTGTCCTAATTGAATCAGAAGGTTATAATTGGTGAATCAGTTTATTTTGTAAAATTAACTCGTCAAATGTGGTATTTTGAAACAGGATGACGAGTTCGTTGGTTATTAAATTAACGAGTCAAAGGTTTCCACAATTCTGTTAATCACTTCTCAAATATTCTTCTTGCGTTTACAGTAACACTGCCTTTTGCGCTACGACGCATCATGAGCTTCTTTTTGTGTGTTCTTGTATTGTTGTCTGCATGTGTGTCGTTGTGTAATAAACGGATTTTCTTTCTTTCTGTTTTTGTTTGTTTGTTCACCGGTTAATGAACCATTTGTGAACCCATTTCCAAAATTCTTGTATGGTTTTACTCCCGAGAAGGTCCCATTTTCCTCATTTGACCTCATGAGGTCAGGATCTAGATATCTAATGTTAAGCTGCTTACAATTTTGTGACCATTAAGTTAAATCATTTTGATATGAGCTTATGGCGCCGACTTCTAACCTATCAGTGTGCAGTTAACCTATCAGTACTGTCGCGGAGAACCTAACGGGTAACCGGGGCTCCGGCTCGACGTGCTGGAGAAGGAACGGGGTGGTTTTTAGTCAGTAAGAGTCTGACACTCCCTCCCGCCTCACCCAGGCGGGAGCAGTCATTCGATGATTTTCCCCCCTTAAAAAATACCTATCAGTAGGTACTAATAATAGTTATTTTTGCTTTTAATTTGTTAAAAATACGACAATGGAAACTATCTTCGTTATTACACAAAAAGGATACATTACGAAGACTTTACTTCTATCTTCTATCAGTTTTCATGTCCAAGCTCAATAAAATTCACAATTCCATTTCTTCCTATATCCACAGCTCCGTTACAAAGGTCCTCGCCTCTTCCTGCCTTAAACCCCATATTAAAGTGAACACGGTCTAATCAGATTACCTCATTGAGGGACGATTACATGAAGTGTAACCAATCGGTAATCGAAACCCTAAAGGTGATTATATTTGGTGATCTATTTCATTTCTTTGGGACCCTGAGGGTGTAATCATGAGCCATCAGCCAACCAATTAAATGGGTTACCGAAATTCCTTTATACATCGTCATAGAAAAGAGATTTATTGCTGTGTTTGAATGTAGAGGGCGTGGTGTGTTAGGACTAGGGTTGCCAGTGGTTGAGACAATTTTTTAAGGTTGCCAGTTTTATCTCATTAGTTCTGTGTGAGGCCTTTGCTTAGCACTTGTCTTTTATGGACTGATGATTCTAGGTTTTGGAAAAATTCTAGTTATTGGGAATTTGGATCTTTGAACAATAAAGCAAGTGAGACTATACCTCTAATGATAAGACTTAAAAGAGTAATGATATATTTTTTTGCAAGCGGACTGATGACGGAGTTTCCTGCTCATTCTTCTCAATACGAAGTCCCGAAGTTTCACTGACTGACGATTACACTGACTGACTGATTGACGAAACAAAAGGAGTAGGTACGAATTAATTGATATGAACTTTGGGATAGACAAAAAAGTGTGTTGTCTTTGCGAATTTATTTGTAAATTTTATAATTGTTTGTTGCTCGTATACTATACAGTTTAAAACTAAACGCTATGCGTGTAACAAATTGCGTGTTTTAGATTTTGTTTGTGTAAACGCACCCACGATACAACAGAGATGTTTAGTCTAGTCAACGAATCATCATATTTTCTATTTTGTTTTATGATAAAAACATTTCTGAGGCATACGCACTTTAGAAGGCTCAATTCTTACTACAAATAGAAGCACACCTATTGCCAATGCCGCGGAGGACTTTATTGGGTTGTCGGGGCTCCGGCTCGAAGGACAGGAGTAGGAACGGGGTGGTTTTTAGTCAGTAAGAGTCTGACTCTCCCTCCCGCGTCTTCCAAGGAGAAGTCATTCGATGATTTATCCCCCTTAAACAAAACCTATTGCCAATCAATGAAAGTTCTAAGCTGTGATATTCAAGCAAGTGTATATAATCTCTAGCATAGAAACATTAAACGAGTCCGAGGTACCTAACTATCATAACCCTATAACAAAGTATGAAGGGACTTTATACTCTATTAAAAGTGCATAAGGCACTATGTAAAACTTCTAGGCCTGCCTCGTTGGCCGAGTGGTCGCAAGTGCGACTGCCGGGCAAGGGGTCTCGGGTTCGATTCCCGGGTCGGGCAAAGTATTACTGGGTTTTGAAAAAATTCTCAGTAGTAGCACGGAGTCTGGAAATGTGCCCTGTATATGGCAATAGGCTCACCCCCTATTACATGGGACTCGTAACATAAATAGTGAAAAGTGGGTGTTACATTGTACAGTGGCATTAAGTGCCGTAATGTGCACCTCTGCCTACCCCTTCGGGGATAAAAAGTCGTGATGTTATGTTATGTAAAACTTCTATCTATGCCTTTCCACGTAGTCGGAGACCAAGAAGTATTCATATTACATTTGTAACATCTTCTTGTTCCTAACTTTATCTATTTGCATCACATCTATCCGATTCGCTCAAAAGTTTAACTTGCATGTTATATTTGATTTCAAAGAATAGGAATGCAACTTCAACGTAGATTAAGTATGCGTTTAAGTAGTAATAGGTAATTGAGATACCTACTAATGCGACATTGCCGCCACCGCGCACGCTTCTCACTAGGAAGAACCCCTCTGGAGTTGAAACTAGTAGAGCTTATCTCAGTATATTCACGTGAGTAACCCGCGATTTTAAGTTAATTTAGTATGTCTCACGATAGTTATTATAAAAACATACTCAAAATCAATTCGCATGAATCGTAACTTTACCCATTTTAGTGACAGCCCTGTAAAAGTAGTGTCCGTTCAGAGTAATTGGATAAGATAAGTTTTATCACAAAAAGTATACTAGATACATTTGGGAAATCACAACACAGGTAGACTGGGACAATGAAATCGTAAAGAATTCAAAGACCAACAGTGAAACAGTATTTTCTCAATAATTAATGTATGTATGGCAATAGGCTCACCCCCTATTACATGGGACTCATAACATAAATAGTGAAAAGTGGGTGTTACTTCTGTGTGCACCTCTGCCTACCCCTTCGGGGATAAAAGGCGTGATGTTATGATGTTATGTTAATGTATGTACTTCTAAAAGTTCTCCAAAAAAACAGAAGATACAATAGGTAGTGTTCTTTTAAAAACAAACTTAGTTTTTGTACTTTTTATGAAGATTTTCTCGAACAATGGTGTATTTTTCCAATACGGTAGTGAAGATGAGGAAAAGATCGGCCGATGTTTCGAATGTAAGATATTTCGTTTTTTTTATACAAGGTGTAGTTTTGAAACCATGTCATTTCTCGGGGGCATGTCACAGAAGTCATAAAGGTTCAATGTAAGACAAAGTTTCAGGCCAATACTTAAAAATACAGCTATAATAAATCGTTTAAAGTTCGACAGTATTTCAGAATAACCGACAGCAATGTTTCTTATTAGAGTTTTATGGAATTAGGAATAATATCAATTACGTGTTTGAGTTTGTGTGTGTTAAGCCGCGTTATAAAACTAGTTACAAGACGCGCGGCGGTGTAGTTCGCACTTACGGATTTCCGTAAATTACAGAAAAATGAAAAATATTTACCTACAATTTTTTTTATTGATTCGGTCTCAGAATCAGAATAGTCGAGTTACCTCCTAGAAAATGACGCTGTTTTAAAACAACACCTTGTATACTTTCGTTTTAAAATAACATAAGCTAGCTAATGAGAGAGAATTGTATTGTGAACCTGATTGAAAAAGAGTAATCTATGGAGTTTCTTGCTCGTTCTTTAAATCTAATCTACACCTACACATTATAATCTACACCTTGGAATGAGCAAATAGCTTCACTTTTAATTTTTTTGTTGACGTTCAAAAGTGCCTTTCTGGTCTAATTGAAATAAATGATTTTGACTATGACTAATATTGAGTATTCATTTTGAGGTAAACAAATAATTCAGATTAGTAAATTTACCCGTATATCAAATGATTCATTGATTACACAATTGAAATTCTCACTTAAAACAGCTTTTATTTAGAGTAATTGAAACTTAACATTGTGATTCAGGTCAGACCCTGAAGACATACCTAAATGGACACCTCTAAGACACAACAAAGCATAACGCACAACCTTTGAAATTTATAAAACCACTTTATTGCACTCAAGTCTACATACAAACATAGACGCCCACATATGTAGGTACTAATGAACTTGTAGTTCAGACGACGATGTCAAAGGCGGCCGTCCGCCTCAGTTCCCCCCTTTACTGCCTTAGTGCCTGCATAGCGAAGAAATATACGTACTTGGGTAGATTAAAATTGTCTACTTCGTTGGTCTAATCTAGATGGTTAGAAGTATAGTTACACCATTCTATCGAGGTTTGGTTTTTAAATAAGTGTTGATTCGGTCTTAACATCAATCGATTTACAAATTCTCCGAAGCATTCCCTTACCAAGAATGCAAAGTGCTCTTAAAGCGCTTTAATTTTTACTTCAATAATTATAACTGTTTAAGAACAATAGTTTAAGATCCATACAATTTTTTTCCATCTGAAATCTCTTCCTTAGAAGTCACTTATTCACACTGGTAAATACATACAAAATACATGTTAAGTATTCTCATCTACCACGTCTACACGTACTAAAACAAAGGCATCTCCGCCGGGATCACAGGCTTGATCTATTCTTCGGCTTAATAGCCCATTCAACATCAGAGTACTCCACCTTTTACGATACTTCAGCACAATCAGAAACTACTTCACCAATAAAACCAACCCGTCTTGGTATTAAACTTGAATTCTGCACATATATCAACCCTGAGAGCCTAAGATGTCCCTAAGGCAGGTATGGCGAACCATTGCCAGGAAATGTTTAATTTTAATTACAACAGCTAAGGATTGAAATTCTTTGCCAGAATCCGTGTCTCTTCAAGGAGGTCTGGCTGTGTTAAATGCCCGAGTGAATAGGTTGCTTATGGGCAGGCAGGCGTGTTTCATTGTAGGCCGCATTATCGGTTGCCACTAGGCGAGATAGTGGCTATGGAACACAATATTTTGAGCAAATCGCTGATCAAATTTATGCATTTGTTTTACCAGCAGTAGATTCGTAAGCTTTGCTACTTCCGATAGACAGACAAAATTGTTATATTGAACATTTATAACACCAAAGAACATTTCCTTACAAAAATCGTATGCCGAGAATACATAAAGGTTCGCCATCCCTGCCCTAAGGTGACCCAAACATCGAACTGTCCTTTGAAGATGTTCATGATACAAGTCACGTTCATATCGGTCGAGATACTTAAAATTCCCTTACAGAGGCAGCATTCGAAATGAACGCAAGTTACACCTTCGAATACTTTGAATATAGATGTCACACGTATGCGTGTGTTTAGAATATGTTATGAACACTAATTGCTTGGGCATTTTGTTCTGGTTTGAAGCGGGTGTGTATTGTTGTTTCTGAATCAGTTGCGACGGTCTTATTGGTTAAGTAGTCACTTTGTGACTTGAGTTCAGCTGAGGTCAATACAAATTAAAACCATACAGCTTAGAACTGTACAGATAAACTAAAATACTTTAATGATTGTAAAGCTTTGATTGTAACTTTAAAATTCTTACCACAAGTAGCTAAGGCAACAGTACCGTTAAAGATTTAAAAGAAAAACAAACTCAAAATTCTGATATCCAAACAAAATTAACCAAAGTTAACCTACTGATCATTAAAAAGCGATTAACAGTACCCACCCATCGCCTACCGAATCAAATTAATGTAAACTAGCTAAAAGCTAACACTCTCTTGTAATTAGAGGCGTTCCGGTAACTACTGTGACGATACCAAAACAATATTAAAACGTTGATAAAGTGTCATTAGCTTAACCTTCCTAATCTCCTCACAGCGATCAGATCAGCTTACCCTTCTCTAAACCTTCCATCAAATAATTAATAAAGTCCATTGCTTTAAATAAGCATAGAAATGTTCCTAGCGCTGTCTTTTAAAAAGAAATTCAATCTTCACACTTTCGAAAAAAGTAATTAGTTGAATCTGTTAAACGTTTCTGATTACAGAGATTTTTATGTCCACAGTCACACCCACAGTGATTGGGTTGGTGTGAAAACAATTATAGATTCGTTGACACTTTATAAAGGCGATAAACTAATCAAAAGTTGTGTTGCAACTCCGAAGTAGGTGTTAATATATGCATCGAGGATCATCGCACGTGATATTTCCGAATTTGATTTGGTCACTTGGTAAAAATTGGATTTGGTAGCTCGTTCCAAAGAGTATAAAATAAAGTGAAGGAGAATACGATACGAGCATAAGATTGTCTAATCTTGAGAATATCATTCTACTATTGAAACTATCTACTCTAGTATTAGCCCATAAATTCTGCTCGACTTTAAGAACAATACAACACTAACCATTGTCAATCTATTAATCAGTTATGCAGTCAAAGAATCTCCTAAAGTTAGAATCAATACAAAAGTTAACTAAGTTAGAATTACACACCCTATAATTGACGAATTACTACTTCAGAATATTATAGAACCAAAACTAAACATCTGACATTTATAGTCTATAAATTATTGCACAGATAAATCAAAAGGTTTTGAAAACGCCATGAATTAACGATGTCGTTGCTGCTAATGGAGGTGCATATTTTCACAATATTAATAGCTTTTAAGTACTAGTAAGAGGCAAGGATCAGCTGGACTTTGATCATGAAGGTATTAAAATGAATGGAAAGGATTTAGAAGGTATAAAGTGGGATGATGAATTAGATGTAATTAAGAAATTGAATGGAATAGAGCTGTAGTGTAATATAGGGAATTCATTGTTGGATTAAATAAGCAACTGATAAGAAAGTGAACGATAAATTAAAAGAGATATATATAAAAACAGCAAAAATTGTGTAGATAAGGAATTAAAGTAGTCAAGGAAAAAAAGTAAATTGTAGTAACAGATGAATTGCGGAACTCCAATTATTAATAAATAAACTATATGACAGTAATAATTAACTAACAAGCCACAAAGACACACCCTTAACACTATTAGCATAAAGTATCTAATAATATAATTGGAGACTCATGTCGTGATCATATCTAGCAGCTTACCATTCACTTGTACACTAACACTAAAAGTACTTTAACGACACAAACGCAATTACTTTTGAAACGATAAGTTATGGGCACACATGCAGGCGCAAGCTGCAGATACACCTGCACATAACATTTACGCACGAGAAAGGAATTAATACTCTTTTTAAGAATACTAAGTTGCCAGCCTATAATGGACTTAGCCATATGAACTCTGGACTTAAATCATTTATGTCAGCCATTGCCTACTAGAGTTATGTCATTGATATATTTGCTAGCAAAACAAGATAAAATATTCGCAGAAGAAAATATTTCATCTTCGTATGCGCTAGATTTTTTGCTTGCAATTTATTATGACCTTGTATGCAAAGGCGTTTAAATTACTCTCATAAAGTATACGTAATGTTGATTGGATAGAATGAAAATAGGTGCACCAAAATTTAAACGGTAGGAATGTTCAGAGAAAAAGAAACAAAATCTTAATTGATACATTTCGCAAACAAGCAAAAGGGTCCAATCTTGCTGAACATCGAAGATAAGTAGCTACAGCAAGTTTCGTTGTCGGGACAAGATCAGCTGTAAAAGATAAAAGAATGCTAAACCTTTCCAAGCATATAAAACAGGCGTTTGAACAAGCCGCGAGCAGGTATCTCAGATTACCAAACAGATGAATAAGTTTAGAAATCAAAACATTTACAGGTACTGCAAATTCTTCCCACAAAGATTCTTATCGAAACCAGTCATAGATGCAATTCTATCGTATTGCGCAAAACTCGGCACGCCAAAATCGCATTCCAACCAGGTAGTTAGCTCATTGGTTTAACCCTTATTACTTATAATGTAAGGCGAGAATTGAATGGCGTGCCGATTTACAATGAGATTTGCGTTTTCAATTCTGAGTTGACATTTTAAATAAGGTTGTCATGTGAATTCGAAGTAGGGACGTGGGATTGGCTTAAGATAATCAACATACTTGGACTGAAACCAAATAGTACTCCTACTAGCATACAAACTAGGCGAGTATCTTCAGGGCGTATCAATTCAACCACTGCATGGTTTAGGGTGTAGAATAATAACCCGGATTTATTTGCTTTTGAATCAAATATTATGGAAAATGTCGTTTACCCCGACAGCTGGATTTAAGTGAATGATTACAAGTCATACAGATAACCGGCAGCCCTGCTCCTATTGTGTTTCGATTCTCATGCGCGAACATCAGGTCGATTCTCAAAACTTATTCTTTTGTGTGAACGTAGAAAGAATTTTAATGCTTCCGTTTGAACTTGGTATAAAATCTCACAATAGAATAGCACTTATTGCGTAATGCCGACCCATTTGATAGTCGACAATCATTTTCTTGGCTCATTTAAGTTTCTGTCCATGTAACTTGGGCCTGGCGTGTTATTCCTATTTGCATAGTACTCAATGTGTTGTCACATGTCACATTTACTGTTTTGTAAAAGCACGATTCCAGGAAGCGGCGTTTATTATGCTTCATAAAGGACTGCTAATAAAATAAACATGTTAAGAGCTAGGTAGAACGTAGAAGCAAGTTTATTTTCATGATCGAATTTCACTAACAGGATATTTACCATCAGATCCTTTCTCGGAATATAAATACCTAAACAGTTTTGTAGTTATAAGATGTTTAGATGCATACCCATATATTTGTGAAAGAACAGAACACATTGTCTAAGCATTGAATCCTAATAAGATAATTATCTTAACATTAGTTAAGGAAACAGTGGCCAGCCCTATTACAATATCATCTAATGCTAACTAAAACAGGTTATGCAAATGCCGCAAGCAGTAGGTTACAATCTACCTTTGCAATGATCGCACCTGTATTGAACAAATCAAAACAATTCTTTCTCCGACCACGTTATTATGAAGTAAAAACGACAATCCAACGGGTGTGTTATAAAAATCTCTACAATTAAACACGTATGTTAGTATGTATGTATGTATGTACACGTTTAGCGGACCGTGGGAACGTGCGCCGGAGTTGAATCGACGAATCCATGCAAAATCCTGTTTCGCTCCAACATTCACTACCTGTTGTAAAATAGGATAGCGAGCTTTATGCCTTGCCTTTATAGCTATTAAAGATTTTATATTGTGGTATAGTGTGGTGTGGCTTTGTAACGGGTGCCATGTTTTCTGGTCTACCTTCGGCGGTTTTGTGGTCTTCTTCCTTATTTGTATTCTTTTGCTTTCGCTCTCTTAAATTTATTCGGCTGTAAAATGTTCCTGCCTTCCTTTTGAAGTCGTTTCTGAAGCTAACACTCTTTTTGCCCTGAGGTACACCCTTTTAAACTAGTTCACCTATGAACAAACTGGCTATCCTGGAATCCATAATATGTTCCAAACATCATCACAAAATCATAACTCAATAACAAACAGAAATAGGATCATATCAAATTAAGAGTTGAATGCGCAGTGACAAGTGTATTATGGACCTGCTCGTTGAATAGTATTCAGATCTCGCACGGTGACTCATCGAATAATGCAACTACAGCTTACATGAATATTAGTAGGTGGTTTGTGTCATAACAACTTACTTTGAACTCTATTCAACCTGTATTGGACGTAAATTGCATTGCGTATTAGAATTTAGAAACAATTTACTCCCGGTATGTTGGGCATGTTTTGCTGCAGTTAGTTCCCATTGAGTATGTTTAGCAGTTTCTTGAGATGACGGCTCCTAAAGTTGTGTAAATTCTATAGTTCTAGTAGTATCTAAAGCTTATTGTTTTAATTGAAAACTAATACCATTAATACATAATGTAGCTGTTATTATGCCTTTTTTATTGTATTGGTCTTTTTTTTTCTCAGTGTCAGGTTTCTAAAGTCTTATTAGGCTTTTCTACTTCAAATTCTTTTAGTTTAGCAATCTTTAAGTATTGATGTAGTAACTGGTGAGAAACCTTTGAGAAATAGCATGACATTAAACGTAACTGAATTTACAAAGCTCAAAACATCGAATTACCAAGCATTTGCGCATTACAACATGTTACATTGAAACTTGTTTTATAACGATAGTTTGTACTACTACATAATTATTCTATATTCCTTAGAGATAGGTGTATACGCTCATATTTATGCTATCCTTGGCCGACTGCGAATTCTTGTGCGAAATATTCGAATATTCTACGAATTTGAATTGCGTATTTGTTTCGGAATGCCTCTTTGGGTACGGTCATTAGTGTCAAGTGAATATTAATTCGTTTTGTTATTTAAGTTTGTGTCTAGTTGTTGTAGTTACGTGTCGCTAGTAAAGGCGATGTTGTTTGGTCTTATTTTCTTAGGTTTAATTGTGGAAATATTATTGAGTTCGTGCTCTAAAATGTGTATACTCAGTCTATATGAATTCATATCTCGACAAACTGTTTGATAGAAATTTCCCTTTGAGTAGATATAATCCTTTATAAACCAAATGTAGGAACTTTGGGTTCATGGACCATCTTCCAACGCCAAACTACAATCTTTAAACAGATTTAACCACAACAAAATTTCTCAATACCACCAAAAAAACAGCCACAATTTCTAGAAAGGTCAAACTATTCGTTCAAAAATGTGAAAAAAATGAGGATAAATTCCTGACATTTGGCATGTGTAGTCCCCCTATCATTACAAGCGAAGCCAGGTGCTTGAACATCAGGCATGGCACGTGCACGCGACATCTGCCGGCAGAAAAAAGAATTTATAATAGTATACGATTAATGTTTGCCTACCTTTGTACTTTGGGGCATCTGTTTTCTATGGAGGAAAAGATGTATCTTAAGGAACAGACGAAGGACTATCTACGGGGTACTTTTTTGTCAATGAAGATTGTTCCTTATAGACGATCGGCTTAATGCCTGCAGTTTCGCGAAGTATTTTGAAGATTTTTCTCGATTATTCGTCTATCTATGCAGAAATGTCGACTAAAGAGCCTATGTTACTCCCAGAAACTTAAGCTATTCGTGAAAGGAGTTTTCAAATCGGTTCAGTAATTTCGGAGCCTTTTTAATGCAAACAAACAAATCTTTCTTCTGTATAATGATAGTGTAGGTATCGAATAACTCACAAAGAAGAGTATTCGTGATGCAGTTTACTCAAATTCTTGTTGGCTCTTTCTTACAATTCTAAATTATTATTACTTTTATCTTCAACGGATACAAGTTCCTTGACTGCGCAGGCCCTTAAGATTATTGATGTGCGCCAGCTGATCCTTTTTTTTTTAAATCGTTTTGTGACGTCATGATACTCGAATCGATCAGCTGTTTTCAATTTTAAATTTTAACGGCAATTTACTGGCTGAGCTGAGGAAAGGTGGAACATTTTATAGGTTGTTGTCGTATGTTACATTTTTTATTACATCACAATTATTAATTAATAAGTGTGATGTCAATACCAATTACGCAATTCGGTAAACATATCCAGGACATCATGTGGTTAGTCGATATAGCTTGTAACTTTCATTTACCTTATTTATTTTTACCTTAATATATTTTTAAGTGTCAATAGTTTTTTTTGCAAATACGGTTCCCTTTATTATGTAGTTCAATATAACCGGCAGATGGCAGTGTGTGGGCAAAAATAGACCATAAAATCTGGCACTTTGGCTCTTAATAGGCTTAAGTTAATTGCTATTTGCTGCACCACCTTTCTTTACTGAGTAATAAATGCTGTTTTCGCTTGATTTTTATGTATTTTTAAAGGACAGATGTAACTTATTTTTGAACTCGTCGCCAGCTGAAGAGGGCGAGGTTTTAGGAATTGATAATATGACACTTTATGAGAATAGTTTAATTTGATAAATAAAAATATACATATAGTGCTGTAATCTTGACTATTGACCCTTTCGGGTAAAATAAGAAAATGAAACAAATATTCATATCACACTTTAAAAACAGTTGACATGCACATACATGTTATAGTGTTAGTTTATAAATACTAGTAGGTATACATATTCATGTCCCAAGTCTGCCGCGAAATGGGACCAGTTCAGCATGTGCAAGCCCCTTAAGTGACTCGCGGACGAACAAGCCTCCAATAAGACACCAATTTTATTAATAAACAAATAATGAAGTTATGGTTTATGTTTACTTAGACTCATAATAATACCATAAAGCAACACTAGCGCCTCTAGCGCCTGTGTAGTTTAAACAATCACAGTTTTTAAAACCACAGATACAAAATAAGTTTTGACATTCAAGCTTTATTGCACACAAATGTAATTACGCTAACTAAACTAGAATTAATCTAAACTTTTACATTAGTTAAAGTATCCAATTTGAGTGTTGTAACAAATAGCCTTATTTATTTAACTATGGTAAAACAACTTATAAGGGTAATAAAAGTCCAAATGTACATTAAAACTCCTTTTAAGTTCTAATTGCTTGCCATTAAATGATTCGAAATCACGTAACGTGACGTAAAAATTTGGACTCATTTTGTTGACTGTCTCGTTGGCCGAGTGGTCGCAAGTGCGACTGCCGGGCAAGGGGTCTCGGGTTCGGTTCCCGGGTCGGGCAAAGTATTACTGGGTTTTTTAAAAATCTCAGTAATAGCACGGAGTCTGGAAATGTGCCCGGTATATGGCAATAGGCTCACCCCCTATTACATGGGACTTATAACATAAATAGTGAAAAGTGCACCCACCTTACATTGTCATTAAGTGCCGAAATGTGCACCTCTGCCTACCCCTTCGGGGATAAAAAGGCGTGATGTTATGTTATGTTATCTTATGTCATTTTGTTATTACGAAATTGTAGGAACGTTGATACAGGTACTGGTTTCAAATTTTTACCGACTTCAAAAAGAAGGAGGAGGTATTATGTTCGGCTGATTGTTTTTTTTTTGTTGATTATATCATAATGATATAACTTAAACTGTCAAACACCAAGCGGTCACCGGTGACCGCAACCTATTGTTCTATAATTGTGTCTACAAAACCGGTACTCGACGAGTTAATGGTCACAAAATTGTAAATTAGGTATCTATATTAAGGTTTTAATGAATAATTTTGTATAGATTTAAATTTATTGACGATGAATGTTTTGTTAAATCATTATGAAGTTATCATTGTTATACAATTTATTGTTTTACAAGAAAATTGGTTAACACTTATTTTAGCATCGTTCTAAAAAGTAAAGGATCGCTAATACTTTATTTATTTATTATGGAATTTTAATTTTTAGATAGGTTTTATTTATTGAAAGAAATGGGTACCTTGGATATTGTTTCAAGTTCCGCAAACATTGGCGGTATAGCTTTTTTATCATACCATAAAATAGTCATCAGTGTCGCCCATGGACACCTGGAACACCAGAGCCGTGCGTACAAGTGCGTGCGCATTACAAGTGCGTTACCGGATTGTTGGGAATTCAGGAATTGGGGAGATTGGGGAAGGGGAGGGTAATTGGGCCTCCGGTAACCTCACTCACACGCCGAAACACAACGCAAGCTTTGTTTCACGTCGGATTTCTGTGAGGCCGGTACTACCGCTATTACTCCGGTCGAGCCGGCCCATTCGTGCCGAAATATGGCTCTCCCACACTTGAAATAAAATATGCGTGTTATAACCGGACTAACAAATATTTTCTTTTGTTTTAGGATTGTTACGGCTCTGAATTCGAAGACCGAGCGATCGCAGACGACGTGAAGAACTACGAACTGATAACTGGTTATCAGAATGACACACACACTACTGTGGAGTTTAGGAGACAGCTTGACACTTGCGACAAACAGGACTTTGTTATTGGGGTAAGCAGACATTGAGTTTTTGTGCGACCACAAACTGTGAGTATTTCTGAAACGGACTTTCAAACCTTCAAGAATTTGTATTCCTTTTGTTCTCCTCTAATGGTATCTTCTGATTAATTTCAAATTTGTTTGCGCAATCCTGGTTATTCATGTCTCTAAGACGCGCCAGGCTTACAGGTCTTGTAGTAATTATAAAAGGGTGTGGCGGCCCAAAAAAATCCTTTTTAAAATTCTGGCAACGCACTTGTAAAGTTGTAACGCGTCTGGTGTTGTGGGTAACAATGTAGAGGTACAGTCCATTCTGGTTGCTTTGACGCCTATACTTAACAGAACTAATCTTCCAATCTAAACCTTACTTTATTCACTTGCTTTTTTTTTCAACAGGATGATACGACACAAATCCTTTGGGCGCTGGGACCGAACGATTCGGACGGACAGCTACCGAAACATGTGAAGAGTGGAGCCAGGCCTTTGAGGCTTCTACAGCCTGTATCAAAACCTGAATCTATACCTCTTAATCATTGGGATGTTAGGTTGACTAATGTGAGTATTTATTTGTTTATTTTTAACATAGATATGAATTGGCCGATTCTATAATTGTATCAGTTTAATAATTTTAATGTCATGTTGATTATTTTACACTGAACAAAGAAACATCACCCAGTATCGGTAATTATGGATTGTGTATGTATCGTGACATGTTGTGATTTTTTTTTTTTTTTTAAAACGTTGCCCCACACTAGGATTTTCTCCTGTGTCGTGGGTGCGTTTACAAACATACAAGTTCACATGCACATGACACCCAGACCCGGAACAACAATCTGTGGATCACACAAAGAATTGTTCCGTGCGGGAATCGAACCCGCGACACGTTGCGCGGCAGCCAGTTGCCCAGCCACCGCGCCAACCGATTATATTGTGAGCATAAAGCCTAGAAATGAAAAGGGCCACATTGGTTGACAAAACTCTGAATTGAGAATTTTATAATTTGCTCATTTCGGTCATCAAAGCTCTGTGCTTGCATTCATTAGATCAATGACACAAAAGACATCTTTCAAATAGCATGATTTGGTATATTATCAAAGTGAAAAGTCAAAATCATTTATTTCAATTAGACCAGGATGGCACTTTTGAATGTCAACAACAAAAATTTAGAAGTGAAGCTAGTTGCTTCCAAGTTGTCCAAGGTGTAGATTCCTATTATTACGGTCTGTTATAGTCAATCAATGTTTTTGTGCTCCATTTTACGAAGTAATTCCATATTTATTACAGCTTTTAAAGATGCCTATGATTATCTACCATTCAATTTATTATCAATTTTTTTCCTTTCAGCTGACAATACCTTACGTAATGGCGACCCTGTTTTGGTGCAAGATCTTCAAAGTGCCTGACCTACCGAAGAAGCACCACATAATAGGCTACGAACCACTGATTGACAGCCGACCTATCAGGAATAATACTCCTGTACAAGATCCTACAAGTATGTCGCCAGTCCATCACATGGTGCTTTATGAGTGCGTCGATGACGATGATCGGCATCTATGGAATGCCTGGGCTGAAGGCGATGGGTACTTTGGTCCTAATAGGCCGAGTGCCTGGGCGACCTGTGCTACTCCTATTGCAGCTTGGGCTATTGGGTCTCGAGGTATGTATCTTGAGCATTATTGAAGTACATAAGCCGTTTTCAGTATCTACTCCTTAACCATCATTTCATTCCATTCGCGTTCCGTTTAAAAACGTGTATAGAGGCCTATCTAAACAAATGTGTATTTTATTACAAAGAATATTAAGAATACGAAAGATTTTGTAATAGATTGTTTGACAAACAAGTGTAACTACTTGAACACGCAACATATCCAGAAATCCCTTATAATATCCATTACAATACTCATACAATAATCTCTTTAGATCCTTTACCAAATCCTTTTTGTTCAACGGTAACTTTGAAATTAACACCTTGACTTCATCTTAACGAAATCCTTCACAAATAATGAACCAGAAAATCTTAATAAACAGCCTAATTTTGAAGTAAATTAATTAGCTTCATTATTTCAGGTGAATTCCTTCCTGAAAACGTCGGAATACCGCTGGGTGAGAAAGGGGGCGTCTCCTACTACATGCTTGAGATTCATTATGATAACCAGGAACTGCATAACGGTGAGTTAATGAATCACAAATTATAATGGCTATTGTTTTGTGATTTATTTGGAATGTTGTTTTTGTGGTATAGTGTAAGTAGAGGTGTGATTATATGAAGTACTGTGTTTGTTTAATGACTCTACATTATATTTTTGAAGACTACAGGAAGGCCTTTGTCCAGCTGTGGACATCGTTCGGCCGATTGATCATGATGATGATGATAATTTGTATTATAGCTTTCGTGAGATATATATTAAATAAATTATTATGTTTTCGGCTTACTCACGTAATAATTTGACGAGGAACTCGACTAGTTTCAAGCCATGCTAGTGGCTCATATTCATGAGCAGCATTTCGCGACCCTCGACGCCGCGACTATCGCGCTGCTACGCAGCATCAAAGTCAAGTCAAATAATTACGTGAGTAAGTCGAAAACATGATAATATATTTGATGATGATAATATTAATAATTTAATATACTTTCTTGACAATATCTCTTCCCTATCTTAATAACTATTTTTTCTCCCTCAGTCCTCGACAGTTCAGGTATCCGAGTTCACTACACATCAGCTCTAAGACAACACGATGCCGCACTCCTCGGCGCCGGTATTGGGGTGTCAGCCCTCCACGTGATTCCACCCAAACAGAAACACTACAGAACTGTTGGAATATGCAGCACTGAATGTACTCAAGCGGTAAGTCATATACAACTTGTAATTTACAAGGAATAATGTGTTTTATTCGGATGGTGGTAAGGGTGATACTTGTAATGTGGTGGGATAGAAGAATAGTGAGAATAGAAATAATATTGTTTATTGTAAAAAAGTTCAACTTCATTCCTTTATAGTATAAGTTGATTGTTGAGTCTCAAATCTTTTATAATAGAAATGTCTACATACTACTGTGTATTGCAATTAATAGATAAGAGAATGAATTACGCCGAATTTACCTACATACTTAGCGTGTTTATAAACATTTTGACTTTTGCAGACTTTACCTGAAGAAGGAGTAAACATTGTGTCAGTTCTCCTCCACGCTCACGGCACAGCTAGGAAGATTTCTCTAAAACATATCAGAGGCAACCAAGAACTACCAAGAATATCAGAGGTAATTATATTGTGGTTAACGCCATCTACATTCTATATGGATTACTATTTTCCGCAATGTGTACTACAAGTAGTTTGACATGCTTTTACTAGATGGCGTTAGCACTAACTTTATGTTAAGAAAGTAGCTCGTTGGAATTTGGGTAGATGGCGTTGAGCGTTATATTCAAGTAAAATGATTCTGGTGAAATATAGTAGATGGCGCTAAAATTATTTTTTCTATTTTCCAGGAAAATTCATATGACTCCCACTACCAGCAGTCTCGCATTGTTCCTCGTGGAAGGAAATTCATGAGAGGAGACACTTTGATCACTGAATGCACATACGATAGTACTTCAAAGGATAAACCTATATTGGGAGGCTATTCTGCTAAACAGGTAAGATTTCATTGCTAAGTTAATTTCTGTGTTATGTCTCTTGCATGAAAGTCTGTTATTGAAAATCGAATATCTGGTAAATTAACAATATAGTTTTATTTGAAATTATTTCAGTCTTAAGCCCCTTGCATTAAGGTGCGTTTTTAACTACTTAGTACCAGTAATAAAATTCATTTTTAATGTTTTACAGGAAATGTGCCTATCCTTTATCCTATACTATCCAAGAACGGACCTGGCTGGCTGCTACTCGATGACACCTGTTAAAGAATTCTTCGAAACGTTTGGAGTTAAACATTTCTATGGACTGAGCTTTACACAGGTCGAGAATATCTTCCTTTCTTCTGGGTGAGTGTAATGGACGTCTTAAAATATTGCTACACAAACACTGTGATAGTAATTATATTATATTATCCTTACTTAGGGCCGAAACACATAATCGCGTTACTCGCCGCAACGCTAAAATCGGCAGTTTACGTTGCGGCGTTACGGCGTCGTGAAAAAGAGCGTTTTATTGTCGTTCGGTAGGGTAACCAGTTCGTCGTGATTTGTAATTGTGGACGTATCTCTGCCATGGACCATCGTGAAAAACTTATTGATTATTTGTTATGAAGAAGACATTACTCTGCTATGCTGGAACGAATGACGCTGCGTTACGCTGCGTTGCGGCGCCGCGCCGCGTAAATCGGCAGTGACGCTACTGTCGATTCTAGCGGGGCGGCGCCGCAACGCCGTTATGTGTTTTGGCCCTTAGCGGGACAGTACTTACTTAGTACCTGATCAACTTATGTCACAGATAGTTCATACAAATTACGTTCTTAATTCAAATTTATCTGGTCGATAACGGCTATCCAACAGCTGTAGCCAAATGCCATCTAGAGCTTATCTACATGTAGCATAGACAACCAAATTATATGGAATTGTAGTTTTCTACTCTCTCTGTAGACAAGCGCTAAAGTTGCGTTTGGCTAAAGACACAGATATTGTGAAATAGTCCCTAAGTCTAAAATACAGATTCTAAAATTAAACCTCAGCGAGGAGAGGTCGAGGTAATTACTATAAATTTGAAAAGTTCTGTTGTTCCAAGTTTTTCGATTTTAAGTCTTGTACAGAGCATACTCCAATTGTAATAAATCTACTTAAGTTTGCAAGTACATAAATAGTAATGACACTTATCTACTTAAAATGTATCCCTCTATACTGAAAACTCATATTCAAATATTACAGAACCTTCGAGAATTTACCAACACTGCCGCTATCAGATGCTGAGGCCTCGAAGCACGCGATGAACGACACGAACGCTGAGCAAGGAGTTCAGGGAGATGATCAAGGAGTCGGCTTGATGAGTGAGTAACTACATATACCTTTTTAGTAGTATGATATTTAGGCAACTGTTTTTTCGGTCACATTGGTTGAATGGCTATCCTAAAATTTAGTAAAGAAAGAAAGATAATGAAAAATGGTTTATTTGCACACCGTCACAAAGTACAATAACACAAAAAAATTAAACTGTGAAGACGGCGCAAAAAAACCAGAGCTCAGCAGGTATTAGTGGGTTTGTCGACTTTAAAATTTAGCTCTATAGTATTTGATATAACTATAATATGTACTACATGAAACTAATAACATAATTCGCCTTAATAGTATGAATGTGATTATAAAGTGAAGCTATGTGTCTCATTCGTCGAATGAATGATTTATAAGTTGGAAACATATTTTTAATATGCAAAGCCTTTTTTAAAAGATAAAAAGATAAAGATAAAGATGTATTTATTTCTAAGTCCATGGTACACTGAGATCTTACAATGACATAGAAACACATATACTATTTCATTTCTGGTGTACTAATATTAAATAAGCTAAGTCCATGCAAATCTTAGACATTACAATAATCTTCATTTGATACAATTTATTCATTAAAAAAAACAATAATACATTTTTCGTCCAAATTGTTATGTCAAAAAATAAATACCAAACAGAATAAAAAAAAAAGAAAATATATGTCATAGTTACTGGTTCTAATGTAAAAATATATTTACATATTAATCATAATGTCAATATTTCTAATAGCATCAAATATTAATTACAAGGTCAAAAAGGATGATTTAAAAATTCGTTAACGGAGTAAAAACACATGTCCAGGAGCCAAGTAAACATTTTACATTTGAATTTATTCATTGGTAACATTTTCAATGCAGGTGGTAGTTTATTATAAATTATCATCAACTTTACATATTCTAATCAATTATCATCAACTTTACAGAGGAACTAGTGATCTGGGAGCCTCCAGAATTCCGCAACAAGTCGTTCATGGCGCACCTGAACGAGATGCCGTGGGCTGAGCCACTGTTAACCGAACAAATTGAGAAGACGCTCTACAAAGGCATGCATATGACCTTCTGTAAGAAGAGGGACGATAGTCTAGGAGTGGTGAGTGTTCTATTTATTTTTGTAGTACTGTCCCGTAATTTTTGTATTAACTTTACACCATTAATTTATATAACCTTATAGTGTTCGCTTAGAAGACTTTTGTTGCTGATTTTGAAATTGGCAACGCAATAGATGCAATTTTTTTTTGTGGGATATACTGGTAATCGTGCAGACGGATCCTGATGGTAAGCAATCGGCGTCGCCCATGGACACCTGGAACTCTAAAGGCGTTATAAGTGCGTTACCGGCCTTTTGCGGAGTAGGAGTTTGAGGATTGTTGGGGAGATTGGGGAAGGAGTAATTGGGACTTCGGTAACCTCACTTACATGACGAAATACAACGCAAGCCTTGCTTCACGTCGGTTTTCTGTGAGGCCGTAGTATCACTCCGGTCGAGCCGGCCCATTCGTGATCATGGCTCTCCTACACTTTTTTCTTAACCATATCTATAAACCTAATCGAATATAAATTGAAAAGATCAAAGTATATTTTTTGTCTGTCACATACCAAAAGCACCTAAAACAATAATACCTTTCTTTTCCAGCCTATACAAATACAGAGCTACCCGAACTACACAGAATTAACGGATAATGAAACATCAGAGAAGTCCTGTCACTATAAAAGCGTGAATTTACCGTCGGTTACAAAAACCTCCGGTTCACAAACCAGTCGGTTTAGCTGGTTGACGATAGCAACCCTTTGTACAATACTGGTTGTTGCGCGGTAATAAAGGACCATGTTATTTGTTGGTGGGGACAGATTTGAGAGAACTAGAAGGCTTTATTCGTGTGCCTTATTTGTAACAACATTGAGAAAATTAAATCGATTGCAATACACACATCGATTTCTGTAGTCATATCGATTATTTATTGTTATTTAATTTATTCGATTATTTATTGCCTGCCTCGTTGGCCGAGTGGTCGCAAGTGCGATTGCTGGGCAAGGGGTATCGGGTTCGATTCCCGGGTCGGGCAAAGTATTACTGGGTTTTAAAAAAAATCTTTGTAGTAGCACGGAGTCTGGCATTGTGCCCGGTATATGGCAATTTTTTTTTTTTTTTTAAGGGGGGAAAATCATCGAATGACTGCCCCCGCCTGGGTGAGGCGGGAGGGAGTGTCAGACTCTTACTGACTAAAAACCACCCCGTTCCTTCTCCTGCACGTCGAGCCGGAGCCCCGGTTACCCGTTAGGTTCTCCGCGACTCCGAATCGGCATCGGCCCTATTGGGCCCCATCTGTGGTGGTCTGATGGCTCTTTGAGGCGCGCGCGGAACGCGACGCGCCGTACGCTCGGGTCTGTTTCTGGTCGGACGGGGAGCCACCCATGCTCGCCGTCCGCAGGCCCGCGCTTACGGTGGCCGGAGATCGTCCCGCGATCCCCGACGCCCGGTGTGTCCTTCGCGATGGCTGGGTTGCGAGGAGGCAGCGCTTCGCTGCCTCACGCGTCCCGCCTCCTCCTTAGCTAGCATGACTGCTTCACAAAAGGAGGAGACGGCATCCCAATCCCCCTCGCTCCGCATCATGGCCTGCACTAGGCCCGGACGCGAGAGGTCGCCATCGCCGATCACTTCCCTGAGGACACGGCGGTGCTCAGCCCACGAAGGGCATTCTCCCACCGTGTGTTCCACCGTGTCCTCAGGGCGGCCCTCGCAGTGATGACACCCGGGCGTTTCCTCCCGCCCCATCAGACACAGGTACCTCCCGAAACTTCCATGTCCGGTGAGGACCTGCGTCAGGCGGTAGGTGAGGACGCCGTAGCGTCTCTCAAGCCACTCCTCAAAGAGGGGACTTACCGCTGCAATGGCAGCGAGCCCAGGTATATGGCAATAGGCTCACCCCCTATTACGTAGCACTCATAACATAAATAGTGAAAAGTGGGTGTAACATTGTACAGTGGCATAATGTGCACCTCTTCCTACCTCTAACCTACCTCTTCGGGGATAAAAGGCGTAATGTTATGTATATTAATTTATTCAAAGTTTGACTTTTGGCAATATTTAAAAGTGCCTTAAAATGCTCTGTGCCTTAATATTTTTGAGACAAATATCTTTTTATGACTTTGCTATGAAATATTTCAATGTTAAGACACTAACTAGCCATACATTTATTATTTTGACATCAACTAAAAAACACTTTCTTCATTAAAATTTCTCACAAATCTGTCCCCACCCTAATCAGAGCCAATGATTCGTTGTTTTTCGTTTTTATTTTTTTGATAATTTTTACTTTTTAAAATGTTTTCGACCGACAAATAAAATAGTATTATTCAGCCAAATTATGTATCATAATTTGCGAATATAAAATATGTACAGTTTTGTTTTATGTATCTTTTGTAAGGGCTTTAGGGTCCTATTTCATTTGGACACTGTATTCGTGCGACTGGTTGCGCAACCATCAAACTGTACACAGCTATATGGAGGGTATCTTAAATAGTGTAAATTTGGTAAGGCAACCAAATTGGGTAGCTTCCAGGGTATCAAAATTAAAAATCTAATTAGTCAGTTAGATAATGAAAAAATATTTTTTTTTCTCGTGTTAAGTTGCAATACTTAGATAAAATTTTGCTAAGTTTAGGAGTGAGATGTTGTTACGTCATAACGTGCTACAAAATGTGACACGCTGTGACGTCACACGATATTTCAAATTAACTCGTCGAGCACCGTCATTATAGACACAATTATAGAACAATACGTTGCGGTCACCGGTGACCGCTTGGTGTTTGACAGTTTAACTCGTCGAGTACCGGTTTTGCAGACACAATTATAGAACAATAGGTTGCGGTCACCGGTGACCGCTTGGTATTTGACAGTTTAATATATTGTTGAAAGTATTTAATTTTGTGAGAAAAGAAAAAATACGTGACTAATGTTTTAAATTAATCTACCAGACGGACATTAAAATAAAATTTAGGAAACTACCCTATTGTTAATGGCAACCGAGTCACCAGATCCCGCAACTATTAAACTGTCAAACACCGCGAGGACACCGGTGACCGCAACCTATTGTTCTTTAATTGTGTCTATAATGACGGTATTCAACGAGTTAATTTGAATCAAGCGAAGTTGCGCAATGTAATGGAATGGATTAGAAAAACAATTGTTAACTCTACGAATCAACTAAAAATCACTTGAGTAACCCGCGATTTTTAGTTAATTTAGTATGTCTCATGATAGTTATTATAAAAACTCTACGAATGTTCATTTTGAATGACATGCTAAGCGGTTGTTGATGGGACATATTAGCTGATACGAGGTTTGAAGACTAGTCCGTATATCCCCAAGCGGTCACTGACCGCTCTCCACTAAATACATTATAGACCTTATTTCCAATGCTTAGAGACTACTTTTGTATGAACAAATATAGGGGATGATTTTCAACAATTTTTAAGTTGTGCGACTATGGTGTACTAATGAAATAAGGTTCATAATCGACGGTTATATTTTTATAACGAGGTAGTTAGGTAGCTTGAGTGAGTGGTTTATGTGATTATTGTACTTATGTGTGTCTGTATGTATGTGCAGATAGCGATAAGAAAATAATTGTGGAATTAACGTATTCTTTTGTTTTGACAAAAATCTTTATATGAAATGAACTTTGATAGCCGTAAAACTGCTGCTGAAGTAAATTAGCCTTTGCCTTTAAAAGGGAAGGGGATTCGGCATAATCCCCACATTTGGTAAACAGTTTGGGGATCTTTGGGTAAATTTTGAGACTGCTACTACAATGTGGCTAATCTCAATTTTTTAACATAGGCCTTTCTGTATTTAGACAAATTTTATAAAATTTATTTTTGTTTACAAAATAAAAATAAGTTTTGTCGCTATCTGTACTATAATCGTTAATTACAATTTTTCCTTTTTGTAATTTTATAAAACTTTTACAACGTAGTGAATATATCCAAGTGATTTTTGTTTATATTATGAAAAAAAAATACAATGGTGCGCTTGTAATCAATTTTCAACATCACCTCCATACTAATAGGGTTTAAAATAAATTGCAGCAGCTATGGTTAAGTTGAGAAATTTACTTCAGTCCTGATTGAGGGACTTTTTTGTCCATATATGTACATGTATGTTTGAAAAGGAGCTTGTATTGCTCACTTATATCATTTACATAATAATTATGTATATTCCTATAGTATACAAAAAACGTAGTAATTGTAATGCGGTGTATAAAATCTGTTCATAGTATTGGAAAGTTCAACAAACGCTTTTACAGTTCGTTCAAACAATTTTGACTTCTATTTCTTTGGTATAGTGATGTCGTTGAAGGTAAATAGAAATATGTAATCTGTAATTTTAAAATATGCCATTGATGCATTTATTTTAAGTCTTATGTCTAACGAGATAGATTTCAAAATTGGTTTGGCTGACGTAAATGGTTCTTTTTTCGTATATTGTGGGGTCATTGAAATGGTTGTCTATTAGTGGCCAGCATTAAAGTAGAACTAATGATAAAAGTCTGAAACGAGGGCCTAACTTAAATGTTCCAATTTCAAATTAATTTTTTTAATTCCTATTTTTTTTATTTAATGAAAGCAATGATTAGTTTGTAATAATGATAATTGTTAATTCTTAATTCGAATGTGTCTGTGTTTTTGTAACTGGTAACTATTAAGTTATTTTTTTTAATTACTTAAAGGTTTCACAATTTAGTTAAACACATTTTAGGCTGTGCTTACTTAGCTCCGTAGTGCCTTGATGTCTGTAAAGTCTAGCCTTCAAGAAATCTAGATTTTTAAAGAGAAATGTGTAGGAAAAGTCATTAGTGTGACGTAATTTTTTACAACGGCAACACCAATAAAATATCGTTCGATATTTGAATTATTATGATATTTTTGTACAATAATTTACTTATACTTTTTTAAAAATAAAATCTTCCTAGAAAGGTTTTTGAGTCAAATAAAATGAACAATTTGTTTGCATTTTACTATTAATTATTTTTATTTATATTCGCTCTTATGAGTTTTAGTTATAAGAATACGCTTAGTAATTAAGTTTTATTTATTTAAAAAAGTCAATAAAAATGTTTTATTAAATTAAATATTCGTGTTTTTTTCTTAGAACTAATAAAAATAGATAGAGAGATGTTACTCAGTAATCCATGTGACAATCACTATGACAAATCATAAATCAAAAGGAGGTATATACTGACATTCTTCAAACGAAGTGACTACTGAGAGACATATACCTATCTCTTTCTTACACTAACTTATTTAATAGATTTCACTTCCAGTCCTCTTAGTATTAGGGTTAGTCTGAACATAATAGTCAGGATATTTAATAAAATGTGTCGTATGAGTATTGTGTGAAGTAAAATAATTCCATTTATAATTCTGAGTAGTTTCTACGGCGCCATTTTTTTTATTAACTGCCGTATTAGAACTAGAACTGGAAGTGAAATTAAATTGACTGTTTTGACCCGTGGGAGTAATTTGGACGTTAGGATTGAGTGGTCCTTGGGGTACATTTGGGTTGTTCTGATTGCCAGGAGTAGAAATATTTGGCAAACTTTGACTCGATTGAGTCCATTGACCTACTCCATTAGGATTTTGATTGTAAGGGTTAATTTGATATATGGGAAGGATTTGAGGTGGCGGAACTTGATTGGGATTATTTTGATTTTGACTTTGACTTTGGGGTGTAAATTGACCGGTAGGTTTAATGCTTGTTTGGCTATTGAAATTGAATTGCGAATTAGATTGAGCTGAGAATTGACCGGAGGTAGGTGTGGATCCAAATCTATTAACAATTTGTTCTGTGGCTGTCAAAGATTGTGGCGAAGGTGTTGGGAATCTATTAGAATTTAGTGGGACTGTGTCTATGAAGGGGTTAGGTCTTTGTGGATACGTCTGTGGTTTCTGTCTATGCGCTTCTAGAGCTTGCCAGTTGATGAACCAAAATGGTTGTTTGTCTATAGGTAGCTTGCTGAGCCTGTCAATCAGGTCCCTGTCTCCATTCGCCTCGATTGGCAGTCTTTGTGTTGTGCCTTCGCCGAAACTGGAAGATAATTTTTTTGTTTGTTAAATAATTATAATGTGTGAGGAATAAATTAATTCCTGGACATTTTATAGTGTCTAAAAGTTACAGAATAATTACGAAGTTTGAGATAAAAAAATGACGGTCTGATTTGTAAAGCATTATTATTATTATTATTCAAACTACCAGTTTACTGATACAATATTTAAAAACTGCCTCGTAGGCCGAGTGGCCGCAAGTGCGACTGCCGGGGGTCTCGGGTTCGATTCCCGGGACGGGCAAAGATTAATACTTTGCACGGAGTCTGGAATTGTGCCCGGTGTGTGGCAATAGGCTCATGGGACTCGTAACGTAAATAGTAAAAAGTGGATGTTACATTGTCCAGTGTCATTAAGTGCCGTAATGTGCACGTCTGCCTGCCTCATCGGGGATATAAAGGCGTGATCTTTGTTATATTATGTAAAATTTATATAATACAAAGTTTACTAAATATTTCACAGTATCAAACGTTAGTTATCACATTTCTTAGCGTTTTCCTTAAGAAAAGTAAGACATACAACATCCTCTTTGAATATTATCTCTAGTCTTTATTAAAACTTGTATTTAGGAGGAACTTATTGACTTTTAACGAATGGAATTTCGATTTTTTACAACAAAATACATGTTTACTACACGAGACCTGTTTCAAACAGGGAAATCGTTATATAAAATATAAAAAGGCTACCAAGTTCGAGTTGGAATTCGTGGGACTAGTTATTTGGAGAACTTTTATTTGGAGAACTTTTATTTTT
Organism: Spodoptera picta; assembly: GCA_038387885.1. Lineage (NCBI taxonomy): Eukaryota > Metazoa > Arthropoda > Insecta > Lepidoptera > Noctuidae > Spodoptera > Spodoptera picta. Next base: position 225,958 of record JAZHFQ010000530.1, read on the forward strand.
ATTTTCGTTTTAATTTGAACAAATTGATAAAGAAGATTAGTATATGTACTTAGTTTCATAATAAAGTAAATATTTTAAGTTTAAAAAAGTTTAAGTTTAAAAAAGTTTAAGTTTAAAAAACACAACGTTGCCCCGCACTAGGATTTTCTCCTGTGTCGTGGGTGCGTTTACAAACATACAAGTTCACATACACATGACACCCAGAACCGATACAGCAATTTGTGGATCACACAAAGAATTGCTTCGTGCGGGAATCCAACCCGCAACACGTTGCGCGGTAGCCGGTTGCCCAGCCACCACACTAACCTTGTTGTCAGCCTTATTATGACCAACACTGTGGCCTATTATGTACAGGCAGACAAGCAAAATTTGGCTTTAGAACCATGACATTATAATGATAACTTTTAAAAATAATGTAATTATGGTTGTGTGTTTATTACCGGTCTGCAAGAGGATCGACGGTTGTGGTCGTCCTGTTTGGCGTCTCAGGAAACCCGATGGGACGAGATCCTGCGAAGGAAGGTCGTTGACCCGTGACGAACGAGAACGTCACCACAATCAGGGCTGATATAGATATCTGTAATATAAGTAGGTAGTATCAATTATGGGTAACTTACACGTATATTCAAATTGTATAATTAATTAATTAATAATAAGTCGTAAAAAAATTCTCAGTAGTAGCACGGAGTCTGGAAACGTGCCCGGTATATGGCAATAGGCTCACCCCCTATTACATGGGACTCATAACATAAATAGTGAAAAGTGGGTGTTACTTCTGTGTGCACTTCTGCCTACCCCTTCGGGGATAAAAGGCGTGATGTTATAATAAGTTCGTCCACTTTTATGCTTAAATCAACAAAACCTTTGGGGTAACCAGTAGATTTATTACTTATTTTTATGTAAAGGTAACTAAAAATATCAGTTTAGGTACCTACTCACGTAAAAATGAGAAAATCTCTGGTAGAGAGTATCTTTGGTTTTACGTAGTAAATTTACTCGCGTAAATATACTTAAAAAAGTTCTACTACTTTTGAGTCATAGAGGGACTCTTCCTACTGTACACGAGGAAGAATATGCAGTATGCAGAACCGGCCTTCCACCTGCAGAAAAACGGTCACACACGACACGCAACAAACCACTCGCTTGGAGAAGCGAAAAATCTCAGGAGTTGTTGACTCAACGGCTCCGGGCAGCTCGAGTCGCGGGCCGTGCTGCATACTGCGTGCGGCAAATTCATTCCCTCAGTGGAATAAAAAACTAAATATTTTGCCAGTTGTTAGTATATGGTATGTTCATTTAAATACATGCTATCTAGACTCTTCAGTTGAACACAAATACACAGTTCCTAAAATTCTCCCAAGTCAGTCTCCAGATCCTATGTCAAAAATAGTTAAGTAGAACTTATTAAACAAATATCTCCGAAGGCTTGTGTTTTCGAAGAAACGAAAACCTCTAACAATATTATGTTAACAAAACGACTTCGTATTTAAATAAAATAGGTATATAATTGACGTCACTTTTTGCGAGTGGCCAATATTTATTAATCATGTTTCTATCGTTTAAAAAAGTATTTAAAATTGTTGATTGGCTTCAAAAATGGTTTTCCTCAATTATGATATAAGTATCAAATTGTAATAACATAGTTTATAGGTAGATAATAATGACTTATGTAGGTATGTACTTCATTACCTTTACGATATGACAACAAAAAAAATGATTGAGGTAAATTTTTATTAAATAAAATTATATCACGTCATCAAAAGCCAACGACTACATGTTCTTTTGCTCAGTGGCTTAACTACAGAGTAGCTAGTTGGAAAAATGGGGCTCCGTCCAGAGGGTCATACCTGAACTTCTCGATTATAAAAGGGAAATAGGGTCCATCCGATGAATTTTGTCTAGGACCTCTTACTGTATAATTATACTGTTATTGTTGAGCTATAGGCATCCTGGACATATAATAAGGAGGTTATAATAGGGTAGTTTCCTAAATTTTATTTTAATATCCGTCTGGTAGATTAATTTAAATCATTAGACACGTATTTTTTCTTTTCTCACAAAATTAAATACTTTCGGCGATATATTAATTTTAAATATCGTGTGACGTCACAAAGTACTACAAAATGTAGCACGTTGTGACGTAACGACCCTCTACTCCTAAACTTAACTCCATTTTATCTAAGTAGGTAATGTAACTTAATACGAGAAAATAAAAAAAAATGTGTCAAATATTTTTTCATTACCTAACTGACGGACTAATTAGAGTTTCTATTTTCGTACCCTGGCAACTACCCTATAGCATATAAACCCTATAAAGGAGGTTTGCAATTATCTCCAGGCTTGGCAGACGGGTGGGAGATCAGGTGTATTGAGATTAGTAGTTTTATAAATACATAAAAACCCTTCAATGTAGGAACTCCTAATTATTTCCAGTTTGTTTTTGATGTTCTTGTATCTCTCATTTTGTTGACTTAAGGGTTCAATGATCCAGTGGTCCAGGACTAGGGCAGAACTAAACTGTCTAACTGTGTACTTTCCTTAATAAAAAATAAATTATTTCGACTGTTCAATACAATACACTGCCTATTAAAAAGTAACACTTTCCATAATTGATTGTATGCCCAACTTAATTCTAGTATTTTTGTAGCTGATTTAAAAAAACAAATATGCTTTTTGACGTTAGAAAAATGTGACGTCACAAAACACAATCTCGTACACAATTCATAGAAAACTGTCGTTTTTGACAGTTCCAAAAAAGTATTGAATTTGATTAGTTGGCAAGTATGTACCCAATTCTCAGTTGTATGACACAGACAAGAACGACCACAAATAAATGAGTCCATGCCATTATCTAGGTATTTATTTTACAAATATCTATAATACTATGCATCTGCACATAATGTTTATAAACAGAAGGTAATATACCTATTAAACCGGTTGGCCTTTAGCAAAAACTACGCAAAATCATTTTATACATATTGTAAAACATATCAGATTAAGGTAAGTATATTACAACATCTGCACTTAAATTTCGACTTTACCACTAAATATTAGAGTTGAGAATCTATTAAAGACATCTAACACAGAAGTGTACACAGATATGCCGTTGTCTACGCTTTACGATGAAAAAACGAACATTAATTTATTGCATACATTTTATTATAATAATTGATTGATTCCTTTGTCGTTTGTAGTGACTTTTGCTTGCAGTTTTTTCCGAGCTTTTTTTGCATTCTAACTCGATACGTGATGGAATTAAATGATATCACATTAGTAGATAGTACTAAGTATTTATAGGTAAGTAGATAAGTATGTATCTAAATGGTACCTACATAATTTTAAATGAATTTTTAACAACTAAAGTTTTTAAGCTAATGTTTATCTCAAAAAACCTGCTCAAAATACCTTTTGATACAATTCTCACGATATTGATAATGCTTTGTCAGAATTCTAAATTAGCCTCACATTTCCACGTAAAATTCACTTAAGTCTTAAACAATGAATTTAATGACCGGTTCATCTTGAACTGTGCTGTGACTAACATCAAGCATTCTTTATTCACTATGTTATCTAATTAAACATCTTTATGAACGACTTTTAAGTCATTAATTTGATAAAAAATAAAAAAAACTAATTTGTAATTGTAAAACCAGTATCGCACACACAATCACAGATAAAAAACAAATCTAAATTTAAAAAAAAGTAACTCACCAACCACTTCATTTTAAAAACAAATAAATTCGATTTTTAAACTTCGAAATAACAAGCACTCTGTTCCACGTTTTAAAAGCGACTGCTTGGAGCGTGTATTCGCGTTCCACTAAACGAAAAAATTTAAAAAAATCTTGGTTTAAGGAAAACCAAGTAGTCTTTGACCACCTGTAGCAAGTTTATACCGGTTTGTTGATATACAAATTGCTAATGTTTATGTTTATTTGATTTATTTTACCGTTTTGACAGCGAGATTACCCACTTTTTGTCTGTTTACGCAAATTTTGGACGACGCGCACTTTCTTAATAGATTCTAATGTATAAGTAAATAAGTAAAGTTTGTTATGATATTGTATTGTGTCCGAAATGTTTAGGAATGATGTCAAATAAGGATATTATTTTTTGAAACTAAATTAATTTATTCATTTAAAAATGGGTTGGGTATACCAGTTTTGGGACAGTTTGTAGGTACCTAAGTGGTCTCCGCCGAGTCCGCAGACCCGCCGGTCAGACAGGCCCCATGTGGTCCGCGTTGGGCGCTGAAACAACTGGACCGGGAGCTGCTCCTGGAAGCCGCTATCGTGCAGGCCTGGGTGATACCACCGGTCAGGCCTGCCGACATCGACGATGAGGCTAAGTGGCTCCAGGACGCCATGTCCAGGATTTGTGACGTGGCGATGCCCCGGATCCGATCGAGGCAGCAAAAGCGCCAGGTGTACTGGTGGTCGCAGGAGCTGGCGGCGTTACGCAAGGCGTGCGCTGCTGCGCAACGCCAGTACACTAGGCACCACAGGCGCCGCATCCGTCCTCCAAATGCGGAGGCGAGAGAGGCGGAGTTGTACGAGGGATACAGGGCGGCCAAGGCCCTCCTCAAGGTGGAGATATTGCGGGCCAAGGAGGAGGCCCGCCGAGAGATGCTGGGGACTCTGGACAGAGATCCGTGGGGACGCCCGTACCGGATGGTACGCGACAAGCTCCGCGCTTGGGCTCCCCCGCTCACTCAGAGTCTCCGGCCAGAAGTCTTGGAGGAGGTGATTGGCGCCCTGTTCCCCCGACTGTGGAGGGGCTTCACCCCTCCGTATATGACTCCGCCCCCTGCGGTGCCCGACGCGGGCTACAGCGACGACGACGATGACATCGTCCCAGAGGTGACCGAGGCAGAATTGAGAGCGGCGGTGCGCCGGATGCCTCTCGGGCCTCGATTAATCGGTCTCTACAGCGCATGCTTGGAGAGAGGCCAGTTCCCGCTTCTCTGGAAAGCGGGCAAACTGGTCCTCGTGCGGAAGACGGGGCGCCCTGCGGACTCTCCGTCCGCATACCAGCCCATAGTGCTGCTCGACGAGGTGGGGAAAGTCTTCGAAAGAATCATTTCGAACCGCCTCGTCGCGCACCTGACGGACATTGGGCCGGACCTGTCGGACGGCCAGTTCGGCTTCCGCAGAGGGCGCTCCACGGTGGACGCCATCATGCGCGTTAGGGACCGGATGACGGGGACTGCAGGGTCCAGGGGTAAGGTCGTAGTGGCGGTGTCTCAGGACATCGCCAACGCCTTCAACTCCCTGCCCTGGAGCTGCATCCTGGAGGCACTCCGATATCATCGGGTGCCTACCTACCTCCGTCGTGTTATCGAGGCATACCTGACGGACAGGTCCGTCATTTACCCCGGTCACCGGGGCGAGTGGAACCGGCGAGAGATGTCACGCGGTGTTCCACAGGGTTCGGTTCTGGGGCCGCTCCTGTGGAACATCGGTTATGACTGGGTGCTGCGCACCGACCTCCCGAACGGCGTTAGCACAATATGCTACGCCGACGACACGCTGGTGCTAGCGCACGGGAGGTCGCACCAGGCGGCGGCCGACTTAATGGCGACAGCGGTTGCGACAGTCGTTGAGAGAATCCGGCAGTTGGGACTCGAGGTGGCGCTCCACAAGTCCGAGGCCATGTGTTTTCATGGCCGCGGGAACGCGCCACCTCCGGGTGGGTCCCAAATAACGGCGGGAGGAGTTACCATCGGCGTCGTGACGACGATGAAGTACCTAGGACTCGTCCTCGACAGTCGGTGGAACTTCATTGAGCATTTCAAAGAGGCTGCGTTCAAACGCATCCTCCCCAACCTCGGGGGGCCAAACGCCTCCTGCCGGAGGTTATACGCCGGGGTCGTGCGGTCCATGGCCCTCTACGGCGCCCCTGTTTGGGCGCCAAACCTGTTGCGGCGTCCCGCTCGGACGCTGCTCATGGCACAGAGGGTCATGGCGATCCGAATGATCCGCGGATACCGCACAATCTCTGGGGAGTCGGCGAACCTCCTTGCCGGATTACCGCCGTGGGATCTGGAGGCGAAGGTGCTTGCGCGCGTGTACGGCATGCGCGCGGAGGCACGTCGCCGGGGCGAAACCCCGCTGCCGCGCCAAATAGGTGCGTGGCGGGATGAGCTCCGGCGCGATCTCATGGCGGAATGGCAGCAACGACTGTCGCAACCGAGGGCTGGGCTCGCTGCCATCGCAGCGGTAAGTCCCCTCTTTGAGGAGTGGCTTGAGAGACGCTACGGCGTCCTCACCTACCGCCTGACGCAGGTCCTCACCGGACATGGGAGTTTCGGGAGGTACCTGTGTCTGATGGGGCGGGAGGAAACGCCCGGGTGTCATCACTGCGACGACCGCCCTGAGGACACGGTGGAACACACGGTGGGAGAATGCCCTTCGTGGGCTGAGCACCGCCGTGTCCTCAGGGAAGTGATCGGCGATGGCGACCTCTCGCGTCCGGGCCTAGTGCGGGCCATGATGCGGAGCGAGGGGGACTGGGATGCCGTCTCCCCCTTTTGCGAAGCATTCATGCTAGCTAAGGAGGAGGCGGGACGCGTGAGGCAGCGAAGCGCTGCCTCCTCGCAACCCAGCCATCGCGAAGGACACACCGGGCGTCGGGGATCGCGAGGCGATCTCCGGCCACCGTAAGCGCGGGCCTGCGGACGGCGAGCATGGGTGGCTCCCCGTCCGACCAGAAACAGACCCGAGCGTACGGCGCGTCGCGTTCCGCGCGCGCCTCAAAGAGCCATCAGACCACCACAGATGGGGCCCAATAGGGCCGATGCCGATTCGGAGTCGCGGAGAACCTAACGGGTAACTGGGGCTCCAGCTCGACGTGCAGGAGAAGGAACGGGGTGGTTTTTAGTCAGTAAGAGTCTGACACTCCCTCCCGCCTCACCCAGGCGGGAGCAGTCATTCGATGATTTTTCCCCCTTAAAAAAAAAAAAGGTTCCTAAGTGGGAAATTTGTATTTTTAATTTAGTATCTACATATTTATTAAGTTCCAGTTTTTACCTGATACCGCATAACATTTTTTTTTCCTATTTTTGCACGATATTGGTTAAATCTTTCTTGATTTATAGTGTTTATTTTAATTTGATCTTTATTGTGAACAAGCTGTATTGAGATCTCCGGGTTAGTCGTGAAAGAGCATCTGAACCAGATAGGTAATAGGCCCGTATACAACATTATGATAATTGGCTAGTTTCCTAGGTTTAAAATCAATTGTTTCAACTTTTCAATGCAATAAACAGTTAAAAAATAATCATAATCTTATTCATTGATTTCTCAATTTACCTACTTTTGAATTTATTCTCGCTAATTTTAAGGAAATATATACATATTACATACATACATAACTTCACGCCTGTCTCCCATGGGGGTAGGCAAAGACTAAGGAACGCCAATTACTACGATTCTTACATACCTCTTTCGCTTCAATAACAGTCATCAATCTTTTCATGCATGCTCGTCTGTTAAGGGTATAATTTGGCCCTTCTTTAAGGAAATAAGTATGCTATTTGACGCAGAAATATGATGACGTCATAAGTTGCGATCCAATACAAAATTTATAGAAAAGTATCGTTCTTGACATTTCAAAAAAAGTAATTGATTTTGACTACCTGTCAACTATCGTATTATGTTGTAAATAAATATTAAGTATAGAACGTCACTTCATTCATACAGCGCCAATACTATTCATATCAGCCAGTACCTATCTAATTTGCCCAATTACAATATACCAAAAAGTTTTTATTGATAAAAAAAGTTTCATAGCTAGACGACAGCAGACCACTAGCGGTAATTTCTGATTCACATTCTTGTTTGACCTACTTAAACCTAAACTAACTTAATGAATTTCGCCAACTTAGAAAACAGGTCATATTTTTATGTAGCTACTTAATTAAAATTCTAGCGATGACGTCAGTACTCATTGACAGCTACCTTCGTATGTATATTTGCGAACTAAAAAATCTAATGACTGTCTGTTTTCGTTTTTAACGATTTTTAGAACAAGACGTTTGTTTACATTTTAGAATAATAGCTGATGTGTTTTTTAAACTGTCAAACACCAAGCGGTCACCGGTGACCGCAACCTGTTGTTCTAAAATTGTGTTGTGTCTATAATGACGGTGCTCGACGAGTTAAATGATGGAAATATTTTTTTTATGAACACGGGCAGACGGATCACCTGACCATACAGGTTACCGGGGCTCCGGCTCGACGTGCAGGAGAAGGAACGGGGTGGTTTTTAGTCAGTAAGAGTCTGTCACTCCCCTCGCCTCACCCAGGCGGGAGCAGTCATTCGATGATTTTTCCCCCCTTAAAAAAAAGGTAATCGGCGTCGCCCATGGACACCCAAATACCAGAAATGTTATACGCTACCGGCCTTTTGGAGAATAGGAATTTAATGATTGTTGGGCATTCAAGGTTTGGGATGATTGGGGAGGGGATAATTTATTTTCTGTTTTTATGAGGTCATACGTCACCTGTTGCAGTTGAGTAATAAGCACTTAAAATTACTAGAACAAGAAAAAAAGATATAGATAATTGATTGAAATGTTGAGGTCTTATTACTATTTAAGCGCTATGAAGCTCAAGCGCTCAACCTGATTTCTAATGAAACTGACCTATTTTGTTGTACTCTTTTTTAGACTTTGTTTAGATATTAAGATTTATTTTGTAATCTGGCTTTTTACACCAAATAAACATTTTATTTATTTATTATTTATTTATTTATTTATTACTCTGGGTGAATTCACAAGGTGTGTATTATGTGTAATATGCTATAGATATTAAGGTGAGCACATTTATCGCATTGGGTATTAAACTGTAAAGATAAATGTAAGTGGAATAAATAAATAAAAAAATAGCAGAAAATGCCTCTACCAGTCCATAGTGATTTCCCAAAAGTATTTGTAGACATAGTAAGTACCTAAGTATAATATAACCCAGAAAAAAGTTTTGAAGCGTTCAGTCAATATCAATATTTAATTGTAAGTTGTATGAATAGTTTAACGGACTAGGGGGATTCCTATGTAAAATCAGACGTCATTCAATATTTTTTAAAACTACTAATACTTATGATAGACTGCCTTGTTGGTTACGGCCGTTCCCAATATTCAATCCATAGGTAAAGATAGATAGCTATCCTCGATAGTCAGTTAAAAGCTATCTATCTTTCGATGTCGTTCCAATAACTAAAATGTGTCTTTGCTATCTCTAGATATCAGTAGATAGGGTGCCTATCTGAGCCCTCCCATGTGTTTCATTGTATGCAGAGCCCCACAGAGTGCCACTAAGTTACAATAATGTTTTCAAAGCATCTTGTCATGTTTTTTTTTTTTTTTTTTTAATCTTTATTTATTAACGAGGGTTTGATCACGCAGTGAACATGTCACCCTCATAGTTACCCTTAATTGTAATAAACTATACAACAAAAGCTTACAATAAATACATAAAATTAAATTAAATTAACATCTACGCTTAATTCCTATATTAACTAATTTGTATAATAATCTAGCAGCTTTAGCTGTCGGAAAAGCCAAAATAATGTTACAAATACCTAAATCTTTAATATTAATTGAATGTTCAAAATTAATCGTGCATCTCTCGGCTTCGTTTCGGACACATTCCAACATAATGTGCAATACGTCTTCAATTTTATTACATTCCGTACAGTTTGGAGATGAAACTTTACCCACCAATGCTGCAAAACAGTTCAATGGAATATGTCCGGAGCGAAGTCTGAAGGCTGTCACGATCTCTTGCCTGTTCATTTCGATATTGTCAAACCAGGGATGGTTGTTAATGGTCGGTTGAACTGTCCGATACCAAATACCTTTGGATAGTGACTTTTCATCAAAATATTCCTTCCACATATCGTTGCCTCTTGCCTTAATGTCACATAAAACGTCTGACAAATGAGGTTCATATTCCACTGGCACACCTTCCAAACATGCATCCTTGGCTAGCTGATCTACTTTTTCATTTTCCTCAATACCGATATGTGAAGGCACCCATTGTAATACCACATTTTTATGTTGTTCCTTTAATTTTATAATTAAATTTATTATTTTGTAAGCCACCGGATTACCCTGGAAATTGCCCGTACATCTTATCAAGTGCTGAAGTGCGCTTTTACAATCAGTATAAATTACATAATTTTCAAAGTTTATTGATTCTAAATATGCAATTGCTTCAGCAATAGCAATTAATTCTGCATACATGATCGAAATTTTTGAATGTAACTGCAATTTAATAGTTATGTTATTTTGAGGGTCAAAAATCGCCGCTCCAACATTGTCTTGGTATTTAGAACCATCCGTATAAACCCTATAGTATGTGGAATAGTTATTTGTAAAGTAATTATTGCATAAATTCCGAAGTTGAAAATGATTACAAGATTTCTTTGACTTAATGACGTCTTTAATGAATGGCCTAACTATACAAGACAAGTTCACTCGACTTATCCATGTATCAAGCGAAAATCTACCTAATTGGTTGTTTGAAAACATTACTGTGTCATTTAGCGACTCGAATACGCTAACTATCAGTGGTATCTTTTTGTGTCTCCAGAACGGACGTTGACAAACTTGTCTGAGCTTTAATATTATTTCACAAGTATAATTGTTTGTTTGTGACTTGAGTTTCAAAAAATACTTACTAGCCAAATAATATCTACGAATGTACAAGGGCTGCAAATGTAGTTCACATTCCATTACATGAATGGCCGTACTTTTAATAAAACCACCTATTACCCTCAAACATTGATTTTGCATTTTAGTTAATTTATTTAAATGTGTTTGACAACTATTATCATATAAAAAACTGGCGTAATCAATTCTGCTTCGAATAATCGATATGTACAGTCGCCGTAAGTGAGAAGGATGAATACCCCAACCTGATCCCCTTAGCATCTTAAATGCATTTATGAATTTCGAAATTTTTTCCCTAATTTCGTTTATATGTTTCGCCCACCTCAGGGACCGATCTAACCATAATCCTAAGTATTTATAATTATCGACTGTTTGCAGAAATCTATTATTTATCTTTATATCAATTACATCTTTCTTATAGCCATTCTTAAATATACATACTTTGCTCTTTTCACTCGAAATGTTTAAACCGATATCCTGCACCAAATCGTTGAATAAATTTACAGCTTTGTTTGCAACTTTGTTTTTGCCTCGAAAATAGATTTAGTTGTATAATAAAGTACAAAATCATCTGCAAATTGTGAGATAGATACGTTTTTTATGATTTTACAAATGTTTACCGTAACTATATTAAATAATAGCGGAGATAATGGGTCTCCTTGTGCTAGTCCACGACCGGTAGTTCTATAAATGCATGTATGTTCCAATTGTATTTTTAAATATCTGATTTGTAAAAAGTTCCATAAATAAGTAATTAATTTTATTCCTACCCCCATCCGATCCAATATTTTAAATAAACTATGTAAATCTACGTTATTATATGCACTGTCTAGATCCATAAAGCAACATACGGTCATTTGTTTATCCGAAAACCCGGTTTGAATTTTAGATACCAACCTAGTGAGATTGTCTAGTGTTGACTGCGCTTTTCTAAAACCTGTTGTATTACGAGTTAACAGCTCATTTTTTTCTATAAACCATTCTAATCTATTGAATAGTATGTTATGAAAAATTTTGCATATACACGAGATCATTGATATTGGTCGGAGTGAAGATGCTAGACTCGGGTCACGTCCTGGTTTCGGTATCGGAACCACTATTATTTCGCGCCATTGTTTCGGTACAAAAGAGTTCATTAAAAAAAGGTTAAATAGGTTTACTAATATGATTTTACCATTCTGCGGTAGGTATTTTATCATAGAATAGATAACATTATCGCAACCAGTCGATGTATCTTTGCGTTTTATACATCCATCTAGTTCTTGTATTGTAATAGCTATTTCAAGTGATGTATTAATCGACGTAGGCATAGGGGCATCACGGGATACGAAATCGGGTGCAAGACAACAAAGCAGCTCGTTTGCTTGAGCCGTGTCAATATAGGATTTCGATGTTTTGTATCCTTTAATCCATCTCATTTTTTGCCACAACTCACTATGTGTAGAAGTTTGATCTAGGGAAGAACAAAAGTTCTGCCATGACTGATTTTTAGAGTTACGTATAGCTTTTTGGGCGTTACTGATTTTGTTTTGTAATATTTCAAGATTATGTGGTGACGGATTTCGACGAAACGTGGAGAGTGCTAGACGTCTTTCTGCTACCAGTTTAGAGAGGCCTGAATTCCAATAAGGCTTAGACTTAAAATTGCTTTCGGGATTTGAATTAAATTTTATATATGGTATACATGTATCTGCGGCTAAGTCTAAATTACTAATAAATAAATCATATTTTTTTTGTAAATCACTTGGTTCTTCATATGTCTCAAAAACTTCGTGTAATAATTTTTGATATGCTACCCAGTCAGCTTTTTTATAATTCCGACGTGTCATGTAAACCTTACTCACCTCGAAGTATGTTGTCATTTTAATAATATGGTGGTCACTTCCCAAGGTCTCATTTAATACTTGCCAATTGATATTTAAACTTATATCTGAAGACGCTAGAGAAATATCGGGTGACGACTGTTGTAAAATGCCATTAACTGCTTTAACTCGTGTGTGTTCCCCGGTATTTAAAGAAATTAAGTTGTTGTCAACCAGTGCCTCAAAAATGTGATTACCCCTCCTATCAGTTTTATTCGACCAATTGGAATGATGCCCGTTAAAGTCTCCTAAAAGCAAAGTGTGTTTATTTGCACCAGAAAATAAGTGTTCCCAGTCCAATTGGCTAATATTTGTCGATGGTGGGCAATACACTGATATAATATTATGAATTTGGTTACAGTTAAAAACTTTGACATGCAAACATTCTATTCCTGGGTTAGGGGATAACACCCCATTATGTATTTGAGTTCTAATAGATTTATGTGTGATTATTGCTACTCCCCCGTAGGTATCCTCCCTGTCTTTGCGAAATATATTATAGTCTTTTATTCTAAAATTAATTTCTGATTGCAACCAAGTTTCGCTCAATACTGCTATGTGAATCTTGTCTTGTACTAACAAATTTTCAAATTCATTTAATTTAGGTTTGATACTTTGGCAATTCCATTGAATAATGTTCAATTTGGTAATATTCTTACAATTAACTGGCATTACAAAAATAGTCCATAATTAGTTTCAATACAGGCCAATCCGTAACATTGTCAACTACTACTAGAATAACCCATTCAATACACGTTTTAATAACTCCTTTCCAAATCATTGAAGTAGTGTTTCCTTTCATAAATATAATTTCTTGCAGTCTTTGTAACAACTCCTTGAAACTCACATCGTTTTGCCTTTTACCAGTTTTACATGATTTTTGTGATTCCGTTTCATTCTGATCTACTTCGAAATTATTCCACTCCATCCAGTCTTCATCTGGCGATTTATTCGGTTTTTTACGAGAACTTGGTTTAGGTTTCTGTTTATGAACCTGTGCCATCGTTGTCACTTCCGCGTAAGTTAGACGTTTTGTTCTTTGTGTGGGAGTTAGGCTTATCTCTTTGACCGATGAAACATTTGTTGGAATTTCTTTTGTTTCTTCTTCTGCTTCCTGTATTGGTTCGTTTTCTGGCACGTATAAAGTTAAAGCTCTTCTATAAGTACAGTTATACTCCGACATGAGTTCTCTCAATCTCTTTTCTTTAATAAAGTAAGGGCAACTTTTTGAAAGAGATATGTGTTGTCCTTTACAATTAACGCATGTCATTTTAGAGATTTCACAGTTAGCATGGTTCCCGCCACATTTTGGGCATACCACTTTATTACTTGGACATCTTTTGAGAACGTGTCCAAATCTCCAGCAACGCGAACATTGCGAAACTGGAAAGACGTACGGTTCTACCACTATTTTCAAGCCGTGTGTAAACACGTAACGTGGCAAGTACGAGCCTTTAAAGCATAAACGCACCGTTTCACTCGGAGACCATCCATCCCTTTCGACATTTCTTCGATTCAAACGATTAACGGACAAAAGTTTGGCTGGTTCAGGACAGGATATATTTTCTAAAATTTCCTCTTCCGACATCTCTAGATCTACATCTCTTATCACCCCATAGGATTTATTCTTCTCCATAGCTCTCTGAATTTGCCACCCCAAATCTATGAAGTATTGGCACGTTTCAAGTTTTTCCGCACTGATCTCACTGGTTAATTCTATTCGCACTCGGTACGGATTTATAAATTTAACTCGTATGATATCTTTGATGTTTTGCTCCTTCAGTAATTTTGCCAGATTAAACTGTTTTGGAAGTTTTTCATTATTGGATATATATAATTCAATCTTTTCTGTTTCCTTTCGCTTTTTCTGTTTAACTTCCGTCCACTCCTCATCGCTGCTACTTCTCATCCTTTTCTTTTTATCATCTTCTACATATTCATCGAAATTTACATTCATCGAATCTTTATTTAACTCATTACTTGATTCTTCGTTATCGCTCATTTTGCTCGTAAACAAGTCGCATCTACTTCGGCGCAGGTAGCTCGCTGGCCGACCACGTACCGCACCTTCTTAGTTCGCATGCACTAAACAGTAGGCTACTCGCTCGCTCAACGTAAACAAGAACGCGACCGGTTCGTGCGAACACCGCGACGAGACTCCTCTTGTCATGTTTATATCACAAACATTTTGAAATAATTAACGAAACCTTATATTTTGCACAAATTTTATAGTAAACAATATTTTTTTAAGTTAAATATAACGAAAACTTCATGTTTGCAACTGGATGAGTGCGCGACTTGTAACGGAACGTGTTTGTTAAAACATTGACATTTGACATTGTTGTTTGTTGATTTTGTTTACAATAAATTATGATAATATAACAAAGAATTGTTTGTTATAATAAATGAGCTCAGTAAGTATTACAGTTTGTGCTTTTCTACCTTTAGATTGAAGCTATTGAAGTTTAGTTCTATGGCGTTCACTGAACTTTTATACTTGGATTGTTGAATATTTTTTGTTGTTTGCATGAACATACATGTGACTAATAACTCGTGCTTGGTGCACTCATTGTAGCAAAAGAATATGCTATTGACGAAAGAAGAAGTAATGCAGCTGGTACAATTGGTGGAGGCAAATCCATTGATGTTCAGCAAAGTCACAAATGCCAGCAATAACCAGCTCAAGGATGCGACTTGGAGGATTAGGTATCACAGATAGATTCTTGTATATTTCATTTTTGGGATTTGGTATTGGTTATGACTATTTACTTTTCAATACTGTTTGGTTATAAAACTTTTATATGGTGAGGAGTAAAATGGAATAATACACTATAAATAATATTTTAATTATAAATAATATTTTTCTAGGAAAACAGAAAAGACGAGCTGATGCAGATGATATGAGTCAATAACAGATCGAAAAGAAATGCATTAAAGAAACGGAAACTCTAGCTAGATATACTGGAGAAGGAGAAACAACCCAATAATAAATAAAATAAAACAGTTTATTCTAAACCATCTTTTTATTACACTATGCATTTTGCACATTCAATGAATATCTCATTTCTCGTCCACTGGAACACATAATTAAAATAAAGATGTAGGTATGAATAACGGACAAGTATAAAGCCTAAATCTATACACAAACTCGTAATCGTCATATCTGTACCTACATGTAATTAACACGCTCTTGATATGGTCGTGTTGTGGTAACCACATCGTCCTCGTCAGATTCCCAGTTCCTTATTTGTTTCAAAATATCAATAGCACTTGAACTATTACTTGAACTGGAGTCCGAAATGATTTTTTGTTATAATCTGATGTATTTTTAAGAAATAGAAAAGATATATATACTGATCTTCACTGATAACTATATTCCTATCCCTCAAAATTCTGCGATAGAGCTAAAGCCTATTATGGATAACCAAAGTCACTGACAGATATCACCTTTGTTATTATTGGGACGCATGAACTGTCAATTTCATAGTAAAAGCAATCTGTAGATAACCGATAACCTATCCGTCCTCCCACAGGTAATGACAACCATAGATTAGTTTGGCTATCGCCAGTAAGTTTATTGAGACGGCAAATTTAAAGATAGATAGATTTTTCTATCTCCAGTAGGGCAAAACAAGGGATAGATAGAATATTGGGAACGGCCGTAAGTGATTTTAAGTGCTTGTTGCTAAACAAAGGGTGATTTCTGCTAAACAAAGATCTACCAGGGTTATTTGATTTTTAAATAATTTAGTCAATAATAATTTATTCAGGGCATAATGGTATGGAGTCTCGAATTCTATCTGATACCAATAAGCTCATCCTCTATTACATTGCACTTATAACGTAGTTGGTGGAAAATGTGAAATAACTTTCCGTATTACCTATGTGCACGTCTGCTTATACCTAAGTTAGGTTAGCTTAAAAGGTGTGAAGATATGCTATCCAAAGAAAACTTAGCAGTATTTTAAAGTGCTGACATCTTTCCTATCTATCTGTCTACCTACGTAGAAGTATATATTTCTACGTCATTTATGGTGGACGTCATTATACTTTCAATTAATCAACAGACAGGCGTATTTTCCCCTGCTGACTCATTAAACAATAAAAACATACAGTTACTCATTGTAGTAATTCTTATGCATACGAACAACTCATTGTGCACTCAAATGATGCGTTTTCCTCGTTAATGCAATAAGGCTTCGCATTCTATGCAAGCTTGTCCTATGTGGGTACCTTCATATAGTTTTATGCTTGTCATTGTTATTTAGCATTTTTGCTTTTTTTATGGCATAAGCCAGTAAACGAGTAGACGGATCATCTGATGGTAAGCAATCGGCGTCGCCCATGGACATCTGGAACACTAGAGGCGTTACAAGTGCGTTACCGGCCTTTTGGGGATTAGGAGTTTGAGAATCGTTTGGGATTCAGGGATTGGGGAGATTGGGTAAGGGGAGGGTAATTGGGCCTCCGGTAGCCTCACTCACACGCCGAAACACACCGCAAGCGTTGCTTCACGTCGGTTTTCTGTGAGGCCGTGGTATTACTCCGGTCGAGCCGGCCCATTCGTGCCGAAGCATGGCTCTCTCACACTGCTTGGAAACTGTTTCTGTTAATATGAAAAGAGGGGATTGAGAGTTCGGTTTGCAACGTGGTGCAGTGCTGAATCCAAATCTGTTTTAAAACTGTGACTATATAGGGTATGGACAGCAGCAACGCCATCCTATCTATGCATAAATTAAAATCGTATTAAAGTGAAAACTGTATATTAAATATTTTTTAAAAGAATGCTTGAGAGTGTAGATCACGCATCTACACTCAATATCGAAGCCAAAAATATGGTATTTAGATAATTTTTCTCAAAAAGTACTGTGTAAATTTACTTCAAATCTTTCATGAATATTACTAACAGTTTAGTTCAACATATAGGCTGCATATCGCTCACGCTATCACCTACGGAGGAGGAGCTGTGAATCACTACTACAATTCGTGGGCACAGCTAGTTAAGTATAAATAGCACGCACAAGATTTCGTTGACCTAACAATTATTTACAAACTGTTTGCCTTTTTCTTAGGAGGTAATATCATTAAATCGTTCTAATTCATACCCCGATCTGGAGCCGTGGTAACTTTTGCACTTTATCTACAACCCTAGCCGATCAAACTTTCTGCTTAACCTAACCTAAGGATGCAAACTTGCCAGCGGCCTTTGTTTAGTAGTCAAACTTTTTGTTGATGCTCTCTAGTCCGCCATGACTCTCAACTTTGGTCCACAACAAATTGCATCGAACAGCAAAAAATGGCGTTCAAATGTAAATCAAAATAACACAACCTAATGCCTTGTTCACACTTTTTTTTAATCATCCAATGACTTCTCAGGCGAGGGGAAGTGTCATACTCTTACTGACTAAAAACTACCCCGTTTCTACTCCTGCACTTCGAGCCGGAGCCCCGGTAACCTGTTAAGTCCTCCACGGCTCTGTATCGGCATCAGCCCTGTTAGGCCCCATCTGTGGTGGTCTGATGGCTCCTTGAGGCGTGCGCGGAACGCGACGCGGCGTACACTCGGGTCTGGTTCTGTTTGGGCGGCGAGTCACCCGTGTTTGCCGTCCGCAGGTCCGTGCTTACGGTGGCCGGAGATCGTCTCCCGATCCCTGACGCCCGGAGTGTCTCTAGCGACGGCTGGGGCATGATCACACTACGCCAGTATTTAAGTCGCGTAGCGAATATTCAGTGGTCCTCTCTCGCTTCTGTCCCAAAATGGAGGCAAGAGAGAACTACTAAATATTTGCAACTCGACTAATTAACCAGCGTCGTGCGAACAAGGCGTAAGTGACGTTCGTTCTAAGAATAAGTTAAGTGGTATAAACAAGGAAAAAATAAAATGTAAAAGCCTCCAAACACGTGAATTAAGATCACTTAAATGATAACTTGTTATACCTGTTATCCTCAGCTTATATTTAAGTTGAAGTTCCAAAGGTTTTAGGTAAATCAATTTATGTGTCAGGATTAAAAATTCTTTCGGTATTCCATTTTTTGTTTCAATATAATTTACTAGCTTTTACCCGCGGCTTCGCTCGCGTCACAAAAGAATAAAAAGTAGCCTGTGACATAATAATATATTATACCAATACACACAGCGCCATCTATACCAATACTTTTGATTTCCCTCGGGAATATTAAATTTTTTCCGGGATAAAAGTACCCTATTATTTAATCCAGATTTCTAATTTTACGTCTGCAAAAATTCAAAGCGATCGATTTAGTAGTTACGTTGTGATAGCGGAACAAACAAACAAACAAACCAACTCACTTTCCGATTTATAATATTAGTAAGGAGTAAGGAAGTAAGGAAGTAAGGATTAACGATAGGCAACAGCGTTCTGTAATAAACCTTTTACAATGCGATCCCTAATATACTAGTTAGATATGGAGATTATTTATTTATTTGTTTATTTATTTATAATAATCTAACAATTATGACATCTTACAGCTACTTCCATAGCAATGTCATAATTTCCTTACATATTTAACTCCGACAAATAAAAGTTATGCAACTCTAAATTTTAATTGTATTTTTATCTAATTTTTATTTTAATATTCGTCTGGTAGATTATTTAAAAACATTAGACACGTATTTTTAATTTTCTTACAAAAACGAATAATTTCGAATATACCTCTATGTACCTAGAGGTATATTGATTTGAATTATCGCACGACGTCACTTTTGAATACGATTTATACTTCAAAATGCCGTAGCTACCTCCCACTCCTAAACTTTGATTCGTTTTATCTACGTATTGATTTTCATATACGACAAAATAAAAAAATACGTGTCTAATATTTTTTCATTACCTAACTGAGAGACTAGTTAGATTTTTATTTTCATACCCTGTCATCATCCTATTATAACAATTATTATGGTTTACACTTTTTGTAGAGGATATCCCTACGGACACCACTTTTTTTTTTTTTTTTTTTTAATGGGGTAAAATCATCGAATGACTGCTCCCGCCTGGGTGAGGCGGGAGGGAGTGTCAGACTCTTACTGACTAAAAACCACCCCGTTCCTTCTCCTGCTCGTCGAGCCGGAGCCCCGGTTACCCGTTAGGTTCTCCGCGACTCCGAATCGGCATCGGCCCTATTGGGCCCCATCTGTGGTGGTCTGATGGCTCTTTGAGGCGCGCGCGGAACGCGACGCGCCGTACGCTCGGGTCTGTTTCTGGTCGGACGGGGAGCCACCCATGCTCGCCGTCCGCAGGCCCGCGCTTACGGTGGCCGGAGATCGTCCCGCGATCCCCGACGCCCGGTGTGTCCTTCGCGATGGCTGGGTTGCGAGGAGGCAGCGCTTCGCTGCCTCACACGTCCCGCCTCCTCCTTAGCTAGCATGATTGCTTCGCAAAAGGAGGAGACGGCATCCCAATCCCCCTCGCTCCGCATCATGGCCCGCACTAGGCCCGGACGCGAGAGGTCGCCATCGCCGATCACTTCCCTGAGGACACGGCGGTGCTCAGCCCACGCAGGGCATTCTCCCACCGTGTGTTCCACCGTGTCCTCAGGGCGGACACCCCTACGACTATTCCTAGCAGTAAACTGGTTGATGATCTTGCCTATTGATGATGATGTGGTGTTAAAATCGACGATTCATAGCCTACAGTTGCTCAGGCGAGTGGTCGCAAGCGCAACTCAAACTTTGATTGCGGTGAGGTTTTCGACTTCAAAATTTTTAGTAATGTCTCGAAGTTTGGAATCGCATGTGTTTCACAATGTCATAATGAGAAGTATCTAACCTGGCTGGTAAAATGTCGATGGTATATTTACTATAGACTTTTCGTAAATAAACTTACTGAGTCTGTTACCAAACTTAATCTGGAGTGTTACAGGTTTTAGCCTTGCACTTATACTTTTTATGTCCAAATAAAATTATGTGTTTATTTATTTATTTGCAATTCACCAACCCCTTAAGATAATGAAGAGTCGTGACATATAATTGGTATCAATAAAACAAAAAAACTCGACTGTCTCGTTGGCCGAGTGGTCGCAAGTGCGACTGCCGAGCAAGGGGTCTCGGGTTCGATTCCCGGGTTGGGCAAAGTATTACTGAATTTTAAAAAATCTCAGTAGCAGCACGGAGTCTGGAAATGTGCCCGGTATATGACAATAGGCTCACCCAATATTACATGGGACTCATAACATAAATAGTGAAAAGTGGGTGTTTGACTATCCATCCCTTCAACTACATTCAGTCCTTCAGTTAAAAAATCACGTTAATTAGTACCTCCGTTTTGCCGTTTAAGACAAGCAAACAAACAAATAGTTTTCCGCTCGTGTGTGATTCGGTTATATCGCGCTTTTTAGATTTTTTCGTGGGAATGAGAAGTTCTGCCACGGTAAAGCCTTGATTTTTCAGGACCTTCATACCAAATTTCTTCAAAATCCTTTGAGCCGTTAATAGGCGTGAAAGAACAACATACAGAAGGAGTTATTTTCACATTACCACAAATATCATTCTCCCATTTCAATTTAAAAGACTTCACCTAACTAATATACAGCTACTGTATTAATAAACCTAAACAATGAACAAAGCGACTTAAAACAAAGAAACAATAATTACTTTAGATAATAATATCTACCTAGAAAAAAAATACTTAACTAATCAATTGAGCGAGCAAAAATATCAATCACAGAGTGCTAGATGCTTAGTTACATCAAAATATATATTTTTTTGTTAAGGTAGGACCACGTAGTTCAGCACGCTATTAAGGCTGTTGACTACTTCACTGGAAAAACTTATAATTATTTTGGAAATCGGAACCTATAGTTTCGCCGGTAATGAAACCATAGCGCCATCTAACCCGATCCTAACGCCATCTAACGAGCGTTGAAACAACAGCGTACAATTTATTTGCTAAAATTGTTGAGTATTGTTGACATTATGATTTCGTGTAATAATAATAATAATAAGCCCGCAGGGCACCTTGAGGCGAGGTGACGGGCATTAGCGATCCCGCGGGCTAACATCATCCCGAGTGCTCCAGGGAGAAGTCGCGAATGGGCCAGATGACCTGAGTAGAAAGCGGTGGTAGTTTCTTAACCCTTCAGCCACTCACATTCTCGTTGCCCCTCTGTTGCTATATCTAGCAACCATTCCCGGGGCCCGGTCGGTGAGTTGGCGAGTCTCCGCCTGCCATTTTTACGTGTAAAATAAGGTCTCCGACCTCATCTTGGTCAGTCTTCAAGAGAACAAGGGATTCTAAATTTTGACCATTGTCCATTTGACCTTTAACAACTTAAAATCTATAAAATACACAATTTAATGTAGAATGGTAGGAAAACACACTTAAAAACACAACGTTACCACGTTTTTAAAATACCCAGCGCCATCTATCGCTAAGTAGCGTGACTACTACATACATAAATGCCAATTAGTATTTCGTTGAGTTATAAAATATGTAGCAAATAAATAAGTCAAAATGTGCACCGAATAGGGACTTTAACAACCTATAATCTATAAAATTCATAATTTAATCTTAAATGGTAGGAACCAAAATTTAAAAGCGAAAAATACTTAAACTACCCAATTAGTGGGTAATTCGTTGACTTGTTTTAAATGACATACAGCGCCATCTATACCAATCCTCACATCTCCATCTATACCAATATTTTTGTTATCCCTCGAGAATACCAAATTTTTCCGGGATAACAAGATAAAATTACTATAATTATTTAATACGAACTTCTAACTTTACGTCTGCAACATTTCAAAGCAATTAGTTAAGTAATTACAGCGTGAAAGCAGAACAAACAAACAAAATCACTTTCCGATTTATAATATTAGTAAGGATAAGGGTTAGTAAGGATATTATCCTCTTTGCTTTGCCAAGTTTAAGAGAAAACGGGTACAGATCATAAAGATTATGTTCTTAAGTGCATCTAGGGAAGGTACATAAAAGTGCTACTACTGTATCTGCCTATTATATTTTTAGAATATTTTTAGAAATTATACGGAATTTAAGGTACTCGATGGTTGTAAATATTACGTTGCCAATTTAACCCCTTGAATCAGGGGTGTAGCTAGCGCCGTATCTATCATATCAATTATACGGGGCCTTCAAACTACGGGGGCCCCAATACACGTGTAAGGAAAAATTAATAAAAACTTCCCAATGTTTGATTTTATTTCAGTAATCAAACAAGTCAAACTAAACAATAAATAAATAAATCTAAAGCATGCGTTCAAAAGTTGGCATACACTTAAAAAAAACTAAGTAATCATAGTCCCATAATATGTGCAGAGGAAGTTGTCTGGAATGTTTTCCGATTTTTCCTAAAAAAAATTTATGCAAAAAATCTTTTATGAGAAAGCTTTACCTTTCAGAGGGGCCCCTAAATAATATTTTATACGGGGCCCCGCCAAGGCTCGCTACGCCACTGCCTTGAATACCTGTATATGAGACACAATAGAAAATACATTGTGTCTCGCATGGATCCACGCTTCGTAAACTTAACTAAACACTGCGATGCGTACCCCTGTCTTAAATTAAAAAAAATAAATTATCATAAATGAGAATAAGCAAAATAACCACATATTAGGTGTATTTTTCTAGGAATGAGCTTATTGTTAAACATCGAGATCGATTCCACGTATTACAACTTACACATCACATCAGACAAAATCTAATTCGAAATCACGAGGACTGTACTCTCTAGTGTATAAACCTCCCATATAATACAAATTAGGAAACAGATAAAGCCATATCATTATTTGAGTATTTGTTAGTGTAGTTCATAAGAAACTGATTTCAATTTAGAACACCATCTTCGAAACATCTGAAGACAGCATATGCCATATCTGGTTCCGCGGATACCGCACGATCTCTGGGGAGTCGGCGAACCTCCTTGCCGGATTACCGCCGTGGGATCTGGAGGCGAAGGTGCTCGCGCGCGTGTACGGCATGCGCGCGGAGGCACGTCGCCGGGGCGAAACCCCGCTGCCGCGCCAAATAGGTGCGTGGCGGGATGAGCTCCGGCGCGATCTCATGGCGGAATGGCAGCAACGACTGTCGCAACCGAGGGCTGGGCTCGCTGCCATCGCAGCGGTAAGTCCCCTCTTTGAGGAGTGGCTTGAGAGACGCTACGGCGTCCTCACCTACCGCCTGACGCAGGTCCTCACCGGACATGGAAGTTTCGGGAGGTACCTGTGTCTGATGGGGCGGGAGGAAACGCCCGGGTGTCATCACTGCGAGGACCGCCCTGAGGACACGGTGGAACACACGGTGGGAGAATGCCCTTCGTGGGCTGAGCACCGCCGTGTCCTCAGGGAAGTGATCGGCGATGGCGACCTCTCGCGTCCGGGCCTAGTGCAGGCCATGATGCGGAGCGAGGGGGACTGGGATGCCGTCTCCTCCTTTTGCGAAGCAGTGATGCTAGCTAAGGAGGAGGCGGGACGCGTGAGGCAGCGAAGCGCTGCCTCCTCGCAACCCAGCCATTGCGAAGGACACACCGGGCGTCGGGGATCGCGAGACGATCTCCGGCCACCGTAAGCGCGGGCCTGCGGACGGCGAGCATGGGTGGCTCCCCGTCCGACCAGAAACAGACCCGAGCGTACGGCGCGTCGCGTTCCGCGCGCGCCTCAAAGAGCCATCAGACCACCACAGATGGGGCCCAATACGGCCGATGCCGATTCGGAGTCGCGGAGAACCTAACGGGTAACCGGGGCTCCGGCTCGACGTGCAGGAGAAGGAACGGGGTGGTTTTTAGTCAGTAAGAGTCTGACACTCCCTCCCGCCTCACCCAGGCGGGAGAAGTCATTCGATGATTTTCCCCCCTTAAAAAAAAAAAAAAAAAAAAAAAAAATGCCATATCTGGTCCCTCAATACCAGCGGTACTTGTACATTTGATAACAATTTTATTCACTTCATCTTGTTCTACTCCAATAAGAGTCAATATAGATTTTGCAGCATCAACATTTAATGTTCCATCATTCCCTAAAATACCTGCCTTACGGTAAAGGCAATGAGTCAGTTTATTCGCAATTCGATCTTCTTCTTCTGTTAATAAAGTTACATTTTCCGCATCATCGTCACCTATTCTCGTTTGTACAATGCATTCCGTAAAGTATTCGTTTATTTTTGGTACTTTATGCAGGATCTGGTGGATCTCTTTATCCTGTGAAGAAATTTTAGGTTAATTTTCTTTGTTTCGTTATTTGTCAAACAGAATTTTTAGTCCATGGTCTCTAAGATTTACGAAAATCTCAGTAATAAGTAGGAAGGCCTTTTTGATGTCAGGGAAAAACATCAAAAGGCGACTAGGACTCTTTTGCGTTAACCACACAACGATTTTCTCCTGTATGGTGGTTGCGTTTACAAGCATATAATTTAACACCCACATCACACCCAGGTCCGGAAAAATAATAATGTATGTTTCACAGAAAGAACTGTTCGGTACTGAAGTAAAACCTACGATCAGTCGTCCAGTCCCTTAGGTCAATTACTAGGGGATAGTTTGGCGTTTATACGATATTTAGAATAACATTGGAATGATGGAATTACAGGATCCTACCGCGCTTCACAGATCACACAGTTCAGCGATATCAAACGATCGACTGTATCAGAGATGTTGATCCATAGGTGAACGACCATCACTTTGTAATAGATATTTTTTTATATTTGATGGGTCGACATATGACGACTATCTGGCCTGATGAAGCAGCCTACGATGGAGCACGTATACCTATAAGCAACCTATTCACACGGGCCTTGAAGACACCCAGGAAATACAGACTCTGCCAAAGAATTCCACTCCTTAGCAGTACGCACAAGGAAGCTTGATGCGAAGCGCTTCGTGCGTGTAGGTGCGACATCTACCATGAATTATATAAATTAAAATTATAATTACCTTTCTGTTCACATTGGCAGCAATCCCGTTCGCTACGAACACTATACATAAGAATAGAAGCAAATTCATTTTTGTAATTTTACTCCTGTAAGGTACTAGTTTGTGTATTTTTCTTACTATGATCTATAGTATATTGGAACAGTTATTTATACTTCGATTACATCCAATTTGTACCTTTATAAGTCCATAATATTAGCATCCAGTTTTATGTCGTGATTGTAAAGATATGTGAATGATAACTGCTTCATTGGCTGAGTGGTCGCAAGTGCGACTGCCTGGGAAAGGGTCTCGGGTTCGATTCCCGGGTCGGGTAAAGAATTACTGGGTTGTTCAAAAAAATTCACAGTAGTAGCACGGAGTCTGGCATTGTGCCCGGGATATGGCAATAAGCTCACCCCCTATTAAATGGGACTCATAACATAAATAGTGAAAAGTGGGTATTACATTGTATAGTGGCATAATGTACACCTCTGCCTATCCCTACGGGGATATAAGGCGTGATGTTATGTTATGTTATATTATGTTATGTGTGAATGATAACTACCTATTCTTATACATCGCTCTGATTCATATTGCTCAAATTGCTGAATGCATCAAGTGATTTCAGGTCTTTAGTTCGGGTTCTCAGGTTGGATTTTGGTTTAGTTTTGTTCTTGTTACATAAAAGTCGAACAATAACTGATTAACTGTATGAGTGCACGCGGCTATACCCACGTCAACATCGCAGACTATAATCTATCTCTCTATAATATTTCATTCAACTCCACGTGTCTATCAAGGAGTAAAATTCTTTGCCAGAGTCTATATTTCCTGAAGGGTATAACCTGGGTGTCTTCAAGGCCCGAGTGAATAGGTTGCTTATGGGACGACATGCTCCATCGTAGGTCGAATCATCGCTTACCACCAGGCGAGATAGTTGTCAAACGTCGGCCCATCAAATATATAACTATATCTTTATATACATATATAATTCTGCTGTACGTGTGTATGTCATTGAACTCCTCCTAAACGGCTTGACCGATTCAAAAAATTGAATTTTTCTGTACGCGTTTGAGTGGCACCCTGGATGGTTTAGATTCATAAATCAGCCCGGCAGATGGCGCTGCAGTTGGTAACTAGGTTATATATATACCTATTATTATAGAGGTATTATTATTATAGTATATGCAGAACAACGTCTGTCGGGTCCGCTAGTCTTTATATATATAATTCTTCTGTGAGTGTGTATGTCACTGAACTTCTCTCAAACGACTGGACCGATTTTAATGAAATTTTTTGTGTGTGTTCAAGGGGATCTGGGAATGGTTTAGATTCACAAATCAGCCCGGCAGATGGCGCTGCAGTCGTTGTTTAGGTTATTTATCCTAAACAGCTGAACTAATTTGAATGAATTTTTGTTTATATATTCAAGTGGATATGCAGGACAACGTCTGTCGGGTCCGCTAGTGTATAATATACACTTATACGACTAAACTTTATATATATACAGTGTATATATATGCAGTGTATACAGTGTATATATATAAAGTTTAGTCGTATAAGTACGAGTAACAAACATACATACATTCATACATCTCTATAAACTTTTGCCTTTATAATATTAGTACAGTTTACCTCAACTTATCTTAAAACAGCGATGCAAGCGCAATACTACGCCAATTTGTTGTTGAAACAAGCGTAGCATTAGATAGTTGCTATCATAATCCACGCCTTTTAGCAATAACACTGCAAATTCGCATATCTACACTTGCATGGCGATGCAAATGTCTAAAGTCTACCTACCTACTATAATGACAATTACCTATATAGGTAAGGCAAATTAATATCATATATTCAAAATCTATTAAATATAACATAACATCACGCCTTTTATCCCCGAAGGGATAGGCAGAGGTGCACACAGAAGTAACACTCACTTTTCACTATTTATGTTATGATTCCCATGTAATAGGGGGTGAGCCTATTGCCATATACAGGGCACATTTCCAGACTCCGTGCTACTACTGAAATTTTTTGGAAAACCCCAGTAATACTTTGCCCGACCCGGAAATCGAACCCGAGATCCCTTGCCTGGCAGTCAACCTATCTACTATAATGGCGATTATAGAAGGCAAATAAATTTCTTATGTTCAAACTCTATCAAGTCTTTGACTGCCGACAGAAAACTGTTGAAGGTAAATCCTCCGCTACCGTGGCCCATACGTTGACCCCCATGGCGTTCAAGGTGTTAAGTAGTGCTGAAAATCAGCGCCGCGACTCGAGCAATCGCGTTAGCTGAGCACTGGCCTTTTTGCACCATGTACACTGTTGTTTTTTTTATTAACTATTTTTTTCTTGTTTTTTCTGTAATGGTGTAAATAAACTGTTTTTCTTTCTAAATATTCCTTTTACAACCTACTAGAGGACCCTGCTTAGTTTCGCCTTATAGAGGTAATTTCAGCAAAATCGGTTCAGCTGTTCTCGAGATTTGCTCTTAGCAACACATTCAATGACTCATTGTGTACAGAAGTTCATATTATAGATCATGCCCATGTTTTGAAGACATGATTTTACTTTTATTAAACAGTAAAAGTTTTGCTAAAATATTTTACCTCTATGCTCAAATTATAAGTTTTCGTTAGGTTAGGTTTGTTAGACCTTCGTTTCAATTGTGATTCAATTTCAGATTCTGTTGTGACTTTGTGACAGATATTTTTCCTACAGAGATGAGCCTGCTTGAGCTGTGGAAGACCAGCAGGTTGCTGGAGCTCCGGCTCAAAGCACTAGTAGAAACCGCTGTTTTTATAGTCAGTAACGTCTGACATTCCCGCCTCACGCAAGGCAGTTATAAGTTATCCCATGATTTTCCCCTTTAAAAATGAAACTTATTCCTTTAATCACTCCAAGATTTGTAATGTGCATGAGGCAAAATTGATTGATTACTTTTAGACTCTTACTAACATTCACCGGAGTCCATCAATAAATTACTTAATTATTACTTGTATAAACGTCTTTATTACAACTCTATTCCATTTTATATTGTAATGTGTAAGTGTTTTTTTTAAGGAGGGAAAATCATCGAATGACTGCTCCCGCCTGGGTGAGGCGGGAGGGAGTGTCAGACTCTTACTGACTAAAACCACCCTGTTCCTTCTTCTGCACGTCGAGCCGGAGCCCCGGTAACCCGTTAGGTTCTCTGCGACAGTGTGCAGGTGTGGAGTAAAAATTATTTTCAACGTCATCACTGACCTATTCAACTATGCCTATCAACAGCAATTATATTTATGCCACCTAACATTTTCTAAGACTTTTAGAGTGCAGAAATATTAACCAAACGCCGTCCCACAGGTTATCGCAGCGGTTGACGGTTGAAACGTTACGAGCGTTCGTAAGTTTAGTGACTAATGGTTCCCAAGCACGAAAACGATTGTTCAGAAATAGGTTATGTACTGCTACAATTTATTTTTCCAATAAAATTTTACTTTAGTTTACAATTGTTGTGAAAAACTGGATCGTTGTTTGTGTAATGTTCATTCAACTGCTTTGCTAGAGGTTCCAGTCATTATCTTGGGGCCAGGGAAAATATTTTTGGTTATAGAAAATTTTCAATATTAACACAGAGTCTGGAATTGTAATCAAGTAATCAAGTATTTATTGGATCCATAATCTTACTTAATATTATAAATGAGTAACTTTATGTGTTACATAAAGGTGGTTAGAAAATACAATAGTAACAATAGGGATGATGACAGGGTATGAAAATTAAAAATGTAATTAGTCTGTCAGTTAGGTAATTAAAAAATATTAAACACGTATTTTTTATTTTGTTGTATAATAAAATGATACTTAGATATAACGAATCAAAGTTTAGTGGGGGCTAAAACGTCATTTCTACGTATAAACTGTACATAGATGTGACGTCACGCGACATTTCAAATCAATATATCGTCGAAACTATTCGTTTCCGTAAGAAAATAAAAATACGTGTCTAATGTTTTTAAATGTCTACCAGACGGACATTAAAATAAAAATTAGTCATCTATTCTATTATGGATTAGAATTTGGTAGGAGATTTCCTCTAGGAAGGGCGTTTTGTTTGATATTGCAATGTCAAAATTAATCAAAAAGGTATTAGGCAATTGAATTATTGTAATGGATGGATGTTATCTATGTAATTTATAAGAATATATATATTTAGTCTATCTTTCTAGCTGTATTCGTGGTTTGCGAATAATAGGCCAGCCTACAATTTATTACACGGGACTTATATATAAAATAAATGGCGAAATCGGAGCGTTGAGTTTATGTGCACATATTTAATTTTTGTAGTATCGGTTCATTGTCTCTAACGATTGCAGTAAACAGATGACAATCACTTCATGTAATAGACTTACATTCAATTTTAGTGAGGACTTAGTGACTTCAACCTAGTTGGTAAATAGCCAGAAAGCAAGATATGGTGCTGGAAAAATGCCATGATACGGATTTCTCTGGTATTTAAGATCTTGGCATTTTATTTTGTTTTAAAGAGAAAAAGAATTGTTAAGGAAATGCTTCTGCCAAATTCGTGCTTCAGTTTAGTACTGAAAGTTCCGTGGCAAATGTTCTAGCTGTAAAACGTTTATTTTTGTTTTCTTCAGTTTATAGTCTTACTTACATGGTTTTCTCATTGTGTTCATGACTCACTTTAGGTATCTTTTTCCCTGGATGGTTAGATTAGAGAATTTTACGTGAACACGATTCAATTTTAAAGGTCAATTAGGTAACGAAAAAATATTAGACACGTATTTTTTTTGTTGTATAATAAAATGATACTTATATATAACGAATCAAAGTTTAGGAGTGGGGGCTAAAATGTCATTACTACGTATAAAATTTACATAGAAGTGACGTCACGCGACATTTCAAATCAAGACATGGTCGAAACTATTCGTTTCTGTAAAAAAATAAAAATACGTGTGCAATGTTTTAAAATAATCTATCAGACGGACATTAAAATAAAAATTAGTCATCTACCCTATTCTCGTATTTGACAAATGTAGCCAATTTTTAATCTTGTGAGCATGCACGCAAAAGCCGAATTTACACGATTTTCCATTAAAAATCGCAGCGATACGTAATGATAGATTTACAGATTTCCACTATCCCTGGCGACATATTACTTTTAGTATAGTACTTCGCCTTTGGATGTATGTTTGTCGTGCTTATGCCATATTTCCCACCGGCTCTAACAATTCTTTGAAAAACCGAGTCACAGTCTGGAAAATTAGTGGTTAGTGATTCAGAATGCTACATTACTGTTCCGATAAACCGATTACGTATAAAATGTATGAACGCATTAATGTCGTTGTAATTCAACAAAAAATCAGTTGCGTGAAATCTCGCGTGTTCACGGTTGTACCATAAAGCTATGACATTGTGACGAATCTACGAGTAGGTATATGCATTATTTGACCTTTATGGTTTTTTAGTTTAACATATTGAAGACGTCGGCTGAGTGCCGTGCCGAGCACGACATTGTACATTCGATTCTTCCGTTGGATAATTTGTTTTTGAGTATTTTAATTTTGTACTTTTACTTGCTATGTACAGAGTCTAGAGTTACGTTTTGACTGATGACTCGGCTTCTGTTTCCCAGTCTAACTTCAAGCATATAACTATCACGATCATCTACTCTAAAATTTGGGAACTTACAATTTTACCTTAGCACCTTCAATTCCTAAACTAAAGTTACCGATGTAGCCCATAGGATTAGCAAGCTGAAATGGCAGTGGGCCGGTCACATTTGTCGAAGAACCGATGACCGCTGGGGTAGACGTTCTGGAGTGGAGACCGCGTCTAGGCAAACGTAGTGTAGGGCGCCCTCCAGCTAGGTGGAGTGACGATATACGTAAAGTGGCTGGTAGTGGTTGGATGCGTAGAGCTGAAGACCGAGCTCAGTGGCGTGCCATTGGAGAGGCTTATGTCCAGCAGTGGACGAAAACAAGCTGTTGATGACCTTCAATTCAACAACAAAACGCATACATTTTAAAGAATTTTATTTGCACGAATAATTCTCTGGAAGGTAAATATTTCATTTGGTATTAAAGAAATACTGGTACTTAAAATACATCTTTCAATAGACTATACAAAAATAACCGTGTTCTCACATCCCTTCCTTCGTTATGACAGTAAAATTAAACTACAATACAATACTAATATACTATGAACTATTTTGGATGAAAATACTGATATCGTACCAGAATCGTCCGTGATTTCTTTACAACACTTCGTCCCAATTTCAACAACTTTCGGATAAAAATCCGTCCAGAATTCAAAAGCTTTGTAATTAATTGTTGCTGGAGTGCTCATCGTGAAATTGGCTCTGTCAATGATCAAGTACCCAGGCCTCTCCAATTCATAAGTCTGCCAATCTATAATTACTCCCGAATTGGTAGGATTTGAGTACCAGGCGAAATTGGACCACATCCTCATTATGATTTCTGAAATACTTTTGTCTCTGTAGTCCCATTTGCTTAGGTCTTCTGGTAAAGCTAGATAAGGCATGCCAAAGGTGTAAATAAGGTCGAAATTATGTGGAACACCAATCCATTCTGGAAGACCCTCATTTGCAATATCAGAAAAAGGTTTTAAATCGAATCTGTAGAGATAAACTGGAGCGTGTGGACAAATGTGTCTCGCTAACTGATAAGTAGTAGCTCCATGGGTTTTGTCGGTATAAAAATCCACAAATAGCTTTCTCAATACTGTTTCATTTGTCGTATGAGGTATCGGTTTGTAGAAAAATGCTACAGCGTCTTGTATGTGATGCTGATTAGTGAAACACGAGCTGTTGTCTACAGTGATATCTGCAAGGATAATTTCTTCTCTCATTGAATCAAACTCCCTTTGACTAATACCTGAATCTCCACTTTCATCTTTTTCTAGCAAAAGTCCGTCTTCCATGTTCGTGTAGCCTGCTAAAAGAGGGACTGGGGAGAAAATCTCATCTTTGAACAGTTTTGATGGTAGCTCTGGCAAAAACGGACTGGTTATATTACTAAAACCTCCATCCACTATAGGTTTCCATTCAGCTACTGGCCCAGCTATATCTAACAGTGCTTTATCTGGAACTCTTCGAAGACAATCTAGTAATTGGTAAGTTGGTTTTCTAAAGCAACTGAATGCAACTGCAACCTTATCGACAGTAACTATTTCTTTCCTTGCTATGTTTACAGATTCTGGTGATAAAGCATTTCCACTCATTGCTATAGCTTTATGGAAGAGTCCTGCTGAGTACGAGGATATTAAATGAAGGGTGACGCTGACTGCTCCAGCATCATGACCAATGATGCAAACGTTTTCGGGATCACCTCCAAAACTTTCAATATTGTTCTTGACCCAATGTAAAGATGCTACTTGGTCGTGTAGACCAAAGTTGCCTGATGCTTCATTGTCGAGGGTTGAGAAGAATCCAAAGATGTTTAGCCGGTAGGCCACTGATACGAAAATTACCTGGAATTAGAAATTAAGATTTTTATTTCATGGTTTTAATATTCGGATTGGTACAGTCAATGGTAAACATACTACGCCATTTATTTGTTTGGAATTTAAATTCATTAAAGGTATTCCTTCTGTAATTCATGGTTCATATTGTATACAGTGCCCAGAATTTTAGTGTTAACAATTATGTTTACGTTCATTGAGGTCATGCCAACTTACAAATTAAACTAATCTTACGCCTTCGTGGTTAGTTAAAAAGTCATCTACAACGTTGATTGTCGCAACTAATTCAATAACTAAGTTCTGAACTTCTTCAACTGGGTCAGTCTCATTTAAAGGTGTAATAAAAATAGTAAATTAGTTGAAAAAATTTCATTACCCTTTGTTTTATCACCAATTGGAAGGGGTTCACACTGTTAGGGCTGCCCCGCACGAAATCACCGCCGTGGTACCAAACGAAGACTGGGTAGCCCTCGACTTTGAAATCTGCGGAAGAAATAAAAGTCTAAGTAAATGTGAGAAATACAGAAATTCTAACTGATTATGAACCGTGCCACCCAGAGAGACACTTGACATGAAATCACTGTTAAGAATGGGTGGTATTGAATAATTTAACTGTAAATTCCCTTTTTTCAATCAAAATATTCGAAATTACCACCGAAAATACTGAATTGCACACTAAATTTTCATCAAATAAATCAATTATAATAATATACTGTTAGATCTTTAAAGCTTAACTGTTTTCCTAAATGACTATCTTTTAACTAAAAGTAAATCTAATAATTCCTAACCTAACCTACCTCTATTTTGGAAATTCCGTTGTAATATTGAACAATTTGTGTGCAAATCAGTATTTTCGTTTTACGGTGAGTAATATGTAGTTAATTTGTAGTACAGTTATTTTTTTGATATGCAGTATGTTATTTAAGGAGAATGGAGAGTGGTTTGCTTAAATTTATAAATAGAGGTGCATTAGAAAATTGCCCGTTAAGAATTAAATCAATACATTGGGTTATATTTGTTTCAGACTGAGTGTCTTCCAGCCTCATTCATACCTACAAACAAATCTACAAATACAGAACTCCTAATGTTAATGAAATTAACAGTTCCTGATACTTAAACAACCAATCTACCAAGAAGAACCTTCAAAAACCAATTTCCTTCCAAACTTCAAGAGAACAATAAGGTTTAAAAACTAATAAACAACAAATGCTACTAAGAATGCTTACTTTGCTGTTATTGGGGTCACAAATAAGATTAAGGTTAGGTCAACTTTACAGGGGTTCTTATGGGCCGATTGGCACGGCAAACTTGCATTAATGGGCTACCTACTTAGGAGGCGTAATGACTTGCCTACCTAACAATTTGTGGGGGCTAAAAGTTGTTCGAAACGTGTGGTTAAAAGGCAATGATGAGTACGAGGAAGGAAACCAGGAAAGAGAGGTGTAGAATCGTTGTTTTTTAGCTTTGATTGAGGACTTTGGTAGTTGTTATGATAATCACGTCTCGTTTGTCTTGTTTGCAAGACATATTCCAATCTATGGCTTAATTTATACCACTGTGGAATGGAATGGAAGCGTTTTTGCAACAAAACTGTTTACAACATAAAGAACTTTATATCAACTGTATAACACACACAACTTAAATATAAGCCAAAATAATGGATACGTCTTCCGCGGAACTCTCGCGAATTCTCGAGAATTCCTTCGTATATAGAATAAGTTTTAGTTAGTCTTATAGTTCTATATATTATTGCTGTATCTATTTACAAGCGAGCTTGTAAAACTAGAGTGTAACTTTCTGGGTGTCCTAATAAAATAAATTATTTAAGACAAATGTTTGCACCAATATACAACTACAAATGACCATGTGCGACCATGAAAAGTGTGGGAGAGCCATGCTTCGGCACGAATGGGCCGGCTCGACCGGAGTGATATCACGGCCTCACAGAAAACCGACGTGAAGCAACGTTTGCGTTGTGTTTCGACGTGTGAGTGAGGTTTCCGGAGGCCCAATTACCCTCCCCTTCCCCAATATCCCCAATTCCTGAATCCCCAAAAGGCCGGTAACGCACTTGTAACTCTTCTGGTGTTCCAGGTGCACATGGGCGACGCCGATTGCTTACCATCAGGTGATCCGTCGGCTAGTTTATCGGCTTACACCATAAAAAATATTTAAGACAAATGTTTGCAAAAACATACCACTATACAAATGACCATTGCCATATAGACACCAAATGTTGGTGATCCATAAAACGGTTGCATTGTACCTAATGATTCATAGGTAATCGCCTAGCTTATGACACCATGAGTAATAGGTCACTTGGGCCATAAACTCTAAGTTATTACTCACAATAAAAAGTTTTAATTACCTCCACGATAAAACTTTACAGGGCCGTATTTGGATGGTTGTTGCAAATGCGAGTGTCAATCAAATGGATCCTGGTGGTTATTCTATTGCAAAATTATTGGTATGGAGTCTGGAATTAGTGATAAGTGCAAGTATTCATTTTAATTTGCAGTGCTCGTTTACATAAATCTGAATTATAAAGTTAAAGGTTAAAATTTATATAATTTACGACGAAATGATGTGTCTAACTGTCATCTAAACGACTTTTATTCAGTAATATCTTTCATTGTTCTATAAATAACAAAACAACAAACACGTAACAACCCTAATACTATATTGCTAATGAGATATTTTGCTTAACTATAAAATTTATTAGGTTTACATTGTTTTAGTGAATTAATTAGTGCCCATCGACATCCATACTCGTAACGACCGCTGTTAGCATTTTATGACAAGCGTAACCGACTGTTTTACATGCTCTGAGGTAACAATGTTAAGGATAGTCACTCAATGACACAAACAAAGATTATGAAAAATAAAAAAAATACAAGTACATACTTACACAAATACATAATATCAAAAGGAAACATAAAAGCATAAAGAAAATAACAAAAATCATCAAAATATAAGAAAATAATGTACATATGAAACAATTGAAATAAGTTTTTGATATAAAGACAAATTAAATACACAAAAAAAACACCATAATATAAATAATATAATACTGCATGTGCACATGCCAAAAGGGCCTCCACCTCAGCATATAGTTGAGCATTCCTGCCCAACGCTGATTTTCAGGTACCGTAACCGCCCCTCAATAAGGAAAAGAAAATAAATTTAAATATGAAATTAAATAGATAAAATAAATTCTGCAGACTATGTGAGTATATGTGTATGTGTGCTGACTGCCTCGTTGGCCGAGTGGTCGCTAGCGCGACTGCCGGGCAAGGGGTCTCGGGTTCGATTACCGGGTCGGGTAAAGTATTACATGGGTTTAAAAAAAATCTCAGTAGTAGCACGCAGTCTGGAGTTGTGCCCAGTATATGGCAATAGGCTCACCCCCTATTACATGGAACATAAATAGTGAAAAGTGGGTGT
Organism: Spodoptera picta; assembly: GCA_038387885.1. Classification (NCBI taxonomy): domain Eukaryota; kingdom Metazoa; phylum Arthropoda; class Insecta; order Lepidoptera; family Noctuidae; genus Spodoptera; species Spodoptera picta. Next base: position 262,297 of record JAZHFQ010000530.1, read on the forward strand.
TACTTCTATGTGCACCTCTGCCTACCCCTTCGGGTATAAAAGGCATGATGTTATGTATGTATGTATGCACTAAATAACCTCATGCTAAATTTATTGTTTTTATGATTTGCTGACGACACGAGGGTATTCCTCTTAAGACCTTCATCACGTTAGGTACAATTTTCGTTAGTGTGTCTGATAGATAAATTTCAAGTATTTTTAAAATGAAATGTGTGACATAAATGCCAGTTAAACTAGTAAAAATCTACACGTAAGCCGTTATCGAAACACTGCATTTTATAACGGTAAATTATTGCTAAGTCAAATACGGCCCTGTTTTCCCGTAGAAAGAAGTCTATTTACAATTAATTTAGAAAAATAAAATGAAGGAAATGTATTAAAACTTTAGGATTTATAGTTAATATAGTATAATACCACATACTAAGGGTAAAAACCTAGAAAGGCTATTTGCGTATTGCATGCACATTGAACGACCGTTGCAAGATTTTCATGTTGTAAGTAATATTTTTTAATTTTATTAATACGTGATATTTAAATAGCTTGTCGTTAGTATGCCTATTATGGTTAATCCAGGGTTTAGAACAGCATCGAATAAGAAACTGCTGTAAATAAGGTTATTAATTTTAGTACTTGTAATAAAAATGCTTCATTTTATTACTATGCTGAAGTGTTTGTAGGTCAGGTGTTAGTCTCAAAACAACTATACCTTAAGGTGCTCCCTCACCGGGAGCATTTGTGTGTAATGTATCACAGATCTGAGCATTACATCAGTGAAGGAGGAGAACCGAGCATTACAATGCGCACCTTGTAATGATACAATGTGTAATATCTTGATACAACTTGTAACATCAATGCGCTCCACTTCCCCAACCCTTCGCTCGCCCGCTTCGTCTGACATCTTGCTATGAAATGCTTAAAGTCGAATCTATATGTAACATTACACGCAAATGCTCGTTAGTCAGAGAGGTATTATTGTAATGTAATGCTCAAAGTCGAATCTATAATGTTACATTACACGTGAATGCTCCCGGTAAGGGAGCACCTTTATGGAATTTTACACTGAATGCATGTTGTGTAAAACCCACCTTTCACCCAGCATGCTAATCACACTAATATAACTACTATATATTTAAACGTATGTTTAAGAATATAAGATTTTTTTTTAATTCGACATTTTAATCTAACCTACTTCCATTTACCGGGTACAGTTCTAGACTTCTTGCAATTGCTAAGAAACGTTCAATGAACCGAAACAATGCAATATAGTTGTACCAATCAGAAATCCCTTACTCAGTTGTGACGAAAAAGTCGATCCCATCAAAACATTCTGTAAAAAACTAGCCAAGTCTCGATGGAGTTGCTAGTCTATCTCTAAAAAGTAATGAAATATAACAAAGTCGTGCCAAGTTTAAGGTTCGTTATTGCGATTTCGTTATTATTGTAGTAAATGTTGTATGACTTTGCCGTTGAAGGGTACACAAGGGTACAAAACCAGGTGCTCCATGACACCATTGCACTAATCTGTCGCCAGAACCGCTACCCATTGACGATGGAAAATTGCCATTTGGAAAACGTAGTGTTACCCTTCAACGGCCAAGTTTGGATTTTAAGCATGATTATATATAGCTTACTGGATGACGAAAATTTCTGCGTTCTGGTCTTATCCAGAGGATCTTAAATAGGGGTCTGAAAATGCGGCGAAATGGTTCCAGTAAAGGATGGTACGGCAGTGTTTGCTTCGCACTGGACTTGGCGAGGGCACTGCTGTGCCCCTTATCTAAGACGATAGAAAAAATATTTTTAGAAAATGTAAATTTTCTCAATTGACAAAATAACTTCAAAAAGAGAATTAATTGAGTCGAACCACCTGCCAGGACTTTGTACATCTGATTAAAATACGCTAAAGCAATTAATCTCAATTGGAAATCGACATACTAATGACCTAATTATTCTTGCAAATTAAACACGGAAATGACTTTTCGAAGAGGGGTGTAATCTGGAATGAGGATATTGTAAGAGAATTGGTGTTTGCGTAATGTAAAATCAATTTTCATTGTGTTTCGAAAATAATACGTGAAGTCACAGAGACAGAACTTTAGGTATTTTTTCTTAGAAGGCATATTTATAAAGAGACTGGCTTATGTATTATTCCATACCATAATCTACACTTGGTCCAAATTTCGCCCCAACCCATTCAGCCTTTTTCACGTGATTTAATAACAAACTAACACTGACGTGACTGCCTCATTGGCCGAGTGATCGCGATTGCGAATGCCGCCGGGCAAGGGGTCTCGGGTTGGATTCCCGAGTCGGGCAAAGTACGACTGGTTTTTTTTTAAATCTCAGTAGTAGCACGGAGTCTGGAATTGTGCCCGATAAATGGCAATAGGCTTACCCCCTATTAAATGGGACTCATAAATAGTGAAAACTGGGTGTACAGTGGCATTAAGTATCGTAATGTGCACCGTTGCCTACCCCTTTGGGGCTAAAAGGCGTGATGTTATTATGTTATTAGTAACAAATATACAACTACAAAAACAAAAGTATCGGATGACTCTGAAAAAAAACCGGAACGCCTTGCTCGGTTATCATAATTTCAACTCGAATGGTTTTTTTATGCAATAAGCCGGTAAACGAGCAGACGGATCACCTGATGGTAAGCAATCGGCGTCGCCCATGGACACCTGGAACACCAGATGCGTTACAAATGCGTTACCGGCCTTTTAAGGATTATGAATTTCAGGATTATTGGGGATTCCTCCTCCCCAATCTCCCTAATCGGGGATTATCGGGGTTAATGGAGTAACCACACTCAAACCACGAAACACAACGCAAGCGTTGGTTCCCGTCGGTTTTCTGTGAGGCCGAAGCATAGCCCTCCGACACTTAACATAATGGTTACAATTACTATGATCAAACGAAGCAGGACCTAGTCCTCTGACTCAAATGTTTGTATTTCACGGAAAACCGTGATGTTTAATATCAAGGCGTATAAATTACAAACTTTAATTGGTTCCCATATATGCGTTGTTTACATGTAATCTAATTTACGACCCTTTACTTAAACGTAGCTTAACTTACTTATCATAGTCGGGATAAAATAAGAGATTAACATGATAATGAGTGCCCAAATAAATCGTTATTTATGAATTGAATGGAAAATTTCACATTAGGTTTTGTTTACTCTTATGTCGTAAAGTATTTATGTACGTACAGAATGGAAAATTCCTATTTAGGTTGTTTATTCGTATCTCATTAAGAATTTGGCGATTGGAAATCCTAATAGTGACGTACTTTAGGAATAGGATGTCGTGGTGGCCAAGAAGTTTAAGACCGCGGGCCGTACTTGACCAACGCTATCACCTAGTCTAAATTCTCGTTGAGACGTAAAGAACGAACGTTTTAAGAAAAAAACTCTAGTTGAGACGTAAAGAACGAACGTTTTAAGTTAATTGAGATTCCCTTCTTATGCATGAGGGTGCGGGTTCGAAACTAACCATCGGCAAGTACCAATGTCACTTTTTCACAGTTATATGTACTTTCTAAGATTATCTAGACACCATTGACAAACGGTTAAGGAAAACATCGTAAGGAAACCTGGGCTTATAATTTCTAATTATAAGTTTGAAATCGTCAACCCGCATTGAGTAAGCGTGGTGATTAATACTCAAACCTTCTTCGTGTGAGAAAAGACTTTGCTCAGCAGTGGGCACTTATAGGCTGTTGATGATGATGATAATGAATAGTATGTACTTTATCTGATGGTCGGGACTCGTATAAGATATTGTGAAACGGTCCATCAGTTATGTACTAGGAGTGTTCGTTTAAAAATGTATATGTTGGAGCCACAGATTAGACCCGGATAAAACCTAGAGAGCGTCCTGGCCAAGCACCTTGTAGGCGTACCATTTCTTTTTGGCACCGCCTCCTCTCTATGATCAGTTAAGCACGCGCGGTTCGGGGTACCCTTCTACAACCAGGAGCCCTAGACACTTGCCTACTTTGCTCTAAGGATAATAAGGTTTTGCCACAGATATATAGATAAACAGTAGGTTGTGTCACTGTTAGAAACATTCAAACAAACAAATGATTATATTAATAACGTTTCTGTCAGAGGTTTTACTTACCAGTTATTAATTAGTTCAGTTCCCTTAAATAAAACATTCATGTATCTTGACAAAATTTCGCTAACAAACTGCAATATTAATTACTTAGCGAAACTATTTGTACGGTACCAACATAAGTATTCACTTGGGAACTTACAAATACTTTGACTTAGCTTTCATTTTGTACTTTGACAGGTGAGGTGACAAACTGTACACAGGCGTTTGACAAAGGACGTGCCATTTGTCAATTGCGACGGCACGATTTTGCATCTCATTCGTGTTAATTTTATACTTAGGTACTGTAATGTTGGTTATTTGTTCTTTATGGTATTATCAATGTTGGAATCATCCCCTAAATTTGTTCATACAAAAGTAGTCTCTAAACATCAGAAATAAGGTAAACATAACATCATGCCTTTTATCCCCGAAGGGGTAGGCAGAGGTGCACATTACGGCACTTAATGGCACTCTCACTTTTCACTATTTATGTTATGAGTCCTATGTAATAGAGGGTGAACCTATTGCCATATAACGGGCACAATTCCAGACTCCGTGGTACTACTGAGAATTTTTAAAAAACCCAGTGATATTTTGCCCGAGTCCCCTTGCCCGGCAGTCGCACTTGCGACCACTCGGCACACAAAGCAGGCAATTATAAGAAAAACATGAAAATAAAGTCCACACTTGATGTATTTTCTACTTTTCTAACCTATTTATTTGACTAGCGTTTATGATGATATTTGTCTGTCGAGACAGTATAATATTATCATTATGCTTCTGCTATCATTAAATAACTAGCTCCTCAATTAGTAATTTAATCTTAAAACTGATAAGGTTGAAATTGTCTTGCAAATTAATCCAGTATATTATTATGCGTTAAATATTAAAAACAAAGTCACATGTTCAATTTCCCATGAGCGTATTTAAGTTATAGTCAACAACGAAAATGATTAATTACTTGTACTTAATAACTTAACTAAGTATGCAATGGTGACTGGACGATTTGTGTTCCATGTTATTTATTAGACGTTTACTGTTCACTATGAAGACTCGACTTCGAACTCGGGATAGGGCAAGTTATTAAGTTATCCAGTTCTTACTCTGTTCATTTTATTCAAAGGACCAATTTAAAGGATTCAAAGGTGAATGAACCTCACATTTTTAATAGATTTTTTATTTATTTGTTGGGCCGACGTTTGGCCACCATCTCGACAGGTGATAAGCGATGATATGTGGCCGACGATGGAGCAGGTCTACCTATGAGCAACCTGTTCTCTCGGGACTTGAAGACACCTAAGTTATATTTGTCGGGAAACACAGATTCCGGAAAGGAGTTCCATTCCTTAGCTGTTCGCACTAGGAAACTGGACGCAAAACGTTAAATAGTTAATGGTTAAATAGCAAATCTGGAATGGTGGTTAGCACTACAGCATATTAGACAAGGATGAAAGAAAAGTGCTCGTGGTTGAATAAGAAATTGATTTATTAATAGAAGTCTGAAAGAGACAAGGGATTAGAGGTACATAGAAGTAGAAGGTGGGCGACTTTTAAGGTGATGAGAAGAGGTGGAAAAGGAAGCGTATTGTGTCGCAATTGATCTCTGAGTAACTTTAAATATCGTTTCAATCTTAGTCAGTTTATAATAGAATGTTAGACTTGAAAAATCCTCAATACACTTGCTATCGTTTCGTTACAAAGTAGCAATATCTTTGAAAGATAGTATCGATATCCGACGCTTTTGTAGAACTCTGAGAGAACTCATTTGTCAATACTTTGATGTAACGATACAGACTATGAAGTATTTTGTACCTATCTCTAAGAGCCAGAAAAGAATGTAATTTTACATATCTTAAAATCGTAACATTTTAAGTTTAAATCTCTGAGCGGGTATCTAGAAATTCGTGTATATTATCTTTAATTTTCTTTACGAAATTATTAGACTTGATAATACAATAGTTTGAAAAATACTTTACTCTTTCTGAGAATTTTGATTTTATGGAATAGGAGGCAAACGAGCAGACGGATCACCTGATGGTAAGCGATCAGCGCCGCCCATGGACACCTGCAACACCACAGGAGTTACAGGAATTAAACATAAAATAACCTTTATCGGCTTTTTAGCTGTGCTTGCTACTACTCGATCAACGAGGCGATTAACGAGGTTGGAGACTGATGTAGGAGGATAATTGCAACCAGCCGTGTCTTTATAATATAGACGTGTAAAATTGCTCTTTTCTAGCCTATTTACAAAATACTTACAACCGCTTTTTGCATTTTTTTTAAGGGGGCAAAATCATCGAATGGCTTCTCCCGCGTAGGTGAGGCGGGAGGGAGTGTCAGACTCTTCTGACTAAAAACCACCCCGTTCCTTCTCCTGCACTTTTTTTTGCATGTGTAAGGCGATTTTTTGTACATGCGGTCAATGCCATCCTTATGCTGATATTGCTACATAGTATAAAAGAAAGTCGGTTTTCGCTGGCTGTGTGCATATATGTTTAAAATTACTTCTGATGGGGTGTTGTTAATTTTTTTTAGCGGGATAAGCCGGTAGACGATTGGACGGATCACCTGATCGTAAGCAATCGGCGTCGCCCATGGGCAATTGGAACACCAGAGGCGTTACAAGTGCGTTGCCGGCTTTTTGGATAAGTAATTTGAGGATTGTTGGGGATTCAGGGATTGGAGAAAGGGGGGAGGGGTTTATTGGGCCTTCAGTAACCTCATTCGCACGACGAAACACAACTCAACGTTGTTTCACGTCGGTCTTCTGTGAGGCCGTGGTATCACTCCGGTCGAGCCGGCCCATTCACGCCGAAGCATGGCTCTCCCACATTTATAACAGACAGCCTTAATAGACAGAGTGATTCAAGACGAAGGTTTATAAATTGTGTAATAACTCTGAATTTAACACGAGCGAAGCTGCGAACTAAAGCTAGTTTTATATACAAGGAAAAACATTTTTACGTCCTGTATAATTTTATGGACTAACTAAAATATTTGTATGTTCACTTTTATCATTGTTTCCTATCGTTCCTTCAGGAAATGTTGTTAAAAAACTTCGTCAAAGATCATAAAAGGGGGAAAAAGATAAATTGTCTGTAGGTATATGTTGCTATGAAACAAAATTGTTTGGGAAGAGCGCTGTAATAATAATACAATCAATCATGGTAACGCTGGAAGAAACAATACATTTTGTATCAAAAATAATGGATGTAATATTTTTTTCCTATTAAATTCGTTTTGTCAGTGAATCTGGATAAGTGAGTGACTGTGGAGCGAAAGAAATACGTTTATCATTAATATTATATGTGGAGATGCGACTTGTGAAACACTATTTTATAGCTAATCTCAGATTACTGTCTCGTTGGCCGAGTGGTCGCAAGTGCGACTGCTGGGTAAGGGGTCTCAGGTTCGACTCCCTAGTCGGGCAAAGTATTACTGGGTTTTAAAAAAATTCTCAGTAGTAGCACGGAGTCTGGAATTGTGTCCGGTATATGGCAATATGCTCAGCCCCTATTACATGGGAGTCATAACATAAATAGTGGCATAATGTGCACAACTGCCTATCCCTTCGGGGATAAAAGGCGTGATGTTATGTTATTTCTTAGAATCTTCTTCTTTTTTCTTCTTTCTTAGAATGTTACGTTATTTCTTAGTCTACGTGCTGCTTATGAAAAAATATTTTTTTAGTTTTTTACTTGCATTCTGCAAGTCAAACGAGCAGGCGGATCACCCTGTTGTAAAATATCAGCGCCGCCCATGGACACCCGGAATCCCAGATGGGTCACAGGTGCGGTTTCTAGCCATTTCAGAAGGAATACGCTCTTTTCTTAAAGGTTTGTAGGGCTGTATCGGTTCGGAAATACTGCCGTCCACAGGTCATTCCACAGTTTTACTATGCGAGGCAAAAAGTTAAAGGCAGGAGATGCTTAATGCATAATTTTACATTGGTATCATTTCAAGTCTAAGTTCACCACAAGATTACTACAACATACTTTTAATTTTTTTTAAGGGAGAAAAATCATTGAATGAGTGCTCCCACCTGGGTGAGGTGGGAGGGTGTGTCAGGCTTTTACCGAGTAAAAACTTTGCAGCGCTCTGTAATAAAACGAAAACCCACTGCCATTTGAAGCTTGCTAAGCGTATATAGACGTATAGCGTGGGAGGAAGTGTTAGACTCTTGCTGACTAAAAACCACCCAGTTTCTACTCCTGCACTTCGAACCGTAGCCCCGGTAACCCGTTAGGTTCTCTGCGGCTCCGTATCGGCATCAGCTCTTTTGGGCCCCATCTGTGGTGGTCTGATGGCTCTTTGAGGCGCGCACGGAAAGATCCCTATACTTAGTAGTCATATTTTCAAACCACTCAGCTAACGAGGCATTTCACTTTACTCCTATAAATATAAAATTCACGATTCATACTACAATGCATCGACTTTACAATGTCTATAAATAAAATATATTATCGATCTTTTATACCGAAGGTGCTACTTATCGACAACGGACGCATATGTCTATTCTCATGATCGACTTCAAGTCTTTGTCAGTCAAATATCAACCTTATGTGCATGAGGTAAAGTCACTGTGTGTTCAACAATGCTACATGCAATAAATAAATATTTGATTTGCATTGAAAGACTGGAATGGAATCAAATTGTTTATTTACCTGGTTTTGGGGTGTTAGGACTGTGCCTTTGAAGTCCTTTTGTTATGTCAAGTTCTGTGACAATTATTATGGTTGATCAGAGACGAGCTATCCTAGAATATAGCATTCAAAGTTTTTTTTATGGAATAATCCGGTAAACGAGCAGACGGATCACCTGATAGTAAGCAATCTGTGTCGCCCATGGACACCAGAAACACCAGAGGTGTTACAAGTGCGTTACCGGCCTTTTAGGGATTAGAAAGAGGATTATTCGGGATTCAGGGATTGGCCGAGATTGGAGAGGGGAGGAAATGGGCCTCCGGTAACCCCACTCACACGAAAAAACACAACACAAGTGTTGTTTCACGGAGGTTTTCTGTGAGGCCGTTGTATTACTCCGGTCGAGCCGGCCCATTCTTGTTGAAGCATGGCTCTCCCACACTTAATCAAACGAATGTATAGAAAAGTTACTGTGTAGAATGATAATTGACATTGTCATTCGACAAAATAATATCAAAAGCCAATGATAAGCAAGCTAAAGCAAAAGAAGTTCTTAAAATTGCTTTGGAATACTTAAGTCTAACTATGAAATCTCTTGCTCGTTCATTGCAATCGGTATCATCTACATTTTTAAAATAAGGTAAGTTTACCGCAAGAAATTATTAGACGAATATAAATTTTCAATTAAACTTACATCTACAATTTTATGCAGTTCAATCCGCCATCTTGGTTGAGAACCTTCGACCTATCAAAACGAAATCCACTTCCAAATTCAAATAGCTATACATTTGCAGCACGAAACAAACTATTTACTCTTGCCAAGTTTTTATTTTTTTTCCATTAAAAACTAACTCTTTGAAGTCACGTAGGTTGCATAGCTGTGCGCAAATAATCGGGTCTACAATAATTGTGCACTCGCTTATAGCATGTTGGTATGACCATTTTATATTGACACCTGCATTAGCTAGTATTATTATACCTCTAATACCTACCTTGTAATTTTCATAGTGTACAGTGTACGGTAAGTCTTGTGGTGACGGTAGCGTGAAATAAGGTTGCAGCGCTCTCTGATAAAACGATAACCCACTGCCATTAAACGCTTGCTAAGCGTATATATATAGACGTCTCAAAATCCTAATATAGTCTGTCTAGGAGTCTGTCACGAGCTCGTCACATTATTAATCTCTAAAGTCATGGTGACGAAATGATTTTATACCTCTAGAATATACAATTCCTTACGCCATTTTTGTTAGAAAAGTCCTATTGCTATAATGAGTGGGTCTATGCCAATTGGTGTACCAGATTTCAAAAAAATCCATTCGATTAGTTTAACAATAATGTGGACATAAAGGTTTTATCAGGCTTTAACATAATATGTTCAGATGGTTTTTTTTAAAGGGGGAAAATCATACAATGACTTCTTCCGACCTGGTAAGGCGAGGGGGAATGTCAGATTCTTACTGACTAAAAACCACTCCGTTCCTACTCCTGCACATCGAGCCGGAGCCCCGGCAACCCGTTAAGTTCTCCGCGGCTCCGTATCAACATCAGCTCTATTGTGCCCAATCTGTGGCAGTCTGATGACTCTTTGAGGCATGCCGTATGCTCAAGATCAAGATTAAACTCTTTGAAGAATCCAGATCTGATATTATTCTGGCAAAAACCGTAGCCTAATTAGACATAAATTCAATTACTTTAAATATGTAAAGTAATGTGGCGCATTGTTTAATCAATGCGCTTAGCATGTGGATATATAGAAAAATACAATGGTATTCTTTAAAGGAAACCTGACTTCTCGTCTCAACTTACATTGGTCTTATTACCTAACAGTAATCGCTTGAAGCATGTTAGCATTCTTTTGCAAATATTCCTTGCAACTGTTTACTTGGATTGCGAATAGGGTTGAAATTAGTATAATTTTCTTACATAATTGTTACTCTATTAAGTCAGTAAGAGTCTGACACTCCCTCCCGCCTCATCCAGGCGAAAGCAGTCATTCGATGATTTCCCGCCTTAAAAAAATACTTTCGTGTAGCTCGATTAACTTTTACTTAAATAATTTTAATATTGTCACTGACAGTAAGAGTACAAAATTGGCATGTGTGTAATTTGTCTTTAGAATAAATTAAGACGTACATACCTACGTACGTACATTAGCATATTCTAATTGTAGCGTAGCGCTGTCAAATTATGTAGAGGTATTACACATTTAAATAATTTATGCATACATTAATTCTCTTTTTGATACGACATTCGGCTTAAGTTACACATTGTTTTAATAAGGCACAATATTGTGACGTAAACATAAACATAACATAACATCACGCCTTTTATCCCGAAGGGGTAAGCAGAGGTGCACATTATGCCACTGTACAATGTAACACCCACTTTTCACTATTTATGTTACGAGTCCCATGTAATAGGGGGTGAGCCTATTGCCATATACCACAATTCCAGACTCCGTGCTACTACTGAGAATTTTTTAAAAACCTAGTAATACTTTGCCCGACCCGGGAATCGAACCCGAGACCCCTTGCTCGGCAGTCGCACTTGTGACGTAAACATACTCACCTAAAATAAAGTTCGTAATATAAACCGCGTGTACTCTTCAATAAACCTCCTTTCTATATGGAAAACAGTAGTTGCTGGTGGTTTTGCCCGCGTTTCCATTGGGACTATACCATACAATAGGAACTGGAAACTGGAATCTACCCCTGTACCAAAATTCATCTCGATCCCTTCAGCCGTTCTGAGGTGAGGGAGTAATAAGCAAACAAATCGCTCAGGGGTTATCCAATTTTTTTTTTAATATATTTGATAGGCCGACATTTGACCATTATTTCGCCTGGTGGTAAGCGATGATGCAGCCTACGATGGAGCACGTCGTCCCATAAGCAACCTTTTCACTCGGGCCTTGTAGACTGAAAGGTACCATTCAGGAAATACAGATTCTGGCAAAAAATTTCACTCTTTAGCAGGACGCACAACGTTTTGCTTGGGTATAGGCTCAGCAAAAGTATACAAGCAAGCAGAGCAAGTACAAACTTTCGCATTTATAATTTTAGTAGGATGTCCAATTATGAATCAGTTTGATCTGTAGGAACTTATTAATCTTAAACTTATTCAGACTTAGGACCTAAGTCTGATATAAATTACCGATCAAGATGTCTCAAGTATGACGCAGGGTTCTCATGTTCATTGTTACCCTGCGCATACCTATCCTAATCCTATATTAAAAGAACGGTAGCCATTTTATTTTACGGCAAAAAAAAAAACAATTTATAACAAAATTTAAACTACGTAAATCTCCAGAAAGTCGTTAAACTAACTAAAAAACTTCCTAACTTATTTCGTGAGCACGATTTTCGTTTTTGATTAAGTTCCTTATGTCGGGATCTACTTACAACGTCGTATGAATATAAATTCGCTTTGTACCTTTATACCATACATTTAATTTTAAGTAATTAGGTTTCTAAATAATATAATATTTAGAAAGTTGGAGTGGGAGGAAAATGGACTCAACATAAACGGTGAACCTTTAAACCACCTCCGTTTTGCAGATGACTTGATCCTATTTTCTGAGTGCCCAAAAAGGCTAGAGCAAATGCTATAACAGCTATCAGATGCAGGACTTTCAATGAACACAAATAAAACTAAAATTATGACTAACGGTTCTAAGACATATAATATCAGAGTTAACACGGAGGAGATAAAGTACATGGAAGAATATATATACCTTGGACAGTTGATAGCCCCAAGCGACACAATGCAAAAGGAAATCGATAGAAGAATAGCCAATACTTGGAAAAGATATTGGTCTCTAAGCGAGGTTATGAAAAATCGGGACATGCCAATGAAAGAGAAAAGAAAACTGTACAACACCTGTATTCTGCCATGTTTGACATACGGGTGCCAAACATGGGCACTAACGGAAAATTTAAAAAGAAAAATAAATGTATGCCAGAACGGAATAGAGAGAAGTTTAATTGAAGTAAAAAGACAAGATAAGGTAAGACTAGAAAAAATTAAGGAAATAACTAAATTTAAAGATGCAGGGAAAGTATGTAAAACACTAAAATGGCAATGCGCAGGGCATATGATAAGAGAGAGGAATATGAAATGGACAAAGACAATATCAGAATGGTACCCCAGAGATGGGAAAAGGAGCAAAGGGCGACAACCAAAACGTTGGGAAGATGACCTAAGGAAAACTGCTGGACCAGAGTGGAAGAGAATTGCGAGGGATAGGGAATACTGGAAATCCTTGGAGGAGGCCTATGTCGAAGGACAAGCTGGGGATAAAAGTACTGATGCAATGTATAGTATAGTGATATAGACTAAATTTGTAACCTCAGTAATAAAGGCTTATTTTATTTTATTTATTTTATTTTATTTTTAATTATGTTTAGGACTTAGAGAGGTAGGTTTTTAAAGCTTAAGTATTTGAACCTCGTATATTAATTACACTGATGGGTAAGCAAAGACACTAAATACTGTATCCCAAATTTGTATTATAACGTTACTTTTTTGCTAGTTATTTTGAAGGTATGTAAACATGTAGTAGGCTATGATACTGAACTAATAATTTTAATTAAAAGAAAATGGACGCGACAGGACGTCATATACACAGCCTCGACTCTATTCCTCGAAATGTTTTTGACTAACTAAGGGTAAAACCTCGTATCCAGTAGGTAACATTTGGCGCGCGACACGTGAATCTCAACATGTACGGCAACGCTGCTCAACAGCGTGCGACGTTGCCAGCTGCCGCGCAACATGACGCGCGGCTTGTTGTTTGTTTTAGTGCATCGTTAGTTGTTCGTATCCTCGTATCTCTCCTCCTCCACCCTACTCTCATACCACCTTCATCGTAAACAAATGTTTCGCGTCAACATTCAACAAGTTGCGAAACATGTTGAGCAACATGTCGCGCTTCAAATGTTGCCTAGTGGATACAAGGCTTAAGTGTCCACGTTGACGAATGCACGCATCCTTCACAAACGATAGACGACTATAAATGACAAATGCTTGCATCTTGCTTAGAAATAATAAAAACTGTCCACGAAGGGGTAACGTTTAATCCGTTATAGTTTTTGTATAACGAATGCATGTATTCGTCAAATGACGCAACGTGGACAGTAGACTTAACTAATGTACGGTGACTTAAGTAGCTTTTACGTAAATTTTTCACTTGTACTTAAAAGGGAATACGTTTATTGATATACCTAGTAGTGTTAAGTGGGGAGAGCCATGCTTCGGCACGAATGGCCGGCTCGACAGGAGTGATACCACGGCCTCACAGAAAACCGACGTGAAGCAACGTTGTGTTTCGTCGTGTGAGTGAGGTTACCGGAGGCCCAATTATCCTCCTCTTCCACAATCTCCCCAATTCCTGAATCCCCAGCGATCCTTAAACTCCTAATCCCCAAAAGGCTGTTAACACACTTGTAACTCCTCTGGTGTTCCAGGTGTCCATAGGCGACGCCGTTTGCTTATCATCAGGTGATCCGTCTGCTCGTTTACCGGCCTATGCCATAAAAAAATCTAGCAGAACTAGTTTTTATCGGAAACCTTAATATTACTTGTAACACCCAAGTCTCAAAGTCAAACCCAAGAATCGTTACTCAGCAGACACACTTGTACCCACAATGATAGTAATTATTTTTTTTTATAGCATAAGCCGGTAAACGAGCGGACGGATCAAATCAACTCATGGTAAACAATCGGCGCCGCCCTTTGCGTGCGTTGCGTAATGCGTTACCGGCCTTTTGGGAATTGGGAATTTGAGGATTGTGGAGGATTCGGGGATTCGGGAGATGGCGACTAGGGAGGGGGTTAATTGGGCCTCCGGTAACCTCACTCACACGACGAAACACAACGCAGGCGTTGTTTTACGTCGGTTTTCTGTGGTATCATCCGGTCGAGCCGGCCCATTTGTGCCGAAGCATGGCTCTCCCACACTTAAATGCTCATGCAATCTAGTCTCCTAAATAGCATTTAAAAATGTTTGTTTTCCAACCAAGTTAAGCTTACACAAATTATTTTGTTCCCTCCAATTTTCTCTTCTAATTAAATTCATTGTAGTTTCCAAGACAATTCAATTAGTTTGCTGGTAGAGGGCGAGCTAGCGTCACGTCTATTTATTTTCTTAGGAGTTTTCGTTCTTGAGGTGGGAGGATAGGAAAAGTTAGTTCCAAAATTATCTATTCTTACTGGTTGAACCTCTTAATAAGATACTTTACATACATACATGCATAACCTCATGCCTGTCTCCCATGGGGGTAGGCAAAGACTATATAACGCCAACGCTACGATTGTTACATACCTCTTTCTATCTATGATTTTTGGTATGTTTTTCTGAATGGTAGTTGCGTTATCGATAACAATTCTGGACAAGTTTGCAACTAAAGACTTATGTTGCGAAATATCTTCAAAATACGTGCTTCCAACACTATTTTCACACAATTATATTATTGTTTAGGTACTGTAAGTATTAAAATAAGTGACTATATTTGACACTACATTTACTAGCACTGGACACTTGAGTCCAAGACTAAGAAGGCATGTCACGTACTAAGGAAATTAAGCCATTTGTTCCAGCCAGGAGTAATGTTTTGTTAGATATTAATTGTGACTATGTTACTGTGTGCTATTAGAATTGTAACTGTAGTGGTAGTTACAATTGTTAATATTTGTTTTAGTAAACTCTATATAACATAACGTTACGACTTTATAATTTTTTATATTAAGATTTTCTCCTGTATCGTGGGTGCCTTTACAAACATTCAAGTTCACATAGACAATGACACCCAGACCCGGAACAACAATTTGTGGATCACACAAAGTGTTGTTCCGTGCGAGATTAGAACCCGCGATAGCCGGTTGCCCAGCTACCACACCAACCGTTCAGTGAAGTCCACCAGTCAGTCCAGTGCCTTTAGCCAAAAGCAAATTTAGCGCTTGTCTACAGAGAGAGTAGAAAACTAAACGTATGGGGATGACACTGACAAGTGTCAAAATTTACGTCAATGCCATATAATTTTAAAGTTAAATGGCATTTGGCTACAGCTGCAGGATTGATAGGCAGAAGTGCATATTATATAGTATATGATAATTGATAGTGCTCCATTGTATGCCGCATCATCGCTTACCACTAGACGAAAAGGTGGCCTAACGCCTATCATGAAATAAAAGGTGTATAAGTGTTTGAGATCCATGCTTCGGTACGAATGGGCCCGCTAGAACAGAGTGATACCACAGACTTATAAGACATCGGCGTAAAGCAACGCTTGCGCTTGCGTTCCGTCGAGTGTAGTAAACGGAGGCCCTCTTCCCCAAACTTCCCAATCCTCGGATCCCCAACAATCCTCAAATTGCTAATCCTCAAAAGGCCGGCAACACACACATAATGCGTCTGATGTTTCGCGTGTCCATGGGCGCCGCTGGTGGTTCATCATTAGGTGATCTGTCTGTTCGTTTACTGGGTTATCCCATAAAAACTGTATTCACATTAAGCACCCAATTTTTACAAGTTAAATAGAGAGTGATTTAGATGACAAGCGTATTGCAATACATTGGGCCAAGTCTTACTTGGTGCTTTTATTATTATTATTATAAATCCCAGACGCTGTGCTAATACAGAAATTGATATAATAAATAACCAATAGCTTATAAGTGGCCACTGTTAACCAAAGACATCTTCTCACACGAAGAAGGATTGAGCATTAATCCACGCTTGCTAAATACAGGTTGGCGATTTCAAACTTATAATTAGAAATTATAAGCCCAGGTTTCCTCACGATGTTTTCCTTCAATGTTTGTCAGCGGTGTCTAAATAAATTTTGAAAGTATATACTACCTCTATATTTCAGAAAAAGTCATATTGGTACTTGCCGTTGGTAGGTTTCGAATCCGCGCCTTCATGCATGAAAAACGGGCGTCTTAATCGTGTTATATCGTTATAATGATGTTATTCATTTGTTGCTAGTGATGACCACGGTTAATTCAAGATACTTAACGGTGATGGAAGACCTCGCGATGTAAGCTAGACATTTGAATTAAAAACTTTGATATCGTTAACACGCTATGAGGGTCTTTGCCCTACGAAGGAGCAGCTCGGATTAAATTACAACTCATTTTATAAGACTAACATAATTATATTATATTATCTTTGTGTTTTTTCTTTAATGGAATATCCGGCAGACGGATCACCTGATGGTAAGCAATCTGTGCCGCCCATGGATATCTAAAACACCAGAGGCGTTACAAGTGCGTTACCGGCCTTTTGGGAATTGGGAATTTGAGGATTGTGGAGGATTCGGGGATTCGGGAGATGGCGACTAGGGAGGGGGTTAATTGGGCCTCCGGTAACCTCACTCACACGACGAAACACAACGCAGGCGTTGTTTTACGTCGGTTTTCTGTGGTATCATCCGGTCGAGCCGGCCCATTTGTGCCGAAGCATGGCTCTCCCACACTTAAATGCTCATGCAATCTAGTCTCCTAAATAGCATTTAAAAATGTTTGTTTTCCAACCAAGTTAAGCTTACACAAATTATTTTGTTCCCTCCAATTTTCTCTTCTAATTAAATTCATTGTAGTTTCCAAGACAATTCAATTAGTTTGCTGGTAGAGGGCGAGCTAGCGTCACGTCTATTTATTTTCTTAGGAGTTTTCGTTCTTGAGGTGGGAGGATAGGAAAAGTTAGTTCCAAAATTATCTATTCTTACTGGTTGAACCTCTTAATAAGATACTTTACATACATACATGCATAACCTCATGCCTGTCTCCCATGGGGGTAGGCAAAGACTATATAACGCCAACGCTACGATTGTTACATACCTCTTTCTATCTATGATTTTTGGTATGTTTTTCTGAATGGTAGTTGCGTTATCGATAACAATTCTGGACAAGTTTGCAACTAAAGACTTATGTTGCGAAATATCTTCAAAATACGTGCTTCCAACACTATTTTCACACAATTATATTATTGTTTAGGTACTGTAAGTATTAAAATAAGTGACTATATTTGACACTACATTTACTAGCACTGGACACTTGAGTCCAAGACTAAGAAGGCATGTCACGTACTAAGGAAATTAAGCCATTTGTTCCAGCCAGGAGTAATGTTTTGTTAGATATTAATTGTGACTATGTTACTGTGTGCTATTAGAATTGTAACTGTAGTGGTAGTTACAATTGTTAATATTTGTTTTAGTAAACTCTATATAACATAACGTTACGACTTTATAATTTTTTATATTAAGATTTTCTCCTGTATCGTGGGTGCCTTTACAAACATTCAAGTTCACATAGACAATGACACCCAGACCCGGAACAACAATTTGTGGATCACACAAAGTGTTGTTCCGTGCGAGATTAGAACCCGCGATAGCCGGTTGCCCAGCTACCACACCAACCGTTCAGTGAAGTCCACCAGTCAGTCCAGTGCCTTTAGCCAAAAGCAAATTTAGCGCTTGTCTACAGAGAGAGTAGAAAACTAAACGTATGGGGATGACACTGACAAGTGTCAAAATTTACGTCAATGCCATATAATTTTAAAGTTAAATGGCATTTGGCTACAGCTGCAGGATTGATAGGCAGAAGTGCATATTATATAGTATATGATAATTGATAGTGCTCCATTGTATGCCGCATCATCGCTTACCACTAGACGAAAAGGTGGCCTAACGCCTATCATGAAATAAAAGGTGTATAAGTGTTTGAGATCCATGCTTCGGTACGAATGGGCCCGCTAGAACAGAGTGATACCACAGACTTATAAGACATCGGCGTAAAGCAACGCTTGCGCTTGCGTTCCGTCGAGTGTAGTAAACGGAGGCCCTCTTCCCCAAACTTCCCAATCCTCGGATCCCCAACAATCCTCAAATTGCTAATCCTCAAAAGGCCGGCAACACACACATAATGCGTCTGATGTTTCGCGTGTCCATGGGCGCCGCTGGTGGTTCATCATTAGGTGATCTGTCTGTTCGTTTACTGGGTTATCCCATAAAAACTGTATTCACATTAAGCACCCAATTTTTACAAGTTAAATAGAGAGTGATTTAGATGACAAGCGTATTGCAATACATTGGGCCAAGTCTTACTTGGTGCTTTTATTATTATTATTATAAATCCCAGACGCTGTGCTAATACAGAAATTGATATAATAAATAACCAATAGCTTATAAGTGGCCACTGTTAACCAAAGACATCTTCTCACACGAAGAAGGATTGAGCATTAATCCACGCTTGCTAAATACAGGTTGGCGATTTCAAACTTATAATTAGAAATTATAAGCCCAGGTTTCCTCACGATGTTTTCCTTCAATGTTTGTCAGCGGTGTCTAAATAAATTTTGAAAGTATATACTACCTCTATATTTCAGAAAAAGTCATATTGGTACTTGCCGTTGGTAGGTTTCGAATCCGCGCCTTCATGCATGAAAAACGGGCGTCTTAATCGTGTTATATCGTTATAATGATGTTATTCATTTGTTGCTAGTGATGACCACGGTTAATTCAAGATACTTAACGGTGATGGAAGACCTCGCGATGTAAGCTAGACATTTGAATTAAAAACTTTGATATCGTTAACACGCTATGAGGGTCTTTGCCCTACGAAGGAGCAGCTCGGATTAAATTACAACTCATTTTATAAGACTAACATAATTATATTATATTATCTTTGTGTTTTTTCTTTAATGGAATATCCGGCAGACGGATCACCTGATGGTAAGCAATCTGTGCCGCCCATGGATATCTAAAACACCAGAGGCGTTACAAGTGCGTTACCGGCCTTTTGGGAATTGGGAATTTGAGGATTGTGGAGGATT
>JAZHFQ010000531.1:0-26086 GCA_038387885.1 Spodoptera picta
GCATAACATCACGCCTTTTATCCCCGAAGGGGTAGGCAGAGGTGCACATTCTACCACAGTACAATGTAACACCCACTTTTCACTAGTTGTTATGTAATAGGGGGTGAGCCTATTGCCATATACCGGGCACATTTCCAGACTCCGTGCTACTACTGAGAATTTTAAAAAACCTAGTAATACTTTGCCCGACCCGGGAATCGAACCCGAGACCCCTTGCCCGGCAGTCGCACTTGCGACTACTCGGCCAACGAGGCAGCAAGTTAGTATATTGATATATGACAAATTATATACGAACACATTCAAATACATTCGTTATTCCACTGTATTCTAATTGACTAGCTGGTAACCTCCCTAGGCTGTAGTGGTCAGTGGTCTAGTGATCAATAGTTGTGCTAGTGCACTGCAAGTAAAGGATTATTAACCTTTGTTCTCTAAATAGCGTGAACTCTAGATTATCTACACCTTACCGTTGATTGACGTTAAGTCTATCCTAATAAATTTCTTACGATGGTATTTATATAACAGAGCAATTTCTAGCTTGGGCCCCTAAACTTTAACCTTGTATTGCAAGTTTTATGTCCGTATTATTCCATGAGAACACGAGTAATAGTTACCTAAAATTACTTCTTTCCCAGTGTATTTAATTCATCATTCTTGTGAATAACATGGTCTTGTTTTTCATTATATTTTCGCACAATGAGCGGTCAATTTATACTGGTTTTGCATAGCTGTGAGTACCGAAAACGATATCTTTCCGACGCGCCTCGCCAATTAATGGTAGTATTGGATTCCGATCGAGCGCTGTGTGCATCCAATGGCTCGTTTTTCCTTTGTATCTACATTCATTTCATCGCTCAGTGTCCATGCTATTCGCTTTCCACGGATATTTTCTTTTAAAATTACTTTCGCGGTGTGTATTTGTCTTTGTTTTTTTTTTTGTTTGATTTGTCGACGGTGCAGTGGCGTGAGTTTGAAAATACGCTTCAACGAAATCGCAACGATCGCAATCTCAATTTAAGAAAAAAATGGCACTTCACTTAAATATAATAAGATTAGGTACAATATGTTTAATTAATATGTTTGTTAATTTACTATGACTGCCTCGTTGGCCGAGTGGTCGCATGTGCGACTGCCGGGCAAGAGGTCTCGGCAAAAGGTCGCGGTATGCATAAAGTAGTCTAATAAATCCTTATCAGTCTTCCATATATAACAAAGTGCAGCAGGACTAGCAGTCTAAAAATTTGCATATTTAATTAAAGTTTCCTCCATTGGAATCATCGTAGGAGAAGTACCTAGGTTTTTACGTTAATAAACGTAAAAAACCTATTACGAAATAAAAAAAAGATGAATCGAACAGAAAGTAGCACATCCTATATTAATCAAGTTATTACCAGACTTTGTATGACTGGTAGTTATTGCAAAATGCCGGATTTGTTTACATTTTTGTAATCCTTTAGTTACGCGTTATGGTTAAAGTGAGTCAGATTGTTTATATTCCAAGTCCCTCTTTGTTACGTAAAGGACTTTCGTGTTTATTAGTTTTTAGTACAAGGTTGTTTGGTGTCAATGACCTGAGATATGCGTCATAAAAAACTTGAGCTATAAAACAGTGCAGTTGACGCTTTTGTCATAATTTCTGCTTATAATTGAATCGTTTATAGGTACTTCTAAGTAGTAATTGTGTAAAAATTTATGACCTAATATGATCCCGTGTAATTTCGTGAATGCAAAAATCCACTTAACTTTTTATACCTCTAGGATACAATTTTTTCTCATAAAACGTGAACAGGAACCACTTCATAATTTTAAAGGTTTGGTGAATAGGTAACCAGACACAAATACATTGTTTATCCTAAGTATCTTTACTTAGAAAACCACAAACAAAAAAAAAATATTAAAAAAATCAACAAAAAAATCAGTTCAATTTTATCCTCGCATTAAAAATTCATTGTCACCATGCAATGTGTATCTAACCCAGTTTTCCCCATCCGATTGGAGTTCGAGACATTTAGTCTCGAACTCCAAATGAAACAAATGTTACTGTAATAATTACAACACAATGTAAGTAATTATACTGCATATTATTATCCAACGACGCTGCTGTACGTGTCCCGGCTGCATTACACTACAAAGGTTGAAGAGATCGTAGAGTACATCCGAGTGAAATCCAAATTCGTCATGAGAGTCGAGCGGTTGGAGTCTCGTCACAATACAAACTTCAATTCCTTTGTGGTGAGGGTGCCCACTGAACACCTGTCGATTCTTATGAAGGAAGAATTTTGGCCGAAATGTGTAGTGTTCCGGCGATTTCGAGGCCGGATACCAGACACCGAGCGACACACGACTCCGATACTTCGTGTAAAATAAGCAGTAAAATTAAATATTATGTATATGTGTGTATAGTATTTGCAACCTGAATTATTGTATTGTATTATTGTATATTTCACTATGGGCCAAGATGCCTGAGACAAATAAATAAATAAAATAAATAAAAATTATGCGGTAATTTATAGAGATGAAACGGATAGTGGTTTGGCCGGATACCGGATACCGCATATTCGGCAAGCTACGAGGCCGGAGCGCCGGATATCCGGCCACCGAATATTCGGCCTTTTCGGAAATATTCGGGCGCGTCAGAAAATTCTGATAGATTATATAAAAAACTCTTACGACGAATCTTCATCTGACAGTAACAGATCTACGCCGTGTTCAACACCTGCTAAACGAGCTAAAGAAGATGAAACTGGATCCAACTTCACACGTGAAGCTCATGACACTTTTTGGGATTGTTTCAAAGAAGTAGCAAAGGATAATAGAAGTGATTGTCGCGATCAAGAAAAACAAAATCCAATTGCTAACGAGATTGATTTTTTCTTAAAGACATCTCGTATCGATCGCAATCACGACCCATATATTTGGTGGTCAGTTAATGTGAACCAGTACCCGCAGTTGTCAAGGTTTGCCAGAATTTATCTTTCAGCACCTGGCAGCAGCGTTTATAGCGAAAGGCTGTTTTCAGAAGCGGGTCTCGTATACGAAGTCAAGCGGAGTCGCCTGTTACCAACAAATGCGGAAAATTTGGTATTCATTCACCACAATTTGCCACTTGTTAATTTTGAGTACTAAACGAACTAATTAATATTTAACCAATTACTTTGCAATTATAAAAATAAAACTTGTTCTTATCCTATATGTCGTATCATTTGCTTTGTTTACACAAAGTAGTTTACACTACGTAATGTATTTTTATTTTAATATCCGGAATTCGGCCGGATACTGTATTACTATCTGGCCGGATAGTGAAAACAAGGCCGGATAGGCCGGATACCGGATAGTTACCGGATATCCATTTCATCTCTAGTAATTTATGCCACAAGCTAAGGATAGACGAATTGCTTATGTTTTTTGCATAATCGAGTACTAAAACAGTACTAGTAAATATATATCTATTAAATAACTACAACACATTCATAAAAATAAATAAATATATAAAAGTGGTGTCTCACCGGGTGCGCGGGCGGCATGCATGTGTCGATCGCCGGCGCTCGCGGCGCATCACCGCTCTTGCAGCTGCACTCACACACACCCTGGAAACAATAATAACACTATTAATAATGCAATAATAGGTAATAATAATAATGCAACGTTGGAGGTTGTTGTTTAAGTCGGTAATACTTAGGTAATATCCGATATTGATGACCTGACTTGGTTTAGTTGATTATTGTAATCTGTTATTCCTACTGCGTGTTATGTGGGTATGTAGGTAGAGAAAAAGTTTGACCTTTTTTGAAGAAGTTACTTATTTTACGAGGAAGATCTATACATATCTATACATACATGCTGCCTCGTTGGCCGAGTGGTCGCAAGTGCGACTGCCAGGCAAGGGGTCTCGGGTTCGATTCCCGGATCGGGCAAAGTATTACTGGTTTTTTTTCTAAATTATCAGTAGTAGCACGGAGTCTGGAATTGTGCCCGGTATATGGCAATAGGCTCACCCCCTATTACATGGGACTCATAACAGAAATAGTGAAAAGTGGGTGTAACATTGTACAGTGGCATAATGTACACCTCTGCCTACCCCTTCGGGGGAAAAGGCGTGATGTTATGTTATGATGTTATCTATACCTATAATAAAATCGTAGGAAAATGCAAAAAGTAATCAATATATTCACATTGATTACTTTTTTTTAATAATGATTGGGGCGTGATCTACAAACGGCACCGAAGCTAATAATATACTTTATAGAATTTTTGTCTGTTTGTCTGCATGTATGTCCGGGCTAAACTCAAAAAGGACTACACATTTACTACAAACTTTTACATGAATATTACCAGTACGTCGGGTCAACATATAGGCTACATATTATCGCGCCATCACCTATGGGAGAGGATCTGAATCACTATTTCACGCGAACGAAGTTGCGGGCAATGGCTAGTTAGTAAATAATATTAATCAAAGAAGTCTCCTAACACAAAGTTAGTTTACATAAGGACGCTTGTGTCACTACGTTATGTCCATAATCTTAACTTAGAGCCAATCAAAAATTATACACACTACACTCTAAACATTAACATCTAAAATAGTACTATCGAAATTTCGACATTCCCCGAATAATCTCAATAACAAACCATCTCATTTATCACTAAACACCTTTATCCACCAATCAATAAGGATTATTTTAGCGTATTACAAAAGCACTAGAAGCTAGCTTTGAACCATTTATAACTAGAAATAATGCGATATCAACGTTTCAAGTAACGAGGTTTAATTAAATCTAATCCTAGCTTCGGTGAGTCGCATTAGAAGTTCCACAAATTCTAGGAGAGGATCCTATAGATGGAGGCAATTAGACCAGTCTCCCAATTAAAACAAGCAATTATAAACTTTGTGGTTTTTCAATTAGAGATGAAGTTTGCTTAACTGGTTGAGTTATCGATTTGTTTAACGAATTTGCGTGAGTTAGTTATATATTATGTTTGTTGTTCTAAAAAGCAGAAATTTGAGGATTGTTAGGGATATGGGGATTGGGAAGTCGGTAATTAGGCCTCCGGTAACCTCACTCACACGACGAAACACAGCTCAAACGTAGTATCACGTCGGTTTTCTGTGAGGCCGTGATATCACCGGCTCATCCGTGCCGAAGCATGGCTTTCCCACACTTACAATTATATTTACGAATATCCGGATATCGAAAAAATCAAATAATGTGAGTATCGACCCCTTACTCGACAGTTGCGAACTACATGACGAAAGAGCCCTTAAATAATGAAAATAGAAGCCATGACGATATTACCAGGCATCTATCTTCAACTTTCGCAATGATGATAACTGAACCCAGAACCAAGTCTTTGACTATAAAAGCCAGAAAGAAAATGAAGTTTAATTATTATCTAGCTCTAGACTAAATGTTCGTAATTAGTGTTCTTATGTGTTTAAGTTGCTAGGAAGCCTAGACTAGACCATTTTAATGGAACTTTTATGGTTCAAATAATTTCGAGAAAGCGTTTCGTAATTATGCAGGAGCCTTTCTCGGTTCGTTCAGTTTTCTCCTGCAGATGTAGGAAATGTTTTCACTGCATGTTTGATGGTTGCTAAGGGTTTTTTTTAAAAAAAAAAAGGCAAACCCTAAGCTTCTTCAGTATTTGACGAACTTATTTATTTATTTGGACATCCAGTTGTTTATTTTATTTATTTTATCATTAACTTAAAATTAGGAATTAGCATCTTACTGCTAATGCACAACATTTGAAGGACATTACAGCATGCGTTGAGTTGAGAACACCATATCAATTAACTTGACGATGATGATAATGACTTGATAAATTAGATTCGCTTTTCAATTGAGTGGATCTATGATCGTAGAAATAACCTCCACGTTTTGGAAAATGGATTGGAGAATGCAGTTATAAGCAGTAGTATGTAGATTCAGATTGCAGCCCAGTCTAAGTTCAGTGTCGCGGAGAACCTAACGGGTAACCGGGGCTCCGGCTCGACGTGCAGGAGAAGGAACGGGGTGGTTTTTAGTCAGTAAGAGTCTGACACTCCCTTCCGCCTCACCTAGGTGGGAGCAGTAATTCGATGATTTTCCCCCCATAATAAAAGTCTAAGTTCAGTATATCTATCTACCCCCTAATCTTGCCGGAGTACCTAACGGCCGCGGAGAACTTAACGGGTTACCGGGGCTCCGTCTCGAAGTGCAGGAGTAGGAACGGGGTGGTTTTTAGTCAGTAAGAGTCTGACACTCCCTCCTGTCTCACCCAGGCGGGAGAAGTCATTCAATGATTTCCCACCCTATAAAAACCCATAATCTTACTCCACAGAAAAAAACGGTGATGACAAATGTTTAATGTTTAATGTTTTAATTATGTTTAATGTTTTTACTTTGCTGTTACAAAACGTCACATTTTTTTAATCACCTAACACACTACTTCTTCAAACACTACAAAACCGAGTCTCTAGTTTACAATGAAATGTTTTTTTCGCGTCAAACAGTGGCGCGTGCGGCTAACTGTACGTGTGGTTTACATCAAGCTATAAAAACCAGCTTATCATGATCCCTCTTCATATGATCTGTCTAGACATTGGACGGTCAGTTTATACTGGTTTTGTATAGTATGATGTGCAGAAATGTGTACGTGCCAGTCATTATACTAGCGGTCACAAGCTACGATTATACCGTGATAATAATCTGTACTAATATTATGTGAGTGTATTTGTATGTCTGTCTGTAAGGTGTTTAGTTTTGGAATTGTTTAAAGTGTTAGTATTATATTTTATTGCAGGGTACGGAAGCACCCTGGAGCACAGGAGCCCACAGAAGGCTCTTCCAGTTTCATGAACAGTGAATGTATTGTACCTAGCTGATTTGATGATAATGTATATGATTCCTGGGTCGAGCAAAATACTACTGGCTTTAAAAATAATCTCAGTAGTAGCACGGAGTCTGGAATTGTGCCCGGTAGGTATATGGACAGCAAATAGGCTCACCCCCATATTAAATGGGACTCATAACATAAATAGTGAAAAGTGGGTGGTAGATTGCACAGTAGCACAATGTGCACTTCTGACTACCCCTTTGGGGATAAAAGGCGTGATGTTATGTTATGTATATTGTTAGAATACCAATAATGTTATCTAATATTACGCTATAATGACAAGAAAAAGTGTACCTTACAGTAGTGTCTAATGAAAAACTGAAGCATTACCCGTTGAAAATTGTTAAAAATCATCGCCTAAATTTGTTCATACAAAAGTAGTCTCTAAACATTGGAAATAAGGTCTATAATGTAGTTAGTGGAGAACGGTCACCGGTGACCACTTGGGGATATATGGGTTGAATTATTTTCAGTTCAAGAAATGTGTCTGAATGCCACACTCTAAATGTTATTGTCATGTTCCAAGATAAAAATGAGCGGACAAAGTCCCGTCTCACGACAAGTCTTAAAATAAATATTTGAAAATATTAGCTGCGAATAAAAAACGGAATGAATCAGCTGTTTTTAGGTTGGTAGCCAGTTTGTTACGGGAACATTAGTAGAATTGTGTATAAGTAAGTAGATTCAAAGTCAAAGTCAAAAATCATCTACTTCAATTAGACCAGGAAGGCACTTTTGAACGTCACAACAAAATATTTAAATATTAAATAATAAGAAAAAATGACAGTCTGTAGGTCAGTCCTCTAGTGAAGCTATTTGCTCGTTCCAAAGTGTAGATTCCTATAGAAAAGAACGAGCAAGAAACTCTATAGGTTACTCTTTTTCAATCTTGTTCACAATACAATTCTCCAGAGTTGAGTTCAATTATGTGAGAATGTACCTCTAATATTTGGTCAAGGAGACTGAAAAAGAAAATAACCTTGAGGACAACAAATTTAATACAGTCTGGAGCTGTCCAGTCCCATTATTGGCAGTCCCAGATTATTGACAATAAGGATAGCTCCTATTTTATTTGAATCTTTATGACTAAAAACCACCCCGTTCCTTCTCGTTCCGTTACGACCAAAGAAACAATGTAACCAAGAATTGTATTGTAATCCTGATTGAAAAAGAGTAATCAGTAGAGTTTCTTGCTCCTTCTTTTCTATAGGAATCTACGATTTGGAACGAGCAAATAGCTTCACTAGAGGACTGACCGACAGATTGACATTTTTGATATTTCAATATTTTGTTTTGACGTTCATAAGTGCCTTCCTGCTCTAATTGAAATAAACTATTTTGATTTCACTGCCTCAATGGCCGAGTGGTCGCAAGGGGATTTTTAGGATTTTGGATTCGATTCCCGGGTAGAGCATAGCACTATGGGTTTAAAAAAAAACAATCTCAGTATTAGCACGGAGTCTGGAAATGTGCCTGGTATACGGCAATAGGCTCACCCCCTATTACATGGAACTCATAATGTGAATCGTGAAAAGTGGGTGTTATCTCTATGTGCACCTCTGCCTACGCCTTCGGGGATAAAAAGGCGTGATGATATATGATGGTATATATGATTTTGACTTCGAATTTGACTTTATGAACTGCAAAGTCATTACTACCATCTCGTCTCTGGGAACTGCGGAATATGGGGCTCAATATTCATCTCTTCACATTTGTCCACCATCAGTCACTTCGCGTGTACCTACATATGTAAAACACTAACAAAAAACCACATAACATTCCTAACTGACAGTGAATTAAGTAATCATAACTTAATGACGATCATTTTCGTTCCGTTACTTCTGCGAAACTACTTTATTATGGAACATAAAAAGTTTGGAGCTGTCTCGTTTGTTCAAAGTTTGTGTGACTACCGCGCATAAAGTCTCGAAGCTGATCTGCAATTTTGATATTGTAAATGACTTCATAAAAATGTTGTATGTTTGGAAATACTGGAGGGCAGACAACATGGACATGTAGAAAGGATGGATGAAAGTAGAGTAAGGAAAGAAGTATACAGAGCGGATATGAATGGGATCGTTGCTAGAGGGCGCCCTAGACGGACATATACTGACCAGATTGGCGATATATTAAAGAAGGGCCAAATAAAAGTATCCTTAACCGACGAGCATGCATGAAAAGATTGATGACTGTTGATGAAGCGAAAGAGGTATGTAGGAATCGTAGTAAGTAATTGGCGTTCCATAGTCTCTGCCGGTAGGCAAATAAAAAAAATTCTAGTTAAGGGTAAAATTAATAATCTTATAAATGTACAAAATACAATAATTTTTTCCTTCTTAAGAATGGCAAATTGGTTGATACAAATTTAAAACGAGTCAAACGATTAAATGCCGTGAAAGTATCAGAAGTTAACTTACATTTGTTTTTATTTTGTTCTAAGAATAAATCGAATGTTTAATTTTATGCTGATTTCAGACATTGTAAACTGATTTTGAACGCATTGTTATCTGGAATTTTGTGAATAAGAACAGTTTTGTACACCCCATGACCGTTCACTGACAACCGTCAATGAGCGTTTTTTACATTAGAGGATTTGCTATCATGTCCACACTAGACACGGAGGTGCGGACAACCTAACAGGTTATCGGGGCTCCGGCTTGAAGCAGGAGTAGGTAGTAGTCATAGGTAGTATTTACTCAATAATAGTCTGGCACACTCTTTCGTCCTAAGGCGTGGAAGGCATCCTCATGCTCAGTCATCAGTCATCCTCATCATCCCCCTAAAAACAGCAGGCGGGTTGGAAATCGGAGAAAAAAGATTCAAGTTGCTCAAAGCTGTTGCCCTGTTTACTAGATAAAATTGTATGTATATAATAACATGTAGAAGATATTGTGTTCTTATGATCTTGTGCATGGGAGCGTAAATGATACACGGACAAGAGTATAGAATGGATGCTATATTGAGACTAAAAGATTTTACAATCGCAGGCGCAGCTGCACATAGGCACACACACATATATAATAAAATATATCACATTGCATGTTATTACATGCGTCACACCAATATACATGTGTCTCTACAAACAGTTGCAGTATTTAACAATACGAATCTTCACCGAGAAAAAATTACACCAGACAAGAAAAACTTGACTTAAGATATACACAGCAGCATGGTATGTTTGTGTATGACCTAAAAACGACACGAAACGTTATTGTGGAATTTCACAAAAGTGACGCATCACCGTTTTGTTTTAAGAATATTGTATGTATTGCGTACCAACGCCATTTTACTTTTAAATTCGTACCTTTTTTGTGCTCATTGCACCCTTTTTTCATTATATTATTGACCTTATTTAGGGATAAACCTGTGGGTAAACGTTTTATTTCAGACAACTGTTTTTATTTATTAGCCAAAACGATGAACAAACAGTTATTTTTTTGTTATATGGTTCAGCTAAAGACGTTGAAAAAAAAAGACAGACACAGTCTCTTGAAACGACGAGTGTGGCAGCTGGCTACTATAGAGTTAAACTCAGAACACAAACACATTGACACGAAGGTCATCTTTCATTCTCTTAAGTCTGGTAACGTGGTACCCATTACACACGTACAGATAAAAAACCACTGACATTTTGGTGCTTCAGTCATTTCTAAGTGCCATTATGTTTGTTTTTTTTTCAGCGCCTTGGATTTAGCTTGCCTATTGTTAAATAGGTTTGAAAATGCAAGCACCTGTGCCAGATTTGGCAGTCAAACATCACCATTAGCCAGGTTTTTGTATGGGCGATTTCATTTGCACCCAATCGCCTAATTACGCAGTCTTCTTATCATTTCTAAAGAGCATCAAGTGTGTAAGAATATCAAGTTTTTTTTTAATACTCAATTATCTTTGTTGCAATCATTTTCTGAGTTAATAGTGAAGTCATAAGTGGAAATCAAGTGAGTAAATAACATTGTTATTATTTGAAAACAAACACAAAATAAAACGAAAGGAAAACATACCTACCTACAGCCTGCAACCTAACCACAGAAACGTATAAAAATTTAAATATAAACAAGACACTTTCGAAAGTTCAGTTTTAATATTCGATACAAAATCATTGAAATAAGAACAAAAAAGTATGTATGTCAGTGTGGTTGTGTGATGCACCTGACAGAATTGTCGGTAGCCTACATTCGCAAATTGCGCTTGTTGAATGCTCTGTGACAGTAAGATGTGTTTGACATGAAATGATGCGATTTCTTTACGATTCGTTAATATCATGATCTATTGGGTTTTTCAGAGGAAAATACTACCAAAGTCCAGTACACAATTGCATTATAGTTGTGCCGAAATGATGAGAATTGGGATAATTTTAATAAGCGTACTTATGGTTTTTTAAAACTTACTGTACTAGCGTTGGAATCGTAGTTCTACCGTGAATAGGTTGCCTATGAGCAGACGTGCACCATTGTAGGCTGCTTACCACCCAGCGAGATAGTGGCTAAACGTCAGCTCATCTAATATAAAAAAAGGTCTAGGCACTGCGTTTATAGGCTGACTATGAACATAAAATAAAACCGATTAGTTTGCATTTTCATGAAAAAATTTAAGTCCTCGTTGTTATCATGAACGTCTCAATACTGTAGCCTGATCGACCACACACAATTTGATAAAATGAACAACAATTTCTTTTTGCAAGTTACAAAATTCCAAAATTATTTATACCAATTAACGCTACCAATCTGACTACAATTAACCACCACTGACTCAGCCTCAAGAAATAAATAAAACAGTACATAGTCTCATTGAGTTATATCTTCATAACTCCAGCCAGCATCTGGCTGTACCATAGAGTAAAAAAAGAGTATAATTTACAAACCGCAACCTTATTACTGCTAAGTGGTTCCACGTATTGTCTCTGGCTGTCATGGCCGAAATAATAATAATAATAATAAAATAACTCTTCGCGCCAAATTATTTGACCGTTTCGTTCGCAAATTGACGTTCCGTACTCTCATTGATTATGGATCTTTTTATCCTTTTTTTTTCTATTCTTTGACTTTCTAAGACAACTGTTTGTTTGGTAATGAAAAAATTGGTCTATTTTCTCATTATTATTTACTTTAGGTTACTTCTAATCTTACTTTCGCATTACTCAATTTAGTTACTCAGAATCACAAATTATTATGAAATTTTGGAATTATGGCGGGTTAATAAACGTTTGAAAGTTTTATTAGGAGCAGGATTTTAGAGCAAATAAGACAAATTGTGAAGTCCAAAACATCATCTTAATATTAAGAGCAAACATGATAATAACTTTAGACGTCGATACAATTTGAGACCTAATAGTTCCGTACTTACAAAATATCGGAATAATGTCAGCAATTACCGAGATAACGGTAAAAGGAAAACCAACAAAAATTCGCCATTACAATCGATCATGACGCGGTATCTGCAAAATGTAGTGATGAATATGTGCAGTGAAATAATATGCCGGTTACGAATAGCTTTTGATACGCACAGGGTTGCCAGTTGCTAATTATATGTAGTATGGTAATATTAAATCGGATCTTGTGTCTAGAAAACATGTATTTTATATACCTCTAGAATGAAATTGAAAGTATTTAATTAATATGTGTAGTTTAAGTCGTAATATTTGACAATACAAAAGCAAATAACACAAATATTTGGTGTAACCATAAAGAATAAGTTTTAATAGGCATTTTATTTCGTTTATTAAGTATAAAATATTATTTTTTTCATTTCAGAATACTTTTTAACTTTACCTTCGTCGCATGTGCATCACACCCAAATTCAGGGACCTACAATTTGTGAATCACACAAAGAATTGCTTTAGCTGATCTGTGCCACCTGTACAGTTATATTCTTCGCAATACTTAAAGTATCGGAGAGCTATGCTTTGGCATGAATTGGCCGGCTCGACCGTAGTGATACCACGGCCTCACAGAAGACCGACGTGAAACAACGTTGTGTTGTGTTTCGTCGTGTGAGTGAGGTTACCGGATGCCCAAAGGGAAAGGGGAGGAACCCCTTTCCCAATTCCCGAATCCCCAACAATCCTTAAATTCCTAATCCCAAAAGGCCGGTAACACACTTGTAACGCCTCTGGTATTCCAGGTGTCCATGGGTGACGCCGATTGCTTACCATCAGGTGATCCGTCAGCTCGTTAACCGGCTTATCCCATAAAAAAGTAGGTACAAAAACCAACAAATACTCTAAATATTAGTTAACTTACACAGCAAACACGATTTTAAGTACGAAATAACATAAAACTAAAATTCATAACATCGAAAGCCCTGAATACGGCATGAGCGCGGCGTGATGCGCTCTGCCGGTACCATTGTGAGTCGCGTCGTGTATCAATAACGCATCACTGCAACCATTAGCTGGATTCTTGCTGCCGCTCTCGGTCAGATACACTATTCTGATTCATAGCAAACGGTGGTGTTGAATTATAATAGTAGGTACTAGTATTTATTTTCTTCGTTAAATTGATTTCATAAGGTAAACTATGCAATTGAAGAATAAATAATAATACATAATAAAATCACTACACAGAACTACCTATGTTTAAGAAAGTTGTGTTAGTCACACTATTTATAACTCTAGAACAGCTTTGGCTGAAATATGGAGGGGAGATAGCTTAGAAACAGGAGACGGACATAGGGTACTTTTTACCCCGAATCAATAGGAATTTCGGGAAATCCCAATGAAATCGCGGGCAGAATCAAGTTGGTTAATAAAAATGATGGATGGTGCCTATCTTAAGTTAAAATACGTTCACTTTTCAATTAAGATCCTATAATTTTGTACACATTTCATTAGCAGGCTACCTATGTGTCATTTATATGAATATATCAAACAATTCATATTTTATCCGATATGTTTTAAACTCTATACCTATTTCAATAATTGCTTTTCCAAGCACTACCAAGCAGAAGACAGTACATTTTATTCACAATTTTTATGCACAACACAAAAGTAAATGTTGCAATAAAACTCCAAAAATAAATATCATAAAATATAAACGAAAATCAGATAACATAAACGTTTCAGAGTCTATACAAACATACAAACACGTTAAACTCATAACCATCCTATTTCGCGTCGTTGTCGAGTAATAAAACGAATACCTATAACCGTTATTTCGCTGATTCCAGATTCGGAATTTGAATTTCAAATATTATGTTAATTCTGTCGTTACATTAAATGATTATGTGAATTTGTATTTTATTATATTTTTTACTTTTACAACACCATGGTTCGTTTAAGCTACCTGATTTTACTGGTGGAATCGGGTTAGATTGTGGGGCGGGAACAAATTACTGTACTGATTGGATACGACTGTGTATAATTTCATTTCTGTGAAATTACTTCACATCATATAATATTTTTCTGAAAGGGACATCTTTAAGGACGTACATAAGTTTATGTTGAAAATAAACGTTCCGTTTCTTACTAGCTCTCAAATACGCCTCGCCAATCAACACGTTGTCGCGTCAAAAAAGTATAAATTAACAAGAAATATAAATAATTTAACGCGAACGAAGTCGCAGATAACAGCTAGTACATATATAAAGCAATCGCCAAATAAATTGGCAAAAGCAACTGGATTGTTAAATGACGTCACAAACCAATATCCAGACTTGGCTCCTCGATCTCACGGTGGCTAGCATTAAATTCTGACTCTTCAACCGAAATATTTCAGATTGAATATAGATATGAAAATATTCAAAGATTTCAGTAGAATTTTATGTATTTTTAAGGTTGGAAGCGAATTTAGGTATTCAGAGAGTAAGATAGTTCTTTGAAACTTCAATTTAGATAAGCTTTTTTAAGACCGATTATCAGAACTAAGAAATTGTGTAAGTTTTAGATTTCTATATTTTAGAGCGAAAATTCTCGACATCGATTCCCAGGTGCCTTCAGGCCCTTTTCAATTTCTTGAAAACAATTCCAGATATCTAGAGGATATGTGCCCTGTGTATGACAACAAACTCACCCTTTACATTCGTATATTAGTAGTGATGATTCACCGGTTCTGGCTCACGCGTTTGACAGGTCAAATCCGGGAGAATCAGTCGCACCAATCCTAAAAAAAAAAAAAAAAAAAAAAAAAAAAAAAAAAAAAGTTTTGGCATGCTCTGATCACGTTTCTGCAGTCCTTTTTTGCGTAGGATGCGTGGTTCTGGAGTTATGCAAATCAATTGCAAATCCATTTATTGTTATCTCATTCATTTCCGGTGCTCCTGACCCTCATCAACGCTCCATTGTTCTTATCTATACTTCGAACACCCTTTTGGCGTTCTTATCTATTACTCACTGGTAACCCTCATTATCTTTCATTTCCTATGTCATCAATAAAACACAATCATTCATTTTAATTTTCTAATTAATTTATTACTTTTTTCTACAAAATATGAGTGAAACATCTCATCCACAAAAATATCATTGTACAGTGTGTTCCCTGTAAATATGTTCGTAAAACTATGCATTGAACATCCCTGAAACTTAAATAGCAAATACATTAAGCAATATTCACCACAAACTGAAGTCCAATCATTAATAATAATAATAATAATAATATCTTTATTTGCCAGAAACACGGTAGGTACAGTTGTTTAATCATAAAATAGGTCAACATGTTTCGCCGTCATAGCGGCATGCAAATTACTTAAAAACTAATTTTCTTAACAGCTAATATGTTATACAGTTATAAACTTTACTTTTGACATATCACCCAAACACAATACACCATTTAATAACAGATGCCTATAAGACTAAATAACAAACAATAAATAAATCTTTTATCTTAGGCTACTACAGAATAGGAACATGAGGAACCTTTTAAATGGACTAGCTTATTTAGGCTTATATCTAGAAGCTAAATGTATACTAAAATTTTTGCATGGGTATTTATAAAAAAATTCGTTAATTGAATAAAAGCATTCATGTAACAACCATTTACGTAACTGATTACAGAATTTTTTAAAGGGAAGTTCTGTTATACACTTTGAATCCTATCAACATTCCAGTCCCATCTCTTACAATTCCTTTTCAAAAACTGAAGATGATATCGCTCAGGTGTTCGTCCATATGAATCAAAATATTGACCGATGCCATTCGCATCGATATGTACAGCTATCCAGTGTGACCCTGGTTTATCATCCGCATCCAAATTGCATATTATATACGTTGGTACATGTGTATACATAGGTAGTCTATTAGCAGCATAAACATTATTTTCTAGACTGACATGAATCTTTTTCATATGCTTTTGTAATTCTAGTGTGTCCATGATATTACTGTTATTAACAAATTATTACAGTACTAATCTATTCAATGGTTGTCATACGAATGTTCAATTATAGTGATTTGTAAATATTAAATATCGCATTCTTTTGGGAATCACAAAACAAGTTCATGCCTGTTGCGATGTGCGATAAATTTGTTGACTCATACAGTTCAGATAAGAATGGTGCTATATAAGATCGAACAGTTGCAGTCATGCAGTCAGTCTATGGTCGTTTGACCACAGTGGATTGTGTACGTCTACCAATACTACGTTTGTGTTACTTACTTCAACGCATCAATGGTCATGGAGGTAAGTGTTTATTCTATTGACAAACTTACTTGTATTTCTGTTGTTGTTTCCTAACGTGTGTGTGTGTGTCAGATTAAGTGTAAACAAATTGATATTAACGTGATAACTCTGTTGTTGCAGAGATCATTCAACTTCGCAGACGATAATGAAAATACCTATAAACAGTATTACTACTCGCCACTCTCTCCCCAACACGAAGAAGAGAGTGATGACATCGTCGTTATTAACACAGACGATGGAGGAAAAAGGAAATCGCAACCGATTGATCAATTTTTTGAAGTGACACCAAAAATAAAAAGGAAGAAGCTGCTATCGTCGACTGTGGCACGAGCTGCTAGAGATGGCGTATCATACATCTCTACAAATTCTGACGACGGAGACCAAGCGACGCATCTCATAAAAATTGAAATGTATGATATGAAGAAACTATCCAAGATTCCAATTAGTGATCACTGGAAGCACGCTACCACGAGGATTAAATATTACGTAAAGAATAATAAGGATAGCATCTACGACAACACAAACGGTCTCGTATACAATATTACAAAGACAATAGCAGAAAGTGAAAAAGTTAAAAAATACTTTTTTAACAATGACACTCATTAGTGGATTAGTGAATGTGATTCTGTTTACTTAAAGTACTTCTGTGTACTCATTAGATTTTTAGATGACTTTCCTAGCAAAACACTTAACTGTTACTTACTGTGCTACATACTTTTTTCTTTATTATAAAAATGGAAAACTTCAGTGAAATATGCATCAGTTCTTTCTTTTCCGCACCCATTGAGGAGAATATAGAACAATCCAACAGTGAATTCAATCAGGAGCTGTCTAAAGTTTGTGATGAAATGGAGAAGCGTGAACTGTTCAATTCATCGTATGATGATGAGTTGTATAATCAATGTTTGATGGTTGAAACAACGTTGATGTAAGTATTAGAAGTACAAACTCAATAAGAAATATTATTGTATTAATGTTTTATTTTAAGATTTGTCTAACAATTTTCTTTTTTGTTACAGCCAACAACAAGTTGGAAGAGGTATCAAACAAGGTATCACTGCCGATGAAAATAAGGTTACCAAGAAAGCAAAATTTGACGAAGGAGCTTCTACATCATCAATTGAAACCAATGACGTTGACAACAATAAGGTGGAATGTGATAAATGTCATGTTTATATTAATAAAAGGTATTTAAACAACCATTTAAAAAGCAATACACATAAAAATAATCTTTTAAAATCACATAATTCATTAACGAATGTTACAGTTGTTGAAACCGCTTTTGGCAATCGAATTTTAACATATAGAATTAATAGTAAAACACATCAATCAGGGCAATATTTTGAAACGCCGGAATCGTTTTTAAATTCATTAAAAATCGATATCTTATTTTTGATAAATGAATGTATTCAACAACACACAATTTGTAAAATAAACTTCATATTGCATGCTGATTTCATACAACAAACTAAAGATATTAAAAATACGTTTGATTTTCAAACGTTTAATTACATAATATGTCAAGGAGATGACTTAAATATTTTTTATTCATCATTAATAGACACAGTAGTCGGTAAAATTTGTCAATTTGAAAAAAAAGATAGTGGTTGGAGTCTTAATCAAATTAAATACATAGATATGAATGTTAACAAATTCAACCCCCTACGTGGTAGTTCATACATCAACCTTCCTCAAGATATTAAATCAAAAAAAGCTGTAATCAATGTTAAAAATAATGATAATATGTGTTTCAAATGGGCATTACTCTCCGGTTTATATCCTGTATGTAAAAATGTAGATCGGGTAGCATCTTACGCAATTCATGGAAATAAATTAAAATTTACTGGTATTTCTTTTCCGGTTAAAATTGCAGATATATCAAAAGTAGAGAAATTAAACAATATTAGTATTAATGTTTTTGGTTTAGAGTATAATAAAGAAAAAAAGTGTAATTCTGTTGTAGGTCCTTTATATTTATCAAAATGTCGTACACCTAATCATATTAACCTACTATATATATCGAATGGTACTAACAATCATTACTGTTATATTAAAAACTTATCGCGATTAGTAAGTTCACAAATATCAAGACAACATCATGCAGTTTGTATATGTGATTCATGTTTACTTCATTTCCCATCAAAGGAAAGACTTAATAACCATCAACAATATGATTGCGCGCACATTTGTACAGAATTACCAAACGGTGTGGATTCCAAAAAGGATTGGTTTGGTAAAGCAACCTCAAATAATAAATTAAAATTTGATAAATTCGCGAAAAAGTTGGAAATGCCGTTTGTGATTTATGCAGACTTTGAGGCATTTTTGAATCCGATAGAATCATGTAGTAACGATCCATCCAAGCCTAGTACAATTAATATTCAAAAACATGAAGTGTATAGTTTTGGATATTACATTAAATGTTCATATGATAACAGATTATCAAAATATGAGACATATAGTGGGTCAAACTGTGCACAAGTGTTTATGAATCGCCTTTGTGAAGATGTGAAAGCAATAGTTAAAAAAAATAGTTTCCAAAAATGTCCCGTTCCATTATCAGATGAAGAGAAAATTAAAATTTCAAATTCAAACATATGTCATATTTGTGAAACTGAGTTAAATGAAGATCTTTTTTACGATTTTGATTGGCACACTGGTAGTTTTAGGGGTGTTGCACATCAAGTGTGTAGTTCTAAGTACAGAACCCCTCGTCATATCCCAATATTTTTACATAACCTCAGTCACTACGATGCTCATTTCATTGTCCATGCATTAAACCTCGATGATAACAAAGTTGAAGTTATTCCACAAAACAAAGAACGATACATATCATTTTCAAAACAGTTAACAATAAATAATCAACCAGTAAGTTTAAGATTCGTAGATTCACTGAAATTTTTATCGTGTAGTTTAGATCAACTAGCTAAAAATCTTAATGATGATCAGTTTACAGAATTAAAAAGGAACTATCCTAATAATGAAGATTTTTCACGTTTAAGACGGAAAGGTATTTATCCTTATGAATTTATGTGTAATAGTGATTGCTTGAAACATCCATCACTTCCTGATCAACACCAATTTTATAGTTCACTCACAGATTCAAATATTTCAAATGATGATTATAATCACGCAAAAGATATTTGGCAACATTTTAAGTGTAGTAGTATGTCTGATTATTCCAATTTATATTTAAAAACTGATGTTTTACTTTTGACTGATGTATTCGAAAACTTTAGAAAGCTTTGTATAAAAACTTATGGACTAGATCCTGCTCATTACTATACTGCCCCAGGTTTAAGTTGGGATGCAATGTTAAAATTTACAAAAATAGAATTAGAATTATTAACAGACTATGACAAAGTTGCTTTTTTTAAAGCTGGTATTAGAGGGGGTATATCTCAGTGTAGCAATCGTTTTGCTAGAGCAAATAATAAATTCATGGAAGATTATGATAGCGAAAAACCTAATTCATATCTCACATATTTTGATGCGAATAATTTATATGGTTGGGCAATGTCTCAATCTCTTCCTGTTGGTGGTTTTGAATGGGTAGATTCTAATACAGATTATAATGTTTCGGATAACTCTGATTTCGGTTATGTTTTAGAAGTTGATTTGGAATATCCTGATGAACTTCATGATTTGCATTCTGACTTTCCGTTATGTCCTGAAAACATATGTGTGGGTAATACTAAAGAATCTAAATTAGTTCCTAATTTAAATAATAAAAATAAATACATCATTCATTACAGGAATTTAAAACAATGCGTTGAAATGGGGATTAAATTAATGAAAGTACATAGAATTTTAAAATTTAAACAGAGTTCTTGGTTAAAGAAATACATAGACTTAAATACTAGTTTGAGAACGTTAGCTACATCAAACTTTGAAAAAGACTTTTTTAAATTAATGAATAATTCTGTCTTCGGTAAGACTATGGAAAATATTGAAAAAAGAGTAAACGTTAAACTACTAACTCACTGGGATAATCGTGGTAAAGTTTTAGGTGCTCAGGATTGGATTGCAAAACCAGAATTCCATAGTTTATCAATATTTTCAGAACATTTAGTCGCAATACAATTACGGAAAACAAAGTTAATTTATGATAAACCGATTTATTTAGGATTTTGTATTTTAGATATATCTAAGACCCTTATGTATGAATTTCATTATAACTACATGATTAAAAAGTTTCATAATAAAATTAAGTTATTGTACACCGATACCGATAGTTTGATATATCAAATTTTTACAGATAATTTTTATGAGGATATAAAACCAGATCTACTTCACTATTTCGATACATCAGATTACCCGGAAAATAATATTTACGGATATCCAAAAATAAATAAAAAAAAGTTAGGTTTTTTTAAAGATGAGAATAATGGTAAAGTATTGAAGGAATTTGTAGGGTTGCGATCAAAAATGTATGCCTTAGAAATAGAAGATAAATTTATAGCAAAAGCAAAAGGAGTTAACAAAAGTGTTACCAAAAAAATGAATATGGAAAATTACAAATCGTGTTTGTTTAATAAAAATGTATTATATTGTAGTATGCTTCGATTTAAGTCAATCAAACACACTATTTTTACACAAAAAATAAATAAAACATCTTTGTCATATAATGATACCAAACGATGTATTATGGACAACAACATTGATACATTGGCTTGGGGACATTATAAATTACGTTAAGTGTAATACTTTTATTTCTGTGTGTATATACAAAATTTGTTTTGATTGCAAAATTATGATATTACTATAATATTATATAGTAGATTATTACATATTTAAAATTTATTGTTTGATTGTAAATAGTGCAAAAAATAATTGTAGTTTTTATTTCTGATAAGTACTAAATGTATTAGAAATAGTATACAAAACATTCTGTTTTTCGCAAATAATATGTTTTATATAATTTTGTCAATATATAGTAATTTTACACCGACATTTTCATTTTTATTTCATCCCTTTAAAACTCTAGACGTGTGAAATGTATCACTTTATCCATCCGTTTACTGCTATTGTGGCAGGACCAAGTGGATGTGGGAAGTCAAATTTTGTAACAAATTTCATAAAATCAGTTAAAGAAATATGTAATTGTGATTTTAATCAGATCACATGGTGCTTTGATGAAATGCAGCCTTTATATAATTTACCAAATGTTAACTATCATCAAGGAATTCCAAATCTTAATATGTTTGATGGTGAAAACCCACATCTTATTATTATTGATGATCTAATGAGAGAGTCTGATGGAAGAATTGTGGATATATTTACAAAAGGTAGTCATCACAGGAATCTTAGTGTATTTTATTTAACACAAAATTTATTTCATCAAGGTAAAGGTCAAAGAGACATTTCTTTAAACTCAAGTTATATAATTTATTTTAAAAACCCTCGAGATAAATCTCAAATAAGATATTTAGCACGTCAAGTGTCACCAGATAACCCAAAATTCATTGAAGACGCCTACAGGGATGCAACTTTCGAAGCGCATGGATATTTAATGATAGATTTAAAACAGAATACAAATGATTTTTGTCGTATCAAGACAAATGTATTCCCATTTAATGGTTACTGCACAGTCTACGTCCCCACGAAAGAGTTTAAATACACCAAGAATCAAACAATTCAAATCATTTCTAAATGATGCATCGTCGAC
Source organism: Spodoptera picta (assembly GCA_038387885.1). Lineage (NCBI taxonomy): Eukaryota > Metazoa > Arthropoda > Insecta > Lepidoptera > Noctuidae > Spodoptera > Spodoptera picta. Next base: position 22,153 of record JAZHFQ010000531.1, read on the forward strand.
TCACCACGCATAAAGATTTGCTAAACGCTTTGCATACGCTTAAACCAAAATATCAAAGAGCGTTACTTAAAACGTGTGATGAAGAAGAAATAAATTGTATTTGTGAATGTATTCATAACGTTTTACAAGGAAAGATACCTCTCAAAGATCAAGATAAACAAAAATTGAATAAACACAAAAATATACTCCGTAAACTGGTGCATAAGTGTACACATAAACTAAGAAAAAATATTATTATACAAAAAGGAGGGGCTTTCTTACCAATAATATTAGGTGCAATATTGAGTGGATTAGTAAGTGGACTAGCCAGTTAACATGGAAAATGCTAAGAAAATGATACTTATTGAACCTGGATTGATTGAAAAATTAAAACAAGAAAATAAGGTTACTAGTAATTTGTCTCGACTAGATATTGAAATGCAAAATATTATGAATAGTAAGACGGAAGACCGAAAGAAGTGGATGTTATATTTACAAACACTACAAAGGTACCTTCACTTTACCGAAGAGGATCGTCAACCACTCAGATTACCAATTTATTCTGATACATCTAATGAAGATTCAAATGGATCTAAAATTGGTTTTAAAAATAAAGATAGAGATCTAAAAAGTTCAGTTGATGCTGAATCTTTGTTAGAGGAGAAAGGATCTATTAAAAGTATAGAAAGTGAAGCAAATCCACTGTATTCACCAACACAAATACTCAGTTTAATTCCAAAAACTTATAATAAAAAAGGTGAGTCATTATTAAACTTAATTGGAATAAGTAAAAGTAAAATACGTTGGGATAATGAAGGCACAGTTATAATTGATAATGAAAAATTCCAGGAAGTAATATTGTTGATTTAATAAATGATTCACTTAGACCCTTAAAAAAAAGTGATCCGATAGGGTGGGATAGATTTGCTAAAGCATTAAAAGATATTAAAGTACCACTTACTTATATTGGAAATCCAAAGAGATGTGAGTTTATTAACCAACTTCAAGCAAAAGATCTGAACAAAACCTCTGAGATTGAAGTTCAAGAGTTTTCTACACCGAGCAGTGGAGATAAAAGATCTATAACTAAAATACGTAAAAAGATCGATTGGGAAAAATGGACCCCGTACTAGAAGAAATTAACAGGATTTATTATGATCCATCTAACCCCGCTGGTTTTGGTAGTATTGATAAATTATCAAAAGCTATGAAGGAGAAAATGGATAAAAAGCAAGTAAAGGAATGGTTACAATCACAAGAAACATATACACTACATAAACCCATTCGGAAAAAATTCCCGCGTAATAGGTACATTCTATCAAACATTAATGAGTTGTGGCAAGCTGATTTAAGTGATATGCGAACTTATGCTCAATATAATGATGGTTTCAACTACATACTTTGTGTTATTGATGTATTTAGTAAATATGCTTTTGCAAGACCAATGAAAAAGAAAAACTCAGAAACAACTAAAGAATGTTTTGAAAGTATATTTACTGAAAGTAATTCAACACCTACTCACATACAATCTGATAAAGGTACAGAATTTATTTCAAAAGATGTACAAAAATACTTTAAATCCAAAAAGATAAATTACTATACCACTAACAATCCTGATATTAAGGCTAGTATTGTTGAACGATTTCAAAGAACTCTAAAAATGAAAATGTGGCGTTATTTCACTCATAATAATACTTATAGATATGTCGATGTTTTACAAGATTTAATATACTCTTATAATCACAGCATTCACTCGAGTATTAAGATGTGCCCATGTGATGTAAGTTCCAACAATATTATGACAGTTTGGACTAATCTTTATGATAGAGGATCAAACAAACTTTCTTTAGAAAATTCTAAACCAAATTTCAACGTGGGTGATTATGTTCGAATAACTAAATATAAACATGTTTTTCAAAAAGGATATGAATCCAATTGGAGTGATGAAATATTTATTATATCTTCAATAATTGATAGATCTCCATGGATTGTTTATACAATAACTGATTTACAAAATGAACCAATAGTTGGTACTTTTTATGAAAGAGAATTACAGAAGGTCACTTACAACCCCACCTCACAATATAAAATAGATAAAATAATTGGCACTCGTTATTCGGGTAACAGAAAAGAAGTATTAGTGAAGTGGAGAGGTTATCCAGATAAATTTAACAGTTGGATTTTAGCTTCTAGTTTACAAGAAATATGAATAAAGAAAGTTTTTATTTAACTTTGCTCAGCAATAGTTCAATGGAATACTTTCCTGATAACAAGACCACAAATTTTTCAACAAAATTACCAAAAGCTATGAAATTAGAAGGTGAATGGTCGGTTGGAGTTGTCGAGTTTCAATATCCATGCACCATGTTTACTGTTCAAGATCATGAAAATGTTGTATACATCACAAAAACCATGATAATGCCTAATGAAGATAAACCATCAACAGTGTACTACAAAAAACATATTCCCGCTACCAACTACGATAACGTTGAACATATTTTAAAAACGTTAAATAGTATCAGAGAGAACTTGAAATTTCGTTATGATGAAATAACAAAATTTGTGTCTGTTTCTGTTTTGGATAAAAATATAACTTCCATAACATTATCACCCAAATTAAGTTTACAACTAGGTTATGAACCAAATACAAATCTCCTAGACAGAAATTTTGGGACGTGTCCTGCTAATTTACACTTAGGGTTACCATCACAACTATTTCTATATTGCGATATTATCGATCCTCAGATTGTGGGTGATGTTATGACTCCGCTATTAAGAGTCATTTCATTAGATCCTTCAAAATACATTTATGGTGCGAATAAAATGCACATTTTCTCTCCACCTCACTACTTACCTGTTATGCGAAGAGAGTTCGATACGTTAGAAATAGATATAAGATCGAGCACAGGACAAAAAATCCCATTCCAGTTTGGAACCGTGTGTATTAAACTACATTTCCACAAATTATAATAATGTATTCTCATCAGGATCATCATAAATGTCCATACGAAAATTATTATTCTCATCAAGCTGGATCAGGAGTTGGAGTAATTTATAAGGGTTCACCATACCAACGTGGTCATGGTATTGGGAGCTTCTTAGGAGGGTTATTTAGATCAGTTTTACCTTTACTTTCAAGTGGTGTTCGAGTGGTTGGTAAGGAGGCATTAAATGCTGGAGTAGGACTTTTATCAGATATGGTTCAAGCCCGTCCTATGGAAGCCTCAATAAAAAATCGTCTAAAGCAAGTTAGTACGAACTTAAAACGAAAGGCTGATGACAAAATTGATCGATTTAACATGACAGGATCTGGGTATATAACTAAAAGAAAACGATTGGCCTCGTTCATTCCACCACTAACAGCGAAAGTGAAAGCTACGAAAAAACTTGGTCGAAAACCAAAAAACATCAAAGATATATTTTCAAATTAAGTATGTCTTTCCTTCATAATCATTCTTGTGAGTGCGTTAAGTCAGAATTAGATTTGTTTGCATTACCGTCTACACAAACAAGCATTGAAAATGGATTGTGGATTCATTATAAACCAATTTCATCTCTTGCTGATGATGGACCTATCGAGTTTCAAGTTCCTGGAACAGGCGATGACTACATAGATTTGTCTCATACATTACTCCACATAAAGGCAAAAGTATTAAATCAAGATTCAACAAACTTGATATCAGCTACAGCAGTAGCACCTGTAAATAATTGGTTGCATTCACTTTTTAGTCAACTCGATATCTATTTAAACCAAAAACTTGTGTCACCACCTAATAATACCTATGCTTATCGAGCATACATGGAAACCCTTTTAAACTATGCACCTGCTGCTAAACAATCTCATCTTACTTGTAGTCTTTGGTATGATGATACAGCAGGAAAAATGGATTCCACAGATGGTAAAAACATTGGATTTGTTAAAAGACAGGAATTAGTTAATGAAAGCAGGGAAGTA
>JAZHFQ010000532.1:0-21120 GCA_038387885.1 Spodoptera picta
CACTGTGAGTATGTCTGAACAGTCCGTCAAACGCAACGAATTTGATCGAAAACTAGTTGAACTCGATAAAAATCTTCTCCAAATACAACAGCATGCCAGAGATTCCAATATTGAAATTCAAGGAGTACCTGAACATAGAAGTGAAAATCTACTTAACATAATTAATCAGATCGCTAAAACCGTATCGTATAACCTGCAAGACACCGAAGTTAAGTCGTTTCACAGGGTCTCGAAATTGAATCCGGAGTCAAGCCGTCCTCGCAACATTGTAGTCAAGCTAAGCAGCCAACGTAATCGTGATAACTTTTTGGCATCAGTCAAAATGTTTAACAGGACTAGCGATAACGTCAAACTGAACAGTACGCGCATTGGTTACTCTGGCAATAAACAAGCTATCTTCGTAACTGAGCATTTATCTCCAGAAAATAAAAAACTACACGCTGCAACTAGAATAGCTGCGAGGGAGAAAAATTACAAATTTGTGTGGGTACGGAACAGTCGCATTTATGTTCGCAAAGAAATTTCATCTGATCACAGAATAATCAAATCACTAGATTGTTTGGCCAAGCTGTAATATTCACATATTATTGTAATTAAGTATATTCTTTAAATTAATGTTATTAAAATTCGAACTAAACATATATTACCAAAACGTCCGAGGCTTGAGAACCAAGACGGAAGACTTTTATCTAGCAGTATTGAAAAACACCTATGATCTAATAGTCGTAACAGAGTCCTGGCTTAATGACACGGTGTTTGACTATGAATTGTTGGATCATCGCTATAATGTATTTAGGCGTGATAGGTCTTCCACTAGATCCTATATAACTAAAAGGGACGGCGGAGGTGTGCTTGTTGCAGTTCTTAAATCATATGAAGTTTTAAGAATGAATTCCTGGGAGTCAACATGCGAGGATTTGTGGCTTAGCTTAAAAATTGGTAAGACTGTAGTAAATATCTGTGGTGTATAAATGCCTCCCCCTATTAGTCTTGAGTATACTGAAACCTTTCTTCAAAATGTAACTCAAGTTGTTCACAGTGATGGAAATAATTGTGCCAAAGCTAACACTGAGCGTCTATTCCTTATCGTTGGAGATTTCAACGCGAGTGATATAGAATGGCATATAGATCCCGACTCTTCTCAATTGGTTCCCATTGCACCTGATGGTGCGCTTCATCATATCTTTATCGACTCCTTAGCTTTTTGTAATTTGCACCAACACAATCATATAACGAATACTAATGGGCGAGTTCTCGATCTGGTGCTATGCAATGGTTCAGCCCATATACAGGTTTCGCCAGGTAGTAATTGCTTAGTTCCACCGGATCCACACCATCCTCCATTACATATCGAAGTACAGACAGCGAAAGAGAGTTACGTTAGACCTTGTCCCGCTCCAACTTACAATTTTCACAATGCAATTATGAGGCACTGAACAATGATCTGGAGCTGGTTGACTGGTCTAATCTACTCCAGTGCTCGCTGTCTGTGGACGAGATGGTAGACATTTTTTACGACACGATCAATCCTATAATCAGTAATCATACTCCGCTCCGCAAACAGCGAAATGATAACTATCCCGTATGGTTTAGTAAAACATTGCTGAAGGCGTTAAAAGAAAAACGGAAATATCACTCTAGGTATAAAAAATATGGTAATCTCATGGATAAACTGCAATATAATATCACCAGGAACCGGTGTGATGCATTGATCTCGGAATGCTATTCAAATTTTAAGAAACAGTCTGTTAATCACCTGAAAATCAATCCAAAATACTTCTGGAAAATTTTCAAAGATAGACAGTCTAATAGTATTTCTCTACCCAACAAAATGATTCTGCATAATGAAACAGCTAGGGGGGGTCAGGAAATTTGTAACTTATTTTCTAAACATTTTCAAAGTGTTTATACTTGTAATAGTAGTCTTAATTGTAATAGTTCTTCCTCCCAGTGTAACGATTGGAACGGACCAATATATAACAATATAACGGTTACTGAAGATGAAGCCTTAAATAGGTTGAAATCCCTAGATATACACAAAGGACCGGGCCCAGATTCTATTCCACCTATCTTCCTGAAGGAATGTGCTCACAACATCAGTAAACCGTTAACAATAATTTACAATAAATCGTTACAGACTGGTACTTTTCCTACACGATGGAAAATTGCACATCTAACGCCCATCCACAAAGAAGGCAGACTGGACGATGTTGCTAAATACCGTCCAATCTCTATTTTATCTGCATCTGGGAAGGTGTTGGAAGCAATTGTCAATAGAAAGCTTTTGAATCATTTCCAACAATACATTGATTCAAATCAACACGGCTTCCTACCCCGTAAATCTACCAACACAAAATTAGTAAGTTATGTGTGCGATATTGTGGATGTGATGGATGGTGGCGGTGAGGTACATGCAGTGTACGCAGATCTCAGGAAGGCATTCGATTTGGTTAACCACAATCGTCTTCTGGCCAAACTTGCCGAAAAAGGTATACATGGTTCATTGCTTAGATGGTGTGCGTCATATATATGTAATCGTTCACAGTTAGTCTATGTTCACGGCTTCAAATCGAATGTGTGCAGGATTCCCTCAGGAGTACCTCAAGGCTCTCACTTGGGTTCGCTCTTTTTCTTGATCTATATCGATGATATCAAGAACGTTATTAAACTGTCAAACACCAAGCGGTCACCGGTGACCGCAACCTATTGTTCTATAATTGTGTCTACAAAACCGGTACTCGACGAGTTAAATCTCACTTCAAACTATACGCGGATGACTTAAAAATCTACCGTGCAATTAATAATAATTCTGATGCCAAATTAATACAATCTGATCTTGATAATGTTTACAAGTGGTGCCTTGACAATTGCATGTCTTTGAATTTGGAAAAATGTTGCCATATAAAATTTACGAGAAGAAAAAATACTCACCCTACAGTTTATACAATAGATAATGTCCCTCTAACAGAAGTGACAACCATCCGTGATCTGGGAATAATTCTGTATAGGTCTTTAAGTTTTAGGTTCCACATAGATGACATAACAAAGCGGACCTCTCGAATCTCGGGTTTTATCAATAGACAGATGAAAATATTCAAGCAACCAAGTCTCACAATTTTAATATTTAATACGTTTGTTCGCGGTATTCTTGAGTATTGCAGTACGGTTTGGAATCCTAGTTATCAAGTGCATATTAATAGAATAGAACGTATTCAGAAGAGGTTCCTGTATCACCTAACATATAATGACTTAGGATGCCAAAACCTAAAATCATACGAACAACGCCTGTCAACATACAAAATGGAACTTCTTGGCACAAGACGAAAAATAGCCGATATTATGTTTCTATACAAATTAATACACAACCTTACCGATTCTCCTGATATACTGCAACGCGTGGATATTTCTGTACCGCGAGCGGGTAGTCGGATATGCAATCGAAAAACTTTTCACCCACCGCATTCGAAGACAAATCTTGGCCAGCACTCGCCCATGTACCGTATGTGTTGTTATTCTAATAACATTTGTAAAGACATTGATTTCTTCCGTCTCGATTCTCTTGCCTCTTTCAAGAAGAAGTTAAGATCTTTTTACACATTTTGAACTAAAGTTTTTGTTTCCATTTAGTAATGTAAGATTTTTCTATTATGCATGCCGTGTTCACATCTAGTAGGATATAATCTTAATTAAGTTTGTTGCGGTATTTTATATGTAACGTTGATTGTATTCAGTTTTGTGAACCAAATAAAAAAAAAAAAAAAAACTCCCAATTCCCTAAAGGCCGGTAACGCACTTGTAACGCCTTGGTGTTTCGAATGTCCACGGGCGGCGCCGATTGCTTACCATCAGGATCCGTCTGCTCGTTTATCGACTTAGGCTATAAATAAAAAAAAGTGGTTACAGATGTTTTTTGACCACATGACAGATGGGTAATATTAACACTACAAACCTATAGAGGGAGCCGCGGAGAACGTAAAAGGTTACCGGGACTCCGGGAGTCCCGGTAACCTTTTTTTTCGGAGTTGGTTCCTACTCCTGTAGCAACGGAGTGGTTTTTAGTCAAAAAGAGTTTGAAACCCCCCGGCTCACCCAGGCGGGAACAGTTATTCGATGCTATTCCCCCCTTAAAATATCCTATGAGAGAAAAGTCTAGAGAATCGAATACATATATATATATATATATATATATCTATTTTTTTTTTAATTTTCGAATTATTATCGAATACATATAACTTTTTGCCAACGAAAGGTTTCTATAAGGTATAAGGCAGACTGTGGAAATGTATGGAGACAAGAAATTTGTGAGACCCTTTCTCAAAGTATGTAACATTGTTTACTTGAGGCAAGTCAGGTAAAAGTTCAGCCGTAATGCTATTTGGATGTAACATGTGTCTTAGAGACTCTGATTCTGAAGAGCTACCTCATATTGTGTTGAGATAGGGCTGCCAAAAATGCGGTAGATTGTTTATTACCTTATTTATTGTATTAAAAATAGCAAGGTCCATCTGGATTTGTACGGGAGATATTTTGTTGTAATACAATTATATCCCGGTGATAATAGGGTAGATGACAGCGTATGAAACTTAACAATCTAATTAGTCCGTCAGCTAAGTAATGAAAAAATATTAGACATATATTTTTTTATTTTGTGGTATAAGAAAAAATAACTTAGATAAAACGAATCAAAGTTTAGGAATGGGTGAGTGTGGTAGCTACGACATTTTAGAGTATAAATCGTACTCAAAAGTGACGACATGCAATATTTCAAATCAATATATCTTCGAAAGTATTCGTTTCCGTAAGAAAATATTAAATACGTGTATAATATATGTTTTTAAATAATCTACCAGACAGACATTAAAATAAAATTTTGTCATCTACCCTGTTTCTCGTTTTTGATTCATAAGAACCATTTAGCGAAAGAAGATTTATCGCAAGCAGTTTACTTGTTCTTGAATTTTGTGCTCAGCAACCAAGTTAGCAACACAGTTCATCAATAATTATAATTTATACAAGTTATTTAGCTAAGGAAAATTCCCTAATAAATTCCAAATTACTTGAGAAGGAAAGTCGTTCTAGTTTTGTAAATGAATAATATAATTGAACAAGGAAATTCACGTTCAATAATCTAAACATTAATATGAATAAATCTGAAGGCCTTATTAATTTGATTGGACGAAAATAAACGCTTGGAAATGGAAACTTCCTTTATTTAGTTGGTATAAAAGCGTTGCCCTTATGAATATAACTTTAGAACATATTCTTTTTTGTTTCAATTTTCCAAATAAAATAGCCTATGTTACTTCTTGATACATCATGTAACTGCTAATGAAAGTCTAGCAAAAATGGATTCCAGTCCAGCCATTCCCGAGATATGTCAGTACAAACAGACGGATAGACAAAACTTTTAAAAAATGTTATTTTGGCACGTGTATCGTATGTAAAGCGTGTTATTTTAATATTACAAATAGACAATGTTATTTTATTTATCTGTATAGATGGTATTTATGATGGTATTAGAGCTAGCAAACAGAGCGCCGAGTAAAATTTGAGTAGCTCAAATGTTTTTACCTTTCAACTAAAATTTTAATCAAACAAGTATCCTTTTATTATGGTGTATATAGGGTGTCACCATAAAACCGTTTTTTATTTCCTATTTACGAACTGAAATTTCAATACGCTCACGTGACAATATACCTCTCGCACGGAATAAATTTCGGGACAGATTTGACGAGTGTCAACCCTATCATCCGCCCCTTTTTGATTGAAAACAGACAAAAAGATTTTTTGCGTCGAAAAAAGGACAAATGCCTTTCAAATACCGACGTAACAGACGATTTATACCCTCTCGCGGATAATTCAATATCTTTTACTCTCATAATATAATGGAGACAACTTTGTTTTCTGGTCACGGTCGCATTCTTTGAACAGCATAGATATTTCTTTGAGGAGTCTTCGGTTTTAATCATTTTCCTTCTTTGTTGTATGACTTTTCAGAGCATGGGATCATGAAGGATATTGTTTGCTTTGTACTTAACGAAGATAGATGTATGAGGGCCTATGATGAGGATTCGAGTTGTTTGATCTTTTTAGTAGGTATACCCAGTACCCACTTACAGAAATTGATTAACTTTCGAAGCGTTTTTTTGTGTGTTATATTCTATTTTCTAATTTCACTTATTACACTTGTACTGGAGACTTTATGGGGTGTACCCGTACCCGTTGATGTACCCCAAACTTTTTGTACTGGGTATGGTGTCTTATAATGAGTTGTGGGTGCGACGACAGCTCACGCTGGTTGTCTACTTAATTAAATTACTCCGTTATGTGTCGAGGCTCCGGCGCCCACCACTGGTGGCCGTCCCGGCTGCCAGGACCAACCTACTGGCCAAAATGGTTCTGAGCCCAGCAATTCGTACGATTAACCAAATCCAGACTGTAATAGATATATTTGCGTGTCAGTTCAGTGAACTCGCAAAGATTATTTTATATATATTGAGTTATAGGATAGAGTAGCAGATATAGCTTCAGTGGTAAGTTGTTGTTATTAGCCTAGGTATTGTTAAATTACTATCTTATAAAGTGCCTCACTAACGCAGTAGTTTATATACTTGTAACGTTAGCTGTAAGAGTTGACATAAATAAATAAATAAATTTCAGTAATTGCCGTTTTAAGGATGAGTGTACAACTTTTTACATTATTATTATAGTTAAAAAATCTCACTAGTTGTTTATTTAATAAATTCTCAGTAGTAGCACGGAGTCTGGAATTGTGGTAATATATAGCAAAAGGCTCACCCCCTAATACATGGGACTTCTAACATAAAAATTAAAAAGTGTGTGTCACATTGTACAGTGGCATTAGTACCGTAATGTGCACCTCGGCGTACTCCTTCGGTGATCAAAGTCATGATGTAATGTTGTTGTTTATTCTTTTTAGGTAGCAATAATTAAAGTAATACACTATTAGAAACAAAAGCACTAAAAAGGTCACTAACCCCTCAACGGTGTAGGCAGATAAACAACAAACAAACACCACAATAAAGAAACAATGACTACCTATCACGGAGGGAAAACAGTTCTAGATAAGATCGTACTTGCGGTCGGGACGGACAAATAAATAGTCCACTTATCTTGGACAAGCAAAACCGCGAAACGTCACTTAGTCTTTCAGATAAAGGGAAACTTATTTTTAGTTTCTACAACAGTTTTTGTTCTTGTATCAGCTTAATGTTAGCTTCTTTATAATTGTTTTTAATGGTTAAATGTTTATGATTATTGTATGAAGAATTGGCTTGATGAACACTCTTGCTAAATAAATTATTATTTTGGTTAAAGAATTCTATTTATCTAATTTTATATTTGTTTATATTATTTTTGGGAATCATTTTAATAGGAAGAAGAAAATTTAGATCGTTATGAAAGGCATATCGACTGCATAACTGCTCTCTTTTGGTTCTAGATTCGATAGACTGTCAATACGTTTGTCCTGAAAACCAATATTTGTTTGTTAATTTGTTAATTTGAGGTTTCAATAATTTTGTCACAATTATCTAGTCGTTCTAATTACATTTTTCTTAAAGTTTGTCTGGTTTATTTTTCACCTGGTTTCTATTATAATAGTATCTTTAACGTCATTATTTAATGTTTAAATCAACCTAGAATAGAATTTCCCATATATGGAAGAAAGTTTGTCAATAAAGACCTTTTCAGACAATTTCTTTAAAGTTCTTATTTATTTTTTTGATGACGTTCTTTATCTATATACCTCTAATAAAAGTTTGTTGCTACCTACATGAGTTCAAGAAACAATGTATACATACATACTTAAGTAGATAGGTACCCATAGACTGCCTCGTTGGCCGAGTGGTCGCAAGTGCGACTGCCGGGCAAGGGGTCTCGGGTTCGATTCCCGGGTCGGGCAAAGTATTACTGGGTTTTTAAAAATCTCAGTAGTAGCACGGAGTCTGGAAATGTGCCCGGTATATGGCAATAGGCTCACCCCCTATTACATGGGACTCGTAACATAAATAGTGAAAAGTGGGTGTTACATTGTACAGTGGCATTAAGTGCCGTAATGTGCACCTCTGCCTACCTCTTCGGGGATAAAAAAGGCGTGATGTTATGTTATATATCGCACACCTAGATAAAGAGTAGCACAAATCGAAATAATCCAAAATCGTGTTATTACTAGTATACGAATCTACGTTGTAAACTGCATAAACTCCAAAGACACCTATATAATAATCTCTATTAGTAAAACGTTGATGGCCCCTTAAGTTAGTTTTAGTGAATTGCCCGCGCACCCCCTCCCGCCAACAACAGTAACACATCACCAGTTGCGACATGTCGGCCGACGGAATTGATGCTGTCAATACGCATAAAGACAGGATTATTTTGAGTTGGTTTAATATTCGTGATTAACTACGCTCACATATCGTAAATTATTTTTAGTTAATCTGGTCTTGAATTAAACTCGTGCCATTTTTTTGGGAGTTCTACTGATTATTTCTACTTACCCCAGTATTAATCTACCAATGTAAGTAATTTTATATTATTAATTGAAAATAGTTTATTGTTGTTGAAATAATTTTACAATATTTGAGTTGGTTGTGTATTTCTGGTTAGATTTAAAATCACTCTTATTCTTAACACAACAAAGCTGACGTTTATTTTGATTCATAAATATTTCGTGTTGATGATGTATTTTTAAAGGATAGTAGCAAAATAAAATTAAATGACGTATACTTCCATTTACAGCATATTTTTGGAGTTAGTATAGTATTCGTGATTTAAATCAAATTGATGTTTTTTTTGTACAGATGATGAAAGGTCATGGTCTTCTATTACAACAAAAAGCGATGGTGACTAATTTACATGAACCTGAGAACAGTGGAATGGAGTTGGAGCCTGATCAGATCTTAAAAAAGCCTTAAACGAGCACCAAAGGGATGGACGAAACTCAAAAAATGCGTATGCTTATGCTGTAACAAAGATGAGAGTAAACTCAATTACTTACTCATAAATTTTTGATTCGTGGCCATTCGTAAAATGAGGGAGATAACGTCCATAGCGTTATTGAGAAACAAATGAAACGATACACTAAGTCGGGTCCAATATATTGTCCACAACAATACGCTACATTGATAAGATCAGCTAAAAAGACTGGGAAACCTTATCATGTAGAAGAACTGACACATGACAAGTTCCATGATCTAAAAGCACTGCAAGAAGAATGGAGTTACAATTTAACTGTTAATGAAAACAGAGAACAAATTAAATGGCACGACATCAAACAACTCCGCGTTGAAAAGCATCAGCAGATGACTTTCTTTTATAAAACGTCTTATGAAGAGACAGTTTTTAAGAAAGCGTTTGTAAGAAATCATAGACGAGCTCAATATCACCAATTCTCTCCTAGTTTGAAACCAGCGTATTTGCAAAAAATATCGTTAGGTGCCAATAAAAAGCGCGATATTATGGAATTGACAACACTCCCTTTTACCTCACTAAAAGCGGGGAAGTCAATGAATGATTTTTCCCCCGGAAAACAGCTTTAGCTGACTAAAATTTTATTTGTTAAGAAAATTATCCCCCAGATTTACATAGATACTTATTTCAAAAATGCATTAGCTTTCAAATAATTACTCAGTAGGTATGAGTACAGTAATTCTTATTTTATTCTTACTTCTTCTCACGTAGTTTGATATTGATGGTTAAAAAGAGAGTAATAGTTATATAGAGGTAATTATAATGTTCCTAATTAAAGTCAATAGTTTTAAGTAAGTCTCTTTGTGATTAAATCACTATTTATAGTATTTTTTGGCAAACATACATACATGCCTGATAAGTTAATAGATATGTTTAAGTTTTAACTGAATGAAAAAGTGTATGATTCCGTTTGTTGTACTGATTGACGACTAATATTAGTTGAAAAAGTAATAAGTGTTCATGTTTTGCTGAAGAAGAGCTGTGTTTTATTTTATAAAAATATTTTTATAAGAAATGTTACCTTTGTTGAATATTTTGTTTAAGTTTATCCTGTAGATTTTTTGGAAACTACATAAAAATAAATAACGATATTTTTTGGAAGACATAATTTTGTTTTATTTTTTATTTTATACTGAAAAAAATAACACACAATTTAGTTATGTTACTATGTTTGATGGATATTAGATTGAAATTAAACATATTAAAAGTGCACTAATTCAAAAATATTCAGTAATATCAACATATTTGGAGTTGGTAAAATTATTATGCAATGATTTTGTCATGATTACTAACTTAACACAAAATATTAAAATTGACAAGAGATGCTGCTACTTAATGACAAGCTACTATTCAAATAAATATCTTCATCAAATTATATAAAAGAATGTATAAGATTTTTTTAAATATATCAAATACAAAAAGAGTAAAACGTTTTTTTCCATTCCTGAAAAAATGTATATTTTGAGTTGTGCTACTCTTTATCTAGGGGTGCGATATATATGTACCCCTAGAATATAACTTTCATCTAAGACCGTACAACCAATATCAATTACAGTTAAGTCCTCTCAGAAAATAATAACAAATAATTATTATTGTTCCTTCTCAATATAATCTTTGAGTTGAGTAAGATATTCGACGTAATCCCAGTAAGCTTATTATTGTTATGTATTAAGTAGGTACTAAAGCCTTGTTGTCTCAATAGATATTATTATAATACCTATTTAGATGTGGATTAAGTCCATTTTAGGATATCATGTAAGTGAATTGAAATGTGTGATTATTGTTTTATATGTATTAAAATTACAATTGATCTTGACTGTCACTTGGTATACGAGATGCTGTATATCACACACCCCGAAATAGTACAATAATCTCTTAAAAATCTTTCATGAATGTCTGCTTTAGGTATATACGATTTATTTAATTAAATAGGTGTTCTGTATTGTAATATTGTGGTATTGTAATAGACTGCCTCGTTGGTCAAGTGGTCGCAAGTGCGACTGCCGGGTAAGGGGTCCCGGGTCGGGCAGTACTACTGGGTTTACAAAAATTCTCAGTAGTAGTACGGAGTCTCGAATAGTATATATGGCAATAGGCTCACCCCCTATCATATCATATCATATCATAACATAAATCGTGAAAAGTGGGTGTTACATTGTACAGTGGCATGTAGGCACCTCTGCCTTCCCCTTCAGGGATAAAAGGCGTGATGTAATGTTATGATGTTATGTATAGATACTTAGTATGCATGAAAGTCGTGTATAAGTTGTTTGGTAGGTATGTAGGTACACTTACCAAATACTTGTGACCATTGCGCCTTCGGTCTGTTTTGAGGATAATCCTTCGGGAACCTCTCCTCACTCCATAACATTTGCAACGACACTTTGTACACAGCCACATCATCAACGTCACATCCTACTGTTAAATCAAACAACGCTAACAACAAAACCAAGATGGCGGCCATTCGACGCGCAACCGCCATCGTGAATAGACGCCTCTAGAAGCACTATGTATTTTTTTTTCGATTTTATACTGAAATGGAGTTTTAGTTCGTTTAAATTCTAAGTTTCGGTGCGTGTTACTGCTCCGGAGAGATGCGGTGGACTTTTCTATTTTGGATTCTCGTTCTCTGCGGACAGAAATAAACACATTGGCGACGATACGTACGCGCGAGCCGATGACTTGTGCATCTGTTTTATTTATATAAACCTAAACATTTTTCCTGGTTTGTAGCAAAAAACGTTGTTGTATAAGATTAAAATAATTGTTTAGAGTTTTGACTAAAGAATACCGTTAATATAATATATTTTTCCTGTCATGAGTATCGTAAATGCACGAACAACGAAAATTGAATTATTCGAATTGCGCTTCTTAAAACCGGCGTTTCACATATTTCTCAAAATTGCATATTGGCCAGTTTGTAGTGCAAATACATAAGACAGTAGGTATTATTAAAACATCAAAAATTTTGAGGTGTCTATTACTTACATGGGATTATTATTATTATGACACTATTACTCATAACATAAATAGTGAAAAGTGGGTGTTACATTGTACAGTGGCATTATGTGCCGTAATGTGCACCTCTGCCTACCCCTTCGGGGATAAGAGGCGTGTCGTGCAAAAAATTTAACTCTTTTAAAATCCAACTCATTTTCAACCTATTTTACTAAAACCCCATCAAAGTAAATAAACAACAACTTTATTCTACGGAGACGTTGATGGGTCGCAGGTGCTAGCGGTTTGGCAGGTCTTCTGGGCTCAAGAAGGGGGAGATCCTTAAATTGCGAGGCTTTTAACCCGTCCCAAGTGTCCACCTGATTGATTGATAGTGGACCTGTGTCATTGGATTTCTGCATTAGTTTGAGATATACATCCAGTATCAAAACGATTAAAGTACTTGTCCAATGTACAGGTGTGCAGTCATATTGATGTATTTTGTTATTCAACGTTTTAAGGGGTTTGGATTGTTATGGATTTGATTCGGCCATTTTGAATTGTGGAATGATTGGTTCAAGGCTGATCAAGGGGAATTTAAAGGGTTGACGAATTGACGATTATAGGTTTGTTTTGGTTTTTTTTGTTATAATGGATGGAAATTGGGTGTATCAATATTTTAAGTAAGAATGGATATTCATTGGGAAAATTTACAAAATAAAAAAGGCTTTGAAATATAAAAAAATAACTGATGCGTATCGTAAAACTAGCGCCGTACGCCTTACCTTATACAAAGGACAAGTTACAGACTAGCAGAAAATAAGAAATAAAACTAGAAAATTCTTTATTCTAAATCCAACTTTATCCCGACAAAGTAAAGACCTAAGTTCCAGTTCTAGCATGATAATAAAAACTTGAAAATTATGCGCTACGAAGTTTCTCTATAGAGGAAAAGTTCCCTTCGAGATTTTCTAGGGTTCAACTGAAGTAAAGCCTCGCGTCTATTGCTATTCTATTTACTTGTGTAACAATAAACTGTGAATTGATAACCCTATTTTGGTGTAGAAGAGAATGTAGGTACAATGGATATACAATCCTAACTTTAGGGGCATACGGTCTGATATTAGAGGTATGTACTTTTGGTTATTTTGGTTGAAACTTTTTTTAACAATTACGTTACCCTAATTTTCTTATGTGTCACGCATCTAGCGTTTGTAGACATACGTCGCCTAATATAGTATCTACATTTAAAACCGCAACAACAATTTGTACATCGTACTCTAAGAGAAAAGGTAACACGAACTACACATAGCGCTTTATCTTATTAAAAAGACACTATAGCTGTCGATGATTTTACATATATATCGGAGTCGGTCATAACATGAGTTTGGACGCTAAATGGAACGCAAGCGCACCAACTAGCGGATTTCCTGTGCGCTTTTTTTTTTAAGGGGGAAAATCATCGAATGACTGCTCCCGCCTTGGTGAGGCGGAAGGGAGTGTAAGACTCTTACTGACTAAAACCCACCCCGTTCCTTCTCCTGCACGTCGAGCCGGAGCCCCGGTTACCCGTTAGGTTCTCCGCGACTCCGAATCGGCATCTGCCGTATTGGGCCCCATCTGTGGTGGTCTGATGGCTCTTTGAGGCGCGCGCGGAACGCGACGCGCCGTACGCTCGGGTTCCTGTGCGCTTAGGCAGAGTCGTGGCGTCAGAGTCGCACTCGGCGGCGCTCACTTCAGTTCAAGTCGACACCGAGTGAAGACGTTGTCATGGCCCGCGAAAAAAAAATACGTTTCGCTTAGTGCCTAGTTACTGTACCTTGTGATTATAAGAAACTCAGTGATTAGTTAGTCTGAGCAACCGGAACATAATCATGCCTCCTCTGAATAATAACAAAAAATAGTTTAAAACACCTATGTTCTAATTAAGAACAAAATCATTCTCGCAGAACTTGAAAGAACCTTTACTATCTTTCGCATCAAGTGAAGGTTAAAGTTTGAAAAGTTTATATTGCTGGCTGGATGGCATGATCGGGCAGTGCAGATTAACTCGATTCATTGCTTGTAAGGGTAAATCGAGTTCGCTTAATTCCGATGAACGACGAAGCAATATCGATAAGATCGTAGTAGAATTACTTGCTAAGTCTGATACATGTACTTTGTACCTCCAAAGCTTTTGAGACTGTATTGGAGTGTTACTAATACTTTGACATAATTAACTTGCGTGTGGAATCTTGATACATTTTACTAAGATGGTGTGGAATATTCATGAAGAAAATTTACGTGGTATTAACTCGTTGAGTACCGTCTTGGTAGACACAATTATAGAACAATAGATTGCGGTCACCGGTGACCGCTTCGTGTTTGACAGTTTAATTTGTTACCATCTTATAATGGGATTGCATTTTGTTAGAGACAATTTTGCTTTTACTTTGAGGCACACAATATACGAGTCACAAATTTCTGAGTGATCTCATGACGCTATTTAAAACGCATTCGTATGTATAAACTTTCGAAAGACGAAAATAAAAATCAGAGCTCCCTATGAGATTGATCATGAGAAATGGTTTGACATAGATCGAGTTACTGCAAATGGTATGTAAATAGTCTGAATATCATTAGTGATGTGACAAGCGTTCGGGTACAAAATGAGGATATATTTAGGGGACATTAGACCTTATTACTTCATGTTAACCGTTAGTACATTTGTGTATGTTTTTCTGCGTTTTGGATTTAAAAATTTTTGAAAATTGGTAGTAAACTGCATAGTTGTTGTTATGACTATGCAACGGCCTGTTGTGTAATGTGTCATGAAACCAATTCTCACACGAAACAATTCTTTATGTGATCCACAAACTGTTGTTCCGGATTCGGGTGTGACGAGCTTACGACCTGTCTGATAGTAAATAACTAAGATGACTTAAAGGTGATCGTTAGTTGACCTGAGGGCCATCTTAACTACTCATAGTAACAACTTCTGATATCGATTTTGCACTGATAAGTCCCTCAAAGAACTACAAAACAATATGCTTCTTGAATTCAGAACAGGAAAGTTTAAAGTCAAAGTAGGTGTTATTTATTTGTCTGTGGTTAAACAATACCTCAACTAGACCGAAGATCGGCAAGCGAATTGTGGCTAACAGTTGTCCAGTTGTACAATACTATAAACTTTGTTACAACTTTATAGTTTCGATAATATGAAATCCTGTCCTTGAAACTAAAATTTTGAAGCTGAAATATCAAATTCGGATAGCCACAACACAAGGTTCTTGAATTTCCTTTACGAAATTCCTATTCCAGAATATTCATGCTAGAACTTTAGTTGTTCGATGATTGGTTGGTCAGTTTTACTTAGAACAACCGTTTACATTAATACAATACCTACCTAGGTTAGAATCTACTGCCTACCTATTGTTATTTATTTTTTATAAATCGTAATCCAGCCTCGCATACCATTTTTGCTCGATACTCTGCTATGAGAAAGCGCAGATTTGAAGCAGCGCAAGAAATTTTACAGTAGACGTTAAGTCATTTTAATTTAATACAATGCGTGTATTCGTATCAAAAGGATAGTACTCACTGTCAATAAACTGCTGTCTATAGTTTCATGAAATAGTACACCAGTTTGTTTATTTTTCCATCATATTACATAGTGATGTAGACTTTAATACTAGTCTTATAATATTGATATAACCTTGTGATGGACTTCGGTTCTCCATATGGTTTTGCGTAGTTTAAGTGACAATGCAATGATGGAAGTCAGGGACCCAAACTAGGAAACCTGTGCTATGAGCACACCCACCTAAAATTATGTACTTTAATAATATTCATAACTATTAACTTTCTCATAGTGCAATGGTTTAGTTATTGCTATCTAAAAACAAGAAATAACATCAAAACATCACGCCTTTTATCCCCAAAGGGATAGGCACAGGTGCACATTACGGCACTTAATGCCACTGTACAATGTAACAACTTTACCCACTTTTCACTATTTATGTTACGAGTCCCATGTAATAGGGGGTCAACCTATTCCCATGTACCGCGCACATTTCCAAACTCCATATTCATATTCATATTCATATTCATATTCATTTAATCATTTGCAAACATGGGTACATAATATAAAGGTGTTAACAAAGTTTATAGTTTCTCCATATTTTGCCTTAACAGGGCATGCAAAGATATGTTAAAAAATAAATATATAATAGAATTAGGTCCATTTATTTGTCATTACATTGTTAGAATACAATAATGTCAAAGATAGTAACATTATTCATACCACTGAAGTCAAAAAATTAATGTCAAATTAGATATATAATGTAAAAAAGTAATTGTCAATTATATTATAGAATGTCACACAAGCAATGTCAAATAAATTAAATTAATTATTGACCATAAGGATTCCCCTCAAGATAATCTTTTACAGTATAGTACACTTTGTCATTGAGAAATTCTTTTAATTTCAGTTTAAACAAGTTGAGGTTCCCAATTTCTGAAATACAACATGGCAGCTTGTTGTATATCTTGGATAACATGCAAAAAACACTCTTACTCATTAAGGCAGACTTACTAGGAATACTTCTAATTTTGCCTCTATATCTGGTACTAGTAAGCTTATCAAACATCTGCATATTACTTTTAACAAAAACAGCAATTTCGAATATATATAGACATGGCAGGGTTAAAATTTTCAGCTTCCGAAAGTATGGCTGACAACTATCCGTTACCTTTAGTTTGCATATTGCTCGTATACACTTTTTTTTTTACTTAAATGCGGCCTCACATTCGGTTGAGTTGCCCCAAAAAATTATGCCATATCTTAACGTAGATGATACGTAAGCATGATAGGCAGTCACAGCGGTTGGCACAGCCACAGTTTTACGAAGCATGTATAGCATGTATGAGAACGTATTCAACCTGGCACACACATTTTCTACATGCGCTTTCCAATTTAAATTGTGATCGACCATTAATCCCAAAAACTTTGCTACTTTAACTTCACTAATTGTCTTTGTTAAGTATTTGATATGTAAATCTGAAGATGGTACAGCTGTATTTCTGAATATCATTAGGTTAGTTTTTTCCAAATTTATTAAAAGATTATTAGATGTAAGCCAATTGACAATAGAATTTAGAGCAGAATTTACTTCGCCCTCAAGTAATGTATATTTTTTATTAGAAAATATAGCGGTGCTGTCGTCTGCGAAAAGAATCATTGGAAAAGTCATAGCGTTTGGAAAGTCATTTATATATAAAAGAAATAAGAGCGGCCCTAAGACACTTCCCTGGGGTACACCATACGTCAATTCTCTATAGCCCGAAATAAATTCAACTTCTTTTTTTGTAATCCAATCGAATTTTGTTATCACAGTGGCTTGTTTCCTATTACTTAGATACGACGTTATAAGACTTAGAGCATTACCCCTAATCCCATAGGCATAGAGTTTATGTTTTAATATGTCATGATCAACATAGTCAAAGGCTTTGGTTAAGTCCATAAATAAGGCACAAACAGGTGTTTTATTATCAACACTGACAGTTACCATTTTTAGGAATTCGTAAATTGCTCTGTTAATATTTTTGCTTTTCCTGAATCCCATTTGTTCGTTCGCTAAAAGATTATATTTTTCAAAAAAGTTGTTAAAATTATTGTAAATAATTTTTTCTAAGACCTTTGAGAATATTGGAATAAGTGCAATTGGTCTGTAACATGACATATTTTCTTTGTCGTTTTTTTTAAATAGTGGCTTAACAATAGTTTTTTTTAGTAATTTCGGAAAATAACCGTGATACAAACAAAGATTGTAAATATGACATAGAACCGGACTTATGACATCATTAACCTCCTTTAATATCTTTGTTGAGATTCCATCATAACCTGTACTATTTGTATTCTTCAGTGATTTGATTGTTTTGAGTATATCAGAGGGAGTAACAGGATTAATAAATATTGAATTATTATTGTTATTGTATTTATGTGTCATTTTACATTTAAAAGTATTATTAGCATTAACTGTTAAAGGTTTTACTTGGTCAACGTAGAAGTCATTGAATTTATGAGCTATGTCAATAGGGTTTGTTATAATTTTTCCGTCAATATTAATTTGAGTAATGTAATCTCGTGGTATGGTCATCTTACTTCTGTTTATGACGTCCCATGTAGCTTTGGATTTATTCAACGCAGTATTAATATAATAAGTGTTTTGTGCCTTTTGTGTCTGTTTAATGATTCGATTTAATCGTTGTGAGTATAATTTTAAAGTAACCTTATCATTTTGACTCTTTGTTTTCCTGTATATCCATAGCAAATCACGTTTTCTTTTAGAACAGTTTTTTATCCCTTTACTGATCCATTTTGGTCGAGAGTTCAGTGATCGTTTGGTTCTCACTATGGGAAAGCATAAGTTATAAAGAAGACTGAAAATATCATGAAACTTGCTGAAAGCATTATCTGGGTCCAGTTCTTCGTAAACATCATTAAATGTTAGAGAACGTAGGTAATTTTTAAATTTTATAATACTTTCTTGACAATAGTCTCTTCTTTCGACATACCAGTACATCATTTTAAGGTTATATTTAACGGGGCAAATCAATAATTGAGCTGAATGATCTGACAGGCCTAAATCAAATACATCAGATTTGCATCCATTAACATTATGTATGAAATGATCAATACACGTATCACTAATTAATCGAGTGGGAGTCGTTACAGCTAGTTTCAAGTTAAATTCTGCAAGTATGTGCTTATAAGTAGCCGAGATTCTATTATTTTTGAGAATATCTATATTGAAATCCCCACAAACTATAAGTTTTCTAGATTTATATGAAAAACAACGCAATATATCATTCAGTTTCTTAAAAAATAAATCTGTATCCTCTCGATTCGTTTTAGGTGGTCTATATATACATATTATAACTAGATTCTGATTCAATAGTTCTATAGCACTGCACTCAATGACATTTACTATTGTATGTTTTGCAATGTCATCAATAGTTTTGAATTTAAATCCACGTCTATTTAGAATACAGGACCCACCACGCCTATTCTTCCTACACATAATTGAACCTATGGTAAAGGATTGCATATTGAATAATGATATGTCATGGTTAATTAAATTATGCTCTGTCACACAAATCACATCTACGTCAATTTTTTTATCTCGTAGATTGTCTAAGTTAACACTCAGAATGTCCAACTTACTTAACAATCCGTTTATGTTCTGATGTAAAATGTTAATAGACTGACACTCGAAAAAGATTGTCTGGAGATTTGGAAGTTGCCTCTGACGTTGCGACTTCAATATCAAGGTTTAGTAAGGTGTCCGTTTGGGTACATTTATGATTCCTTGTTTCCCGAGAAAGCGTAATTGTTGTTGGTATTCAAAGTATTTACGAGCATTATCCAAATTAAGAACTTGCCTTAATAAGGCACGACTAAGATTAACTGCGAAAGACATTCCGCGAGGTACAGCGCTTATATAGTTCATGTCTATATATTTCACATTTTTAAAGGCACTACAAATAAACCTCAATTCATAATTCAATTTTTTTTCATTTAAATATCTGTTAAACGGAATTTCAGTTACAATTATATTAGTGTTTGCTACAGTTTTGAACCATTTTTCGACACCATATTACACCATATTCACGTGGGTTACAGTCATTGGTACCTCCAATAATAACGACGTAATCATTCATTATGAGGTTTGGAACAATTTCATTCTGAGAATTAATAACTTCCTTCATTCGCGCTCCTGCTTTCCAAAAACTAGTCACTATATACTCAGGACCAATTAATTTTTGCAGTGTTTCCCGTATTTTCCAAACCTGTTGATCTCCAAGAATAACAACCTTTTTCTTAGTCTGTTTGCACTAAATACTATACTTACCTTTGGGTTTTGGTACTATCGTAAGATTTTCGGTAGTTAGATCCATTTTTTTACTTAAGTCAGTTGTCGGTGTTATATATACTGATTCGGTAGATGGAGCGTTCCGTAGACACCCTCTCAGATCAACACAATGCTTATCAGTATCTGGTGTATTCAAACCAAACACAGGAGTATTGACTTTGAGAGGAGTAGAAACATCATTTGTTTTTCGTTTCTTATATTTCCGTACTGATATAGGCGTTTGGCTTTTGATTTCGGAGAACTGAAGTTTTTTATAAGTTTCTATAACTCTTTGAGATTTTTCCAAATCAGATTTTAACTGCTGATTTTCACAATTTAAATTTTCTATTTCCTGATGGGCACTTTGCAGCTCTAATGTAAGTTTCTTTATTGTATCATTGAGGTCGATTACGGTCTGACTATCGTTTAATGATGTACTTGGTACATCTGGTCATAGGGATGTAACTGGTCATAGTAGCATCAAATAACGTCGTACTCGATAAGCTAGAAGGATTTTCTAGCGAGCCTGTCAAGGGTCGTTGTTTACGCCTCGTTACGTTCTCCATTATTAGCAAGCAATTAAAAAGGTAGGACTATGCTAATTTATCAAAACTAAAGCAAATAAAGCCATAAAAAACGCAAACATGCGAGAAAAATTGTAGCAAACAATTCAATGAGCAAAAATATTTAGTGTAGTCAGCTGGATACAAACTCGATACTTGTCATGCGTGGATAGGTTGTCAACTTAAATGAGCCATCTGAGCATCCACATGAGTGACGAAATAACAGATCCGTTCATTCCAAATGTCTTAAAATTACAAAGTACCTCCTATATTTTACTTTTTCCCATCTGTTTTATCGACAAATCGCTGTTATTAGTTCTTTACTATGAATACAGGTGGCACTTCACTTCTATAATTGTCACTGATTTTAAATTATCTTTCCACAACGGTTTCTGATTATATTGTTTTACTATTATCGTGTAGATTATAGCACTGGGTAGTATAATTATATAGTTTTAGTGTTGCACTGATAAATTTTAGTACTTCTACGCACTCACTCGTTCATTCACAATGTTTATAGACATTTAGCACTTATAGTTTTTACTCGTCATTTATTTGCCTAATATGGTATGTAGAGGCAAGATAACAATAGCACATATGTATCAAGTCATTAATCACAGTTCTTCATTATTATTTACTTAAATTTTCACTTTAAAATATTTTATTTTTGTGTTTATACTGAGAGCGTAACTCGATTGGTGCTTACTTAGCAGCGCCACCTGGCGGAATCTAATCAA
>JAZHFQ010000534.1:0-18112 GCA_038387885.1 Spodoptera picta
TTATTTATTTATTTATTTATTTATTTATTTAGAGGATCACCGACATAAATACAGCAATATTGCACAATGAAAATATTTTTGACTTATAAATTATCTTAAGACTATCTGTATTCACAATTATAGGTAACCACAGCATGCATATAGCTTTTTAATTTATATTATTATAAAAGAGATAATAAAAATTCGGAAAAATTTAGTACAAAATAAAATTAAAACTAAAAACATTTTGTCAACAAAAAAAAAATTAAAACTCAGCAAAGGAAAAAAAAAATCATAAAACCAGTAGGAAACGTCAACCTCAAGCTAAGGTACGTCACTCTCTCTGATCATTCTCAAGAACTTAGGGAGGTGCTGAAGGTGAATGTCAATCCCAGGCAATGTACTTGTCAGGTCATTGTACAGACGAGCCAAACGAACAACCGGCGAATTGCGACCCATTCTTGTTCTACAAAATTTGATTTTGAACAGTTTGCATGGGTATCTCGGTATTCTCGGAGGCACATTATACGCGAATTGGCCAACCAGCATAGGACTGTCAATTTTATTGTTTATCACTTTATGCAAGAAGGACATGTCGAGACACAAACGGCGCCTGGTAAGCGTATCCAGTTGGAAATGCTTTAGTTTTTCCGCATATGTTTTAACTGTTCCTGGTGTCTGAAATCGGCAGGACAGACTGCGAATCAATTTCTTTTGTACTCGTTCAATTCTGCTTTTATGTATGTTATAATCTGGGTTCCAGACCGTGCTGCAGTACTCCAGTTTGCTTCTTACATAACTATTATAGAGCAAAATGATTGAGGAGGACTTTTTAAAGTCTTTAGTATTACGAAGAATAAATCCTAATGACTTGTTTGCTTCTTTTATAATTCGATCAATATGATCTGAAAAGCGTAACTGGCTATCAACGGTAAATCCCAAGTCCTTTATCGTGTCTACTTCCTTTAGTCTAGTACCGTTTATTGTGTAGCCAGTGTGAAATTTATTACGTTTCCTGGTCAATTTTATATGGTGACATTTTGAAGCATTTAGGAACATTCCATTACTAATACACCAATTTTGGAGGCAGCCAACGTCTTCCTGTAGAAGTTTTGAGTCTTCCATACATTTAATCTCCTTGGTCAGTTTTAGATCGTCAGCGAAAAGGTACAATCTCGAATACTTTATACTCTCCGGTAGGTCGTTGATAAAAATGTTAAAGAACAATGGTCCCAGAACAGAACCCTGCGGAACACCCGAGAGCGCTAAAAAGGGTTTCGACTTCTCGCCCCCTATCACCACCTCCATTGGACGTTTTGTAAGGTAGGATCGACACCAGTCTAAGATGTTGTCAGTTATACCGAACATGTATAGTTTGTCCAATAATAATTTATGATTCACCTTGTCAAACGCTTTTGAAAAGTCCGTGTAGACTGCATCTACCTGTGTCCCCCTGTCCACGGACTCCATTAAATCAGAGGCAAAGAGAACCAAATTCGTGTATGTAGATCTCCTCGTCATAAAGCCGTGCTGTTCATTAATTATACATTTTTGTGAGTGAGCATAAATGACAGCGTGTACCATAGACTCAAAAATCTTAGCGATTGTGGAAATTATGGCAATTGGCCGATAATTCGAAATATGGTCCCTTTTGCCATTCTTGTATACAGGTACGACCCTTGCCAACTTCCATGCATCAGGAAACTCGCCCGTCCCCAAAGACCTATTAAAAAGCATGCACAACGGCGGGGTTAGTCCATTTGCACACCTAGCCAGATAAAGAGGGTGGACGTTGTCGGGGCCCACTCCTTTCGTGATGTCTATCTTCTTCAGTTTCTTATTGACATCTTCAGGGCTGAAGTGAGGAGGGTTGAGCACATCCTGAATATTTGGGCTCAAGTGAACTGCAGGATCAATCGTATAATTATCAAGATCACTGCCGCCTGCCTCATAAACCGAAGAAAAGTGGGTGGCAAACATGTCTGGAATTCGATGAGTGTCCGAATTCACAATGTTATTCAGTGTCATAGTACTGGGATAGGATGAGCAGTTTTTTCTTAAATTTTTAATATGAGTCCAGAAGAACTTTGGATTTTTCTTTAGATCGGATTCTATTGCTACTATATACTTTTTATAACATTCTTTTATCATTCGGCTGGTATCGGCCCTTAAATAATCAAATTCTAATTTGTCCAACGGATTTCCATATTTTTTAAATCTTTCATGATATTTAAACTTCATTTTAAGTAGCTTAATTAATTGCGGTGAATACCATACAGGATAAGATTTAGGACGGTTATTTGTCATAGGTATGTGTTTACCAATGGTTTCGTGTATTATTTCGTAAAATCTTGATACCATTTCGTTTATATTGTCATAATGTTTTAGTTCTTTTCCCCAATCAACATATTTAAGATGATCATTAATAGCGGAATAGTCACCCTTGTGGAAATTTTTACGCTTTATTTTAACTGATTGCTTTAGTTTTTCTATTGATAGCTTTAATTGAAACTCTAGCGCGGGATGATGCTTATCAATATCTTTTATAGGATTCTGGCATTCTCTAACATGCATAACAGACTCTCTATTACATAAAATTAAGTCAAGGGTCTTATTATTTATGTTCGTAACTTTATTAAACTGGCCTAAGTTACTCAGCATTAAAAAGTCAACGAGTCTACAGAACAGCCCACTGCTACCGTAACCGACAGGGGTCATGCCCAAGGTATCACTGTCACTATTTTGTTGCCAAGTTATGCCACCCATATTGAAATCCCCCGCAATCAACGTACACCTTTGGTCGGAACAGTTCTGTAAAATAGTATTGGCTTTATCTGTAAATATCTTTACGTCACCGATTGTGACAGGTGGCGGAAAGTAGATGGCGCAGATATTAAGTTTAGTCGCTTTTTTACCCGATGCCGTGGAGATTGTAACCCAGACATCCTCGCAATCGCCTTCGTATTCATTAACCCGTGCAGATACAAGTCGATCCGACACTGCAATCAAGACACCACCGCCCCTAGGTTTAGTAGAAGCTGTGGTCTCTCGGTCACGTCTGTACACATTGTAGCCACTCTCGAAAAATTCACAGTCAAAGCAGCCTCCGTTAAGCCATGTCTCTGTAAATATATATACATCGTAATTGCTATTGCTAATCTGTTGACGTACTTCAGCCGAAACCGTTCTAAGTCCTCTTACATTCTGGTAGTATATATTCAAACAATCAATTGTCATGCAGTTTCTTCAACACCAATAGAACAATTAAACAATAAACACAATGTAAGTAGGTACAGTCAAACATCAAATAATCAAATAGTCTGATAGTTAAATAATCATATAATCAAACAAGCAAATAATCAATTAACCGAATATGAAGAGATATATATATATGTTATAAAAGATAAGCATTTAAATAAGCAATGAAACTATGAAATTATCAAACAAAACAGCAATCAAATAACCAAATACTCGAACAATTAAGCAAAAACAATCAAGTAGTAAAATATTAAATAATAATCCAGTCAATCAACAAATCAACAGGTTACTCGGAAAGATTAGACAAATCTTGAATATTTTTAATATTTATGTATTCTGTCGATTCAGTTTTTCTTACATATATCTTACCTCCCCTGACCCAAACAAATTTGTAGTGTAGTTCCTTTGCCTTGGCACGTGCTGCGGCGTGTAAAGCCTTCTGTGCTGGCGCCAAATGTTCAACAACGAAAACTGGCTTCTTATCACCGCCGATACCAAGCTGACTCGTATTTAGTTTATCAGTTGGCCTTTTGTTTTTCCTGTTAAATTGCAACGCTGCAGCCAGAAAGCCGTCTCGTATTCTTTGCGTGTTAAATTTTACTATTATTGATCTAGGGCGTTGGCTCTCGTTGTTAATTTTGGCTATTCTCGTACACTGCTGTATGTCAGTTTCTTCCAATTTGTAGCCACTTACTGTTGCAATCTGCTTGACTACCGAGTACAGATTTTCAGTTTTGAATTCGGGCAAGTTTTGTATTTCTAAATTTGTGGCCCGCGAATATTGTTCAGATCGAGCGAGTCTAGATCGGAGATCAGCTATTGATTCTCTGAGTGAAGTGTTTTCCGCTTCTAGTGTATTAATCCTGTTAGAGTTTAAGGTGACTTCTTCTTTTAAGTTAGCTTGGTTTTGCTCAAATATCTTTAATGCATCCGATATTTGGTTAAAGCGATCCAAGACTTCCTGAGTTTTACGTTCGACCTCCTTTAATATACTAACCTTGAAATTATTGAACACGTTTTCCAGTTCTTCCTTAATAATTAGTCTAATATCCTCAGTCGTTACACTAGGTTCATGTTGATGCAGTGGTTGGCCGCCTCGTCTGTTGTTTACGTTAGTACTAGGTTCGTTCAATTGATAGCAGGTTGCCGATTGGCTACTGGGCCTTATGGGTGTATTAGTGTTATCAACCTTCGGCAATTTACTGTGACATCCAGGACAAACGTACTTCAGTTTAAAGTCTTCCGTTAAATCCCTGAGGGGTCGCTGTATATTTACGCAGTTTAGGTGATATCTGAATTTACAGGATTGACAGTGTAAAAAACCCGTCGATGATGACTGACGTTCACAACATCCAAATTTTAGTTTTGCTTGAGACATAATAAAAAAATTTCCCAATGAAGCAAAATTATCAGTTATTGTCTGCAAACAAATTATTTAATTTTTGTATCTATTCTTAATGCTTCAATTATAGTAGCAAGAAACGCTTGATATGGAACGCGCCCTTTTTTTATGTTGGTAGCACTGACAGCACACTTGAAATGTCAAAAACAGATGGTAGATGCAAAAAGTACAATAATACTATTTCACTTCATGACTTCTCTTGCGAACCAAGTCTCGAAAATAACACGGTAATGTTTTCAGTGCGAACTTTTAGAGTTAGAATTCAATTCCACAAGTTTTAAATAGTCCACCGTGTTCACATCGGACATCAAAAACAGTAAACAAAGTAATTAAACACTGTGTATTTGCTTCGTTATTTATGATCATAACACGTATTTCTATGGTTTGCCAACAATATCACTGGTTTAGCTAATATTACTGAACACTCTCGTATACTTTTAGATGGATAATATTGCGTGAAACTATTTTAATTGTTTATTTAATACGGAGTTAATTTTTACACTTAATGAATGAATGAATGAAAAAAAAAAACTTTGTTAATTTTACCCTCAAATGGACTTTCATACATATTATTACCATCGCATATTTTGACCTCTAGGGGATGTAACTTTTTAAAACTTATTATAAAGTAATAAAGTGACTGGTCCATGTTTGTAGCTTTGATAGATTGCGCTCGGCGCATCAGTCAGATCAGGACATGTTATTTTATAAGAATAGATTATACACCTTACGGTTTAACTGTGCAATGTAACTGTACAGGTGCACTGTACAGTTTTACTTGAAGCCTGCATTAAGGAGGTTAGCACTTATCGCTACAAAGTAAAAGTTTACATATCGTATAGGACTGTAGATACATATACATAAATAAAAAACTACGTAAAAAGTCTATTTACGATACAATAAACCTATTAAATTATTTATTATTATTATAACTACTTCATGTCTCACGATAGCTTATAGTATTTTAACATTAAGATGTAAGATGACGTCAATCGGTTTATTAATGTTTAAGAAAATTAATAAATACGTTTTCTATATTTCTAAGGATGTCTGAGTATTTCATAATGATGAGGTGTGGGTGTGTAATCGGCTGAAAGTCAATTATAACATGTAATGACGACGACAATCAACGTTGGTGCAGTGTGTTGTAGTGCTTCGGTCAAAAATTTTTTTTATGGCATATAAGTGGTATGGTAAGCGAGAGGATCACCTGATGGTAAACAATCGGGGCCGCCCAATGGACACCTGAAACACCAGAGGCGTTACAAGTGCGTTATTGACCTTTTGGAAATTGGCAATGTGAGGATTGTGGAAGATTCGGAGATTAGGGAGACTGGGCAGGAAAGGTGGCTAATAATTGGGCCTCTGGTAACCTCTATCATACGACGAAACACAACGCAAGCGTTGTTTCACGTCGGTTTTCTGCGACGCCGTGGTATCACTCCGATCGAGCCGGCCCATTCGTGCCGACACATGGCTTTCCCACACTTAACTCTTCGAAGGTACTACTAAACTCTAGCAAACCTAGTAGTACCTTCGAATATAAACTTGATTTTATTTCTATAGTCAAAATAACCATTTAAATCTGATAAACATCTCGAACCATAACATCACGTCACCAAGTCTCAGTGAGGATCTAATTTGACATTTAAATATTAGAAATATGGATACTTCATTAAGTAAGCACACAATGTCTTCAAATGTGTAAGTTAAACATGGCGACACCTCACAGATTCAACCGTTTGTCATTTATTTCTATAGTTATAGGTCACTCACCTCAGTTGATGCATGACAGTGGATATTGATGCTTATTAATAATAATAATTCTGACATTTATTTTAATAATAAAATAAATGTCAGAATACCTTAATTATGTAAAGCTGGTGTTATTTTTTAGTATTTTTGTGTTGACTTGTACTTTTGAGGAAGCTATCGAACTTGACAATTGCAATAACTTCTAATCTTTAATGTGGTATTGCACAACTTTAAATGTTATTAGAAACACTTATATTTACTTTTGT
Source organism: Spodoptera picta (assembly GCA_038387885.1). Classification (NCBI taxonomy): domain Eukaryota; kingdom Metazoa; phylum Arthropoda; class Insecta; order Lepidoptera; family Noctuidae; genus Spodoptera; species Spodoptera picta. The sequence goes on from JAZHFQ010000534.1 coordinate 6,661, forward strand.
AATATTATAGACCTAATCCCATACATCATGGGCTCGCTGCCATCGCAGCGGTAAGTCCCCTCTTTGAGGAGTGGCTTGAGAGACGCTACGGCGTCCTCACCTACCGCCTGACGCAGGTCCTCACCGGACATGGAAGTTTCGGGAGGTACCTGTGTCTGATGGGGCGGGAGGAAACGCCCGGGTGTCATCACTGCGAGGACCGCCCTGAGGACACGGTGGAACACACGGTGGGAGAATGCCCTTCGTGGGCTGAGCACCGCCGTGTCCTCAGGGAAGTGATCGGCGATGGCGACCTCTCGCGTCCGGGCCTAGTGCAGGCCATGATGCGGAGCGAGGGGGATTGGGATGCCGTCTCCTCCTTTTGCGAAGCAGTCATGCTAGCTAAGGAGGAGGCGGGACGCGTGAGGCAGCGAAGCGCTGCCTCCTCGCAACCCAGCCATCGCGAAGGACACACCGGGCGTCGGGGATCGCGAGACGATCTCCGGCCACCGTAAGCGCGGGCCTGCGGACGGCGAGCATGGGTGGCTCCCCGTCCGACCAGAAACAGACCCGAGCGTACGGCGCGTCGCGTTCCGCGCGCGCCTCAAAGAGCCATCAGACCACCACAGATGGGGCCCAATACGGCCGATGCCGATTCGGAGTCGCGGAGAACCTAACGGGTAACCGGGGCTCCGGCTCGACGTGCAGGAGAAGGAACGGGGTGGTTTTTAGTCAGTAAGAGTCTGACACTCCCTCCCGCCTCACCCAGGCGGGGGCAGTCATTCGATGATTTTCCCCCCTTAAAAAAAAAAAAAAAAACAAATCCCATACATCAATTTCATCGAAATCTAAAAACAAATCTCTGTTGTACCCAATGGGTGAGGAACTAAAGTCATTGAACTTATGAAATAAATTTGATGTATGGCGAAATACGCAATAATATTTCCGTCAATCAAGGGAACATACCAGAATCCACTCAACACAGGCGGATTCGAACTAAAAAGTGTCCGCAAACACATCATTGGCGCCCCTATTTGTTTTGGCGACGCCGCTACTCCATGGTTGCGCGCATAAGAGCCATCAGAGTACAATAGATGGGGCCCAATAGGGCTGATGGCGATACGGAGCCGCGGAGGACTTAACGGGTTCCTGGGGCTCCAGCTCGATGGGCAAGAGTAGGAACGGGGTGGTTTTTAGTAAGTAAGGATCTGACACTCCCTCCCGCCTCACCCAAGCGGGAGAAGTCATTCGATGATGTTCCCTCTATAAAAAAATGGATACACACGTCTCGCAACGTCGAAGTGCTCTTCTGTAACCTGGCGCCCTAGGCCAGGCACTTCCCTAGTTTGCTTTAGGGATAATACGGTCCTGACACAACATGATTAAAATCATCTATAATGTTGTTCCTAATAACATAATTGCACCCAAATCTTCGAAATTGTTCCATTTTCAGAAATCGTCAATGGATATTTTTTAGGGTATTTCAGCTTCGTCAGGGTTTGAAGGGCTTTCTCATTAAATATTGGCCCTTTAAGGTCATGTTAGGGTTCGGTACTTTGTAAGCTTTAAACGTGTCTGTCCGTCAATTTGGATAATAAAAAAACATTTTCTTTGCCTGTGTGTAGTATTCAAAAATGTGTGATGAATCAGCTCCTCGACATTTTATAATGCGCAACGCGGCTTGCCGATTTCAAACTTATTAATAGAAATTGTAAGTCTCGGTTTCCTCATGATGTTTTCATTCATATTTTGTCAGTGGTTTGTCAGTCACCTTTCTATGATTACTTCTAAGTCATCATAGAAAGTACATATAATTCGAATGAATTCACATTGGTACTTGCCGTGTTCCAACCTGCATCGGGCACCTTATTACTTTATAGACAGGCACCTTGATCTCCGAGCCACGATATTAGTTAAAAAAGCTTAAATTGTAAATATGGACACTGTTTGTATAATGATAACTATTTAATGTCGTGCTGGAGTTACCTAATACCAGTACTGTGACGAGGTAAATCAATAACAAATTATATTCTCCATAAAACTGTCATAAAACGGTATGATTGCCAGAAAATGAATTAAGAAGTTTAAAGGCAAAATACACTTAACGATCCATAATTGATAACAATTCACTACTTGTATTAAACTAAGTCTGCATGGTGTGTGTATTGGATGTATAAAGTAAAACATTATGATATTGTACTATTTGTTTGTGCTAAGTTTAATACGCCATATAAAATGTTATATCAAGAAACCATTGATAGTTGGTGGTTTTAGGGCTAAAATTACAGATTTCCCTCATGCGATGGCTTTGTATGTCGTGTGCAATGACGTTTCAACTAAAAAAAGTATGTACCTTTGTGGAGCGTCTGTCCTTAATGATCGAATAGCATTGACTGCAGCGCACTGCATCGATAGCTGCATCTTTACGAAAAGTATTTATTCAGTAACCGCTGGTACTAACACTTTACACGAAGGATTCCATTCTACTATAAAGGCATTGTATTATCATAAAAAATACTATGATGTGGGAACGGGCTACGACATTGCATTATTGCGTCTTACAACTCAAATGCCTCTAAGTGAATTCATTAAGCGAGTGGCAATAACGAAAAAGTCGCCCAACCACGAGGAAGCGCAGGTGGTGGGCTGGGGGTTAATACAGGTGAGTGTTATTTTCAGTACTGAATTTGCTGCCAAATTGCGACTGTTGCTAGAAGACCACTAAGCTAATATAGTTTTATATTTTCTGCCAATAATATTTTATAGAACTTGTCCCTGGTTGCTTTACCACCGTTACTCGAGGACTACGGGCTCTCAAATAGAGAGATGTCCAAAAACACAAAATTAAGGGACATATTTTAATAAGAACAACGATAGCAATAATAAAGATAAATAAAAGCGTTGAATCTCGAATAAAATTGGGCTCGGCCTTAGCATACAATGCAAACTCCCTAGATACCTGGTATCACTTCGGTCGAGCCAGCTCATTCGTGTCGCAGCATGGCTTACCCAATTGACAAATTTTATTAGCTCTTTACTGATTTCAGGATTACAAACCAAAACGAACAACGAAGTACCTTTATGCCATCGATCAATATGTTGTAGGCAAGACCACGTGCAGCGCATATTTGGAAACTATTGAAGAAGGATCCTTTTGTGCGGAAAGCAAAACGAAAACCAAATATGCTGCATGGTGAGCTATAACATAAAAGAATGATAATTTATAAAAAAAACCAAATTCTTACTTTTCATATGTTTTTTCGTATAATTCCAATTGATTATATTACTTAAAAAATAAAATAACCCCTCCCGCCCTGGGTGAGCTGACACGAAGTATCAAACTATGACTGAATGAAATCCCATTTCAACTCCTGCATCGAGCCAGGGCCCCAGTAACCCTTGTTGTTTTCCTCAGTTGGGCAGTTGCGCAACCATGGTTGGTCGGTTACCCACTAGGACATAAGCCCTCCATCTGAAGTAGGCTAATAGCTCTTTGAGGCAAACGCGGAACGTGGCACGCCTTACGCCCGGGTCTGGTTTTGGTGGGGCAGTGAGCTACCCTTACTCGCCATCCACAAGCCCGTACGTTGGCCAGATATCCGACTTCTAGATTGTCTCCTGCGGTGGCTTGGGTGTAATATCCGGAGATTAAGGATATCGTGATTTGTAAATCCTAATGTTGGATCGGGATTGGGGATAGAGGGGGAGAATAAAGCCTCTAGTCTCACTAATACGGTGAAACACACGTTGTTTCATATCTGTTTTCTGTGAGGCCTATAATGTGAGATCATGGTATCATTGCGGTTGAGACGTCGAGGTATTTAATATTTTTTTACTTTGGTTTCAGCGGTGACTCCGGCAGTGCCTTGGTACTGCGGGGCTATATCCAAATCGGGATTGTCTCCTTCAAGATGCCCTATCTTAGCAATAGCCTTGTAGTATACACGAACACCAGTTTCTTCTCCAAATGGATAAGAAAGCACTCTAGAAAACTTTACTGTCTATAGATTTTATGTAATATGAGCTTCACCCCCCCACCTGCAGTTTCAAAGTAGGTGATGTGTATCTCAGTGCCTAAGTTTATCTAGATCATTACTTTTTGTAGTTTTGATATTTTTAGTATTCATGTAGTAGGTATAATCTAAACAATTTTTCATGGTGTTTGGTATTTGACAACCCATTACTTCAAATACATTTTTAAGAAATCTTTCATCGTTCCACAATTTTATTATACAGTTCTAACATATACTACCAGTATTTTGTTATGTAAATTACATGTAATCGAACAACGAATTTACCAAAACAAAAATAAACTTTTGACGCCATTCATCTTGACATATTGTTGTAAAACTACTCTGACTGACATTTCAATATGTAGTTATTGTAAAACTACTCTGATTGACATTTCAAAAGTAAACACAAAGTAATTGACAAAAAATAATTTAATTTTGTGTTAGGCTTTAGAAGTAAGAGCATGAAATTGGTTAGCCTAGTCTTTTTACAACAGCTTAGTTTAATATAGTACATAAACATACTCCAATGTTTGTCATTGGATTTTCGATTTTATATCAAAACGATAGAGATAAAAATTTAATAAAGAAATTTGACAGAAAAGAGTAGGTTGACTTGCCGCCCACTATACACTTGTCGTATAAGTTAACATATTATAATAATACCTCTAGAATATGATGGGCTATGTTGTCTTTACAGTTTACAATGGAATTACGTGAGTAACTACGTCAAATCACATGTCAAATATAAATACTAAATATAATTCGCTAACAGTTTATTGTCTGTTTAAAGCAACGAATTCATTGGATTTTACCGGAGTTTGAGTGAGGTTACCAGTGATTTAATCCTTCCCTTCCCATTCCAAATCCCCAAATCGCCTAATCCTCAAATCCCTAACCTCTAAAACCGGCAGCGCACTCGTTACTCCTCTAGTGTTGCGATTACTTACCATCATGATCCATCTGCTTATTTGCCGCCCTATTCTATACAAATATATTTTCAAGACAAACGAATTTGTCCTGCTGTGTATTGTTAGACGTAGCACAAGCCTTTGATAAAGTATGTGGTATAAGACACTCACGTACAAACTGAAAAACATGCTTCCAGTGCCATTTTTGCAGATATTCTAGAGTCTAAACCTATTCCATCGTCAGATTAGAGTAAAGCAAAAAAATAGATACTCTAATTAAAAAAATAAAAGTTGGTGTGTCGCAAGGTAGTGTGCTCGGTCCGATCCTGTACATCATATACACCTGTCACATTCCAGAAACACATATTGTTTTATTGCAACGTTTGCTGGTAATAAAACTATTACGGTCATACACAGATTACGGGGTTATACAGAAAGAAGCGGTGGACAAGGTTTAGAACTAAGATGCCAAATACACAATCAGACCATGAAATGGCGTATGAGATTGTTATCAATTAAAATTAATATAATAATTTGTTTTTAAAAACAATAATTGGGACAGACAGTGGTCTAAACATTTTTTCAGTAACTCAACGTAATCAAATAATCTTTATCCAAACATTTTGGATTGAGATGAGCCATTAATTTTGGCCAGAGTTGTGGGGAGCCAGTAGTGGTGAGGCCATTTTCCAGCAGATATCGTCTTTCCACTGTTAATGATGATGATGATAATCGTTAAATTTGGCCGTAGGACATCAATAATAATGAATTATTAGCAGTAATTAATATCACTTTTATCATTATAAAAACATTTCCTTATTAAAGTCCTTGGTTAAGAGATTAATTTGAGAATTAGATCCATAGTTTAAAATACTTTTTAGTGATGATTTGAATTAGTTTCAAAATTAAAATTTGACATTTATACTAATTGAATATTTATAGATATTAGACATTAGGTTTAAAGGCACTTCATCATTAATTGATGGCGGATATTATTTTTAATATACCTCCATAATAATTTAACTTTAAGCTGTAGCTACGATTGGACGTTATTTTTGTTGACGTTGAAAAGCGCCTTTCTGGTCTAATTGAAACAAATAATTTTGATTTTTGAATGAAGAAAAAAAGTGAACTGGCCTAATAATCATACCCTGAAAAGTGTTGTTAATGTTGTTGTTGTTGTTAACTTTTATTATAATATTATCTCAGATCATATTTTTTACTCCTTCTTAATGTTTATCTCTCCATAAACAAAACTACTACTACTACTAAATTTAATAAAAAATAATTAAGATATACCTTCCGACACTCTTGAGATTAGGATTTGACCTAGACGGAAATATTTGATTAGTCGAAAATTGAAATCGATATGATATTAACAATCCGATTCCCGCTAACGTTGTCATCCGTAACATGTTTTATAACATTACGATTGTTGCGTTTGTAATCTCCGAATCGAATGACCGATTCGATGATTTTATCGATACAATGGCCGGCGGATGGTCAGCAAAAACATCACGGTCGGACGGAAATCGATGCAAATTGAGCGTGAGGTTTTGATGTTTAATATCCAGAACTAGTTTGGAGGACGGAAAATTATGTTTTTGCTGTCAGTACATAATTGAATAGTTAGTTGATAGTCTGATGGTCGTCCGGTGTTTTGTTAGAATATAATTTCATAACGAAATTGAGTGTCAGTGTGAAATGGATTAGTGAATGCAATGCGGGTATTTTTTTCAGAGTATATTATTCTTGTGTTAACAACAAACTGTTAGATTTATGTATGTGTACATCAACAGTCTATAAGTGCCCACTCTGAGCAAGGCCTCTTCTCACACACACAGAAGGTTTGAGCGTTAATCACCACGCTTGTTCATTGCGGGTTAGCGATTTCAAACTTACAAATAGAAATTATTAGTCCAGGTTTTCTCACCTTCACCGTTCGTCAGTAGTGTCCATATAGTGTTAGAAAGGCCAAGTTGCTTAAAACACAGTTTTTAAATTGTGAAGAAATACACGAAAATAATAAAGTTATAAAATTTATAATCAATATCTATCAGACTGTCCATCAGAGTGTGATGAGCATGTAAAATTGAATATTTATGAACACTCCCACAACACAGAAGAAACTCCTAGTACAGAAGCAACGATGAAAAAACAATGTCTGGTAAAAAAGTTGTCTGTAAAAGTTGTTTGGAAGAAATCACTATAAGTGATAAGACCGCCTTTGTGCCCATTACTTTTTTTATTTATATTTGTCATTTCCTTTTCTGTATGTACTGTATTATTATCTAATGGTGTACAATAAAGTTATATTCTATTCTAATGTCTACAATCTTCACTATCTTATTTTCTCTTTCTAAATCAGTGCGACACATTGTTATCACCATACCCGTTAACTCCATTGATAAACAGCAACAGTATTGTCACGAGTTTACATTTCCACGGCATCATATTTCCGTTACCTGACACAGCTTAGGGCCTAATTTGAGTTTGTTTTACGTTAACACAATCGACAACTTTTTAAACTTCGGCGCTGATTGGCCAGCTCCAATTAACCGACCAATCAGAAGGCTAATCGCAGTAACATTTCGGTCGAATTAACGTAGCGTAAAGCCCATTGTCCACGTAACCGCACGTCATATACTTAAGAAAATTAAAAATTACAAGACGAATGCATGCATCTTGCGTAGAAACAATCAAAACTGTTTCCACTACACGTCATTGACGAATGCATGCAGCCTGTGAGTGAGTGACGCAACGTTGCTACCACGTAGTCTGATTGTTCGACGCAAGATGCTAGCATTCGTCATGCAATCGTTAACTGACGAAAGCGTGCGTTTGACGTATGATTATGTGGACAATCGGCCTAACAAAAACTCGCAGTAGGTCCTCAGCTACACCTGACATGTGGGTCAACGGCTATTTGTTGTGACACGGTACGTTGCATCAATTGTCACCTAACAATGTCTATTGGCGAAACTGATGACACTTGTTACTTCTTTTATGTTTACGATTCTGAAGCGGTGATTGTGATTAGTGAAGAGAAGTGGTGATTTGTATTTTAATGGGATAGGCTGGCAAAAGAGCAGACGGATCACCTGATAGTGTGCAATCGACGCCACTCATGGACACCCACTCGCAATACTATAGAAGTTACAAGAACCTAATGGATTTGGATGGAACTTGGATTCTAGCCAAAGATTTGTTACGAAAGTTTAGTAAATATGCTGATAACATTGTGAGTTCAATCAAGTTACATGACCTTAATGAAAATTGTTAATTTCTGAGCATAATAAGTGTAATACGTAGAATTTAGATTAGTAGTATTTTAATAGCTACAATTAGGTTTAGTCATGGCACTGATTGATTTGGGATGTATCCAATTCTATTTCAATAGGTACATTACAAATACTGTGCTGGCCTGTGGCAGGTCGGCATTACAATTTTGTCTCCTAGACTATCAACACAATAAATCCTCATCAAACCTATTCAAACCCCTCCATAAAAAATAAAATGAAAAAGAAGACGAAAACAAAAAAAACACGATTTACAGCGGCACCTCTATCCACCCAAGTGGACTATTGCAACATTAGGGGACTTCATGGAAATCTTAACGCAGTCCACCAACACCTTGAGACTGCGAAGCCGACTCTACTCTTTCTCACGGAGACGCAGATATCCTGCCCGGCCGATATATCGTACCTCAATTATCCTGGCTACAAACTCGAACATAATTTTCTGAGACGTGCCGGTGTATGTTTGTACGTTCGGGAGGATGTCTGTTGTCGGCGTCTTCGCCATGTTGAAGACAGGGACCTGTCGATATTGTGGGTGCGCGTAGACTATGGTGGCCACACCCGTATATACGCGTGCCTATACAGGTCTTATAGCGGTGACAGGGAAACAACGCGACTTTTCGAGCACTTGCAATTGACGACTGATAGAATTATTGAGCAATACCCTTTTGCGGAGTTAGTGATCTTAGGAGACTTCAACGCCCACCACACCGAATGGCTTAGTTCTCGGTCCACTGACTACGCTGGGAGGTGTGCTCATGAATTCGCTCTGGCCTATGGTTTTTCACAACTGGTACATTCTCCAACAAGAATACCGGATATTGAGAACCATACAAGTTCCATATTGGACCTTCTGCTGACCCAACGTCCGGATGGATATTCCATATCAGTGGATGCACCACTCGGATCTTCTGACCACTGTCTTATCCGGACTCTAGCACCATGCGCACGACAGAATCCACCTCGACCAACTAACTTGCGGCGCATGTGGCAGTATAAGTCAGCAGACTGGGATGGATTGCGGGAGTATTACGCATCGTACCCGTGGAGACAGCTTTGTTTCGCATCAGAGGATTCCGACACCTGCGCAGCTGCTGTCTCTGAGGCTATACTGGCGGGTATGGAAAACTTTATTCCAAACTCGCTGGTCGCTGCAGGGACGAAGAAGCGACCGTGGTTTAATAGGTCCTGTAAAATTGCTAGACAACTCAAGCAAGTCGCGTACAGGGCTTGGACCACGGCTCGTAACAATCGCGATCCCGATCTTTCTGATGTGAAACGCGAACTTAATGCTGCCTCGAGGTCCACGAAAAGGAAAATTGCCAGAGCAAAATTCGATTTCATCGGCAGAATTGGCGAGAAGCTAATAGGCTATCCCTCTGGGAGTCGTGCTTTCTGGTCACTTGCCAAAGCTGCCGAGGGTAACTTCTGTCAGTCGTCCTTACCGCCACTGCAAAATACCGATGGCAACCTGGCCCACAGTGCAAAGGAGAAAGCCGATCTGTTAGGCACTCTTTTTGCCTCTAACTCGACTTTGAACGTCGACGAAAGCACCATACCACCTACCATCCCGCATTGCGGCCACTTTATGGCGGAGGTTCGCTTCTCACAAAGAGACATTCGGCGGGAGTTGCTAAGTCTTGATGTTCATAAGTCGAGCGGGCCCGACGGCATACCGGCAGTGGTTCTAAAGCAGTGTGCTCCTGAATTGTGCCCTGTTCTAACGCGTCTTTTCGCTTTTTCTTACCACACTAGGCAAGTACCGTCTTCGTGGAAGACCGCCTACGTGCATCCGGTGCCCAAAAAGGGCGATAGAACAGACCCGACGAATTACAGGCCTATCGCTATTACCTCCCTTCTTTCCAAGGTGATGGAGCGAGTAATCAATACCAAGCTCCTTCGATACCTAGAGGAGCACGACCTGCTCAGCGACCGTCAATACGGTTTTCGCCACGGTCGCTCGACTGGTGATCTTCTAGTGTATCTCACACATCGCTGGGCCTCGGCCATTGAAAGTCAAGGTGAGGCATTGGCAGTTAGCCTAGATATAGCGAAGGCGTTCGATAGGGTCTGGCACCGGAGTCTTCTGACGAAGTTGCCATCATACGGACTGTCCGAGGAATTGTGCAAATGGATTGGTAGCTTTTTGTCCGGCCGACGCATAAGAGCCGTCGTAGACGGTAGTTACTCTGAAAGCATGGACATAAACGCTGGCGTCCCACAAGGCTCCGTACTTTCTCCGACGCTGTTTCTTCTGCATATCAATGATTTGCTGTCTGTTGAGGGTATTCATTGTTATGCTGATGATAGCACCGGGGACGCATTTTACACGGGCCGTGCAAACATCCCTCGTTCCGTTGTGGAAGAAAACCGCGTAAAACTTGTGTCTCAAATCGAGAGGACCTTATGTCGAGTCTCCGATTGGGGTCGGGACCATATGGTCCGGTTCAACCCCTCCAAGACACAAGTTTGTGCGTTTACAGCTAAAAAACCCCATTCGTTGTGGCCCCTAAATTCCAAGACACTACCCTTAACATCTCCAAAAGTATAGGTATCCTTGGTGTCGACATATCTAGTGACGTCCAGTTCCGTAGTCACTTAGAAGATAAGGCCAAGCTGGCATCTAAAAAACTCGGTGTACTAAACAGAGCGAAGCGGTACTTCACGCCGGGACAAAGACTGCTTTTATATAAATCGCAAGTTCGCCCCCATATGGAGTACTGCTCTCATCTCTGGGCAGGAGCGCCAGCATACCAGCTTGGACCTTTTGACGCGGTCCAAAGGAGAGCTGTCAGACTTGTTGATGATCCTATACTTACGAGCGGTATCGAGCACTTAAGTCTAAGGAGAGATTTTGCCTCCTTGTGCGTGTTCTACCGCTTGTATAATGGGTTATGTTCTGCGGAATTATTTGATACGATGCCCACGGCCACTTTTTATCATCGCACCGCTCGCCATCGACAGGGGGTTCACGCTCACTCATTGGAGCCAAAATGGTCCCGTACAGTTCGGTTTCAGAGGAATTTTCTGCCACGGACCCTCCGATTGTGGAATGAGCTCCCTGCCGTGGTTTTCCCAGTGGGCTACAACATGAGGTTCTTCAAGAGGGCGGTGAATAGGTTTTTTAAGGGTCGGCAAGACGCATGTAATGCCCCAAGTGTTGCAGGCGTACATAGGCCACGGTAACCGCTTACCATCAGGTGGGCCGTGTGCTTTTTTGCCACCGTCGTGGTATAAAAAAAAAAAAAAAAAA
>JAZHFQ010000535.1:0-35729 GCA_038387885.1 Spodoptera picta
TTGTTCACGCGAGGATGTGAACATGCCGACGCAGCAGGGCAGTGACCGCGATGAACCAGAATCAACCTCAATCGTAGTTATGTGTCGCAACAGTGTTGATCTACGCGGTTTCACACAAATGCATTCGTATAAGTAATACACCTATACATGTAAATATATTAATATAAATAGCATGTAAATCTTTAATAAACTCTCTTTCTACGCTTCGAGCAACGCTGTTTCATTCGACGAGACCATCGACTCCTCTCACTGTTACTGCGCCTATAAATAGTTACCGATAGCTCTGGCATCACTCAGCCTTTGTTATTGGTCGGTCCGTGAGGCTGCGGATCGGCAGTGAGAAAATTCCTTCCGATACACCCTTCATCCTTCCCACCGTCCGTCTGTTGCCTTAGGTCTCATGGTAACAGGCATCCCGCACTATATATATAAGTATATATTATACCTATATGGTTAGGGCTAGGTTGTTAGGTGCAAATAGGATTGTTGGTAGGTTGTTAGGTGCAAATAGGATTGTTGGTAGGTTGTTAGGTGCAAATAGGATTGTTGTTAGGTTGTTAGGTGCAAATAGGATTGTTGTTAGGTTGTTAGGTGCAGGTAAGATTGTTGATAGACTACAGTCAACCCCTTCACTGTACATTTAGATCCCTGAATGTACATTTGGTCCTTCGAGCATTTTGAATCCGCGGCCCTATCTGTCCCCCCTAGGACCATGACGTAGACAGACAGACAGACAAGTTTCAGAAGATACAGGCTGGTGTACTAAAACCGCATCAGTTTGTGGCACTCTGAGACAGATAGATACTGTACGTTGCTATATCCTGTAGACATCTCTCGTCGGTAGCGATTCGGTGACTGGCCTTCCACAAGCGGATCTCACCAGTTCATTGAGAAGGCGCATAAATACCGAGCCGAGAGTGTGGGAGAGGCAAGTACAAATAGGGTAGCTGGGTTAGGAAAAGGGTAGGGACTAGGGACGCTCAAGAAAGAAGATTGATAAAGAAGAAATCGGGAGACAATGGACATTATTAGAATCAACGAACTCATCAAAAGCCAGGAAAACGACTATATTGAATTAAAAAGAACATGGGATAACATTAAAAAGGACTCATCATCAAGGAAAAATCAAAAATACATAACAGAAAGAAGAGCAAAATTGAACAGCGTGTATGAAAGAGCATCGCAGAACCATAGACTTCTACAAGACCAAGAGATTCTATCGACTCACAAATATTTGACACTTAATTATTTCGACACTCATATACAAACCATGTATGATGCAGTTATAGATCACTTGAAAGAATGTGAAGACAAGCTACATCAGACTAAAAAAGTCAGCGACATTAAAATAAACGATGATAAACAAGAAGACATGACTATTTCGCCAACATTATTCGTTCAAAAGTACAGACTAAACCAACTTAAGAAGAAAATTGAGACTGCAAAGACCGCCGTTGTCCAACAAAAACCAGCGTGGCAACTACAAGCTCTGATTAATAATCTAGAAAAACTGTTTCAAGATATAGAAGAAACACACATACAATTACTAATGGAGCAAAGTACAATCGACGACGAATACTTCAATAATGACTGCTTTACAGACAAGAACAATTCGAGGAAATAATACAAGACTTACATGAGCAAATCAACGACAAAACAGTACAAACGAGCAGAAATCACCCTACTAAGTTACCAAGAATTAACATTCCTACGTTCGCTGGGAATTACGAGTCATGGAATTCATTCTATGATCTATTTAAGAAAATTATTGACGAAAACTGTACTATTTCCACAACAGAAAAAATGCAATACTTAAAAACGCATGTCCGAGGTGACGCGGAGAAGCTGATAAAGCATTTGACAGTAAACGAGGTCAACTATAAAGCAGCGCTTACACTGTTAGAAAACCGATACAAAGACGAAAGAAAAATAACACAGACATTCATTGATAAATTAATAGACCTGCCCAAAATTCAGACTCCAAACGCCAAAATGCTACGTAATATGCATGACTGCATAAACGAAAGCCTGGAAGCGTTAAAAACTCAAAATATTAATATATCAACATGGAGCCCAATCTTAACCAGAATGGTAAATCGCAAGTGGGACCCTGACACCAACATGAGATATGAAGACCAATTACAGGAGCCAAACAAATTACAAGATTTTAAAGAATTAATGAAGTTCTTAGAAAAACGCTTCAAAAGTTTAGAATCAAGCGCCAATATGACAACAACAAACGATTTGCATTCGACATACTCACCAAATATGCAAGGAAAAACTAATTGGCAAGAAAAAAAAGGACTCTGTTGGTACTGTCAAAAAGACCATAATATTCATTATTGTCAAGCATTTAAGGCATTACATGTCAATGACCGCATTCGTAAAGTGCAAGAAAAACAAATGTGTTATGTATGTCTCATGCACGATGCAAAAAAAGAGTGCATCAGCAATAAGTACAAACATTGTGAAATATGCAATAAGGCACATTCTACACTATTGCACAGAAACACAAATGAATATGTATTAGCAAAACAACAAGGGCAAAATAGTATCACCAAAAATACTAACCAAGTAACAAAACCCGGTACATCAACGACATACGATCACAAGTCTCAAATAACAGAAAAGAAAAAAATTATGACTCATGCAGCTACGCAACTCCGTAACAGTCACAAAACTATACTTCTAGCCACAGCCTTAGTACAGTCAAAAACATTCGACGGCACACCATTATTACTGCGAGTTTTATGTGACCAAGGATCGGAAGCCTCACTATGCACGGAAGAGGTGGCTCAACTCTTAGGGTTCCCGAAACAAAAGATAAAAGCCGAAATTAATGGTATTGCAGACAACATTCCAAAGACCTCCAACTATATGATAGACGTCACACTTCAACCAAGGTTTCCAAGTGAATACAAGTTATCAACATCGCTGATCGTATTACCGAAACTGACGTCATCAGTGCCTAAAGAAAACGTGCAAAAACTGGACCCACAAAAAATAGATAACAAAATAATTGCTGATCCAACTTATTATAAACAAGGTCCAATTGACATAATTTTAGGCGCTGAAGAATATAGTAAAATACTGTTGCAAGGGTTCGAAAAAATAGACAGCGGCATTATCAGTCAAAATACAGAGTTTGGCTGGATATTGTCGGGGTTTTGTTCAACGGAACCACGCAATACAATAAAAATATTAAGTCTAATCACTCGTGCCGACGAAATCCAACTTAATAAATTCTGGGAACTAGAAGACATCACTGAAAATCATCAATTAAACAAAGAAGACCAACAGTGTGAACAATTCTATAAAGACACGACTCAAAGAAATAAAAATGGGACATACACGGTCAGGCTCCCGTTCAAGGACCCTTCCTTAGAGTACGGGAATACGCGTCAAAAAGCTGCCGCCCGACTTATTCAACTAGAAAAGAGACTTGAGAAAAACAAAAAATTACGAGAAAAATATAATGACTTCATGAAAGAATACATAAACATGAACCATATGATAAAAGTAAACAAAACAAATAATTATGAAGGGAAATATTACATTCCGCATCAACCTGTAATACGAGAAGATGCACTGACTACAAAATTACGCTGTGTATTCGACGCTAGCAGCAAGTCGAATACAAAAATAAGCCTTAATGACAACCTGCATAAAGGTCCACGATTGCAACAAGACTTAGCTACTATATTATTACGATGGCGCAAACACAAAGTTGTGTTTATGGCAGACATAGAAAAAATGTACCGGTTCATAAAAATACATAGGGATGATCAACCCTTTCAAAGAATATTATGGAGATGGACAATTAATCAACCAATAGAAGAGTACGAGTTAACTACGGTGACTTATGGTACCACTGCTGCACCATACTTAGCCATAAGAACACTTCAACAACTAGCAACAGATGAACAAAAAACCTACCCCCTTGCCAGTAAAATCACCCTAGAAGATTTCTATGTCGACGATGTATTGTCGGGAGATGAAAGCATAGAAAAAGCAAAATATCTACAAAATCAATTAACAAATATGTTACGTGCTGGCGGATTCAATTTAAGGAAATGGTCATCAAATAGCGCAGAATTGCTAGAAAACATCCCTGTAGAAAATGTGGACGACAAAACGATAAAACTACCCTTAGACGAAAATAGAAAGTCACTAGGAGTAATTTGGGCACCAAACGAAGATAGTTTCCAATTTAAAATAACTATAACAACTACCGAGAACCCAACCAAAAAAAATATCTTTTCTGAAATCGCAAAACTATTTGACCCACATGGCTGGTTACAACCTGTACTAATAACTATGAAACTGCTTATACAAGAGATCTGGATCAGCGGCATAGACTGGAATGAACAAGTACCAGAAAGCATAAATAAGAAGTGGACCCACATTCAACAACAATTACATCATATCGAAAAAATAAGAATACCTAGATGGCTACAATATACGACAGGTGTACCTATTGAATTACATGGATTCAGTGACGCATCGGAGAAGGCCTACGGCGCGGTAGTGTACTGCCGAACAAAGGTCAACAACACAACATATCGTGTGTCATTATTGCGAACCAGAATCAACCTCAATCGTAGTTATGTGTCGCAACAGTGTTGATCTACGCGGTTTCACACAAATGCATTCGTATAAGTAATACACCTATACATGTAAATATATTAATATAAATAGCATGTAAATCTTTAATAAACTCTCTTTCTACGCTTCGAGCAACGCTGTTTCATTCGACGAGACCATCGACTCCTCTCACTGTTACTGCGCCTATAAATAGTTACCGATAGCTCTGGCATCACTCAGCCTTTGTTATTGGTCGGTCCGTGAGGCTGCGGATCGGCAGTGAGAAAATTCCTTCCGATACACCCTTCATCCTTCCCACCGTCCGTCTGTTGCCTTAGGTCTCATGGTAACAGGCATCCCGCACTATATATATAAGTATATATTATACCTATATGGTTAGGGCTAGGTTGTTAGGTGCAAATAGGATTGTTGGTAGGTTGTTAGGTGCAAATAGGATTGTTGGTAGGTTGTTAGGTGCAAATAGGATTGTTGTTAGGTTGTTAGGTGCAAATAGGATTGTTGTTAGGTTGTTAGGTGCAGGTAAGATTGTTGATAGACTACAGTCAACCCCTTCACTGTACATTTAGATCCCTGAATGTACATTGCAAGCCAAATCTAAAGTAGCTCCAAAGAAACATAAAACGACCTTGCCTCGACTCGAATTATGTGCTGCAGCATTATTGACAAAACTAATAAACAAAGTAAAGTCAGCACTTAATTGCGAAAATGTATATATCTATTGTTGGACTGACTCTATGATTACAATGGGATGGATTAAAGGGGAAGCAGACCGATGGCACACCTTTGTGGCAAACAGAGTGTCAGAAATACAACAAACATTACCAAAAGCCACCTGGAATCATGTTGTTTCCGCAGATAATCCTGCTGACATCATATCAAGAGGCATAGAGCCCAGTAAATTGCAATACTGTGACTTATGGTGGAACGGTCCGCAATGGCTTCACACAAACAAACTGATACCGACAAAAATAATACCAGAGCCGATTGAAGAAGTTAAACGGTGCCTTCAGACAACCATAAAAACTAAAAACATAAATGATGTCATGGAACGATTTTCCAGCTTCACTAAAATGGTGAGAATTATATCATACTGTTTGAGATTCATAAGAAGACGAAAAAATACAGCGCCACTGACTTGCACAGAAATAGAGTGCACAACTAAACAAATTTTAATACAAGTACAAAAAGACGCCTTTCAACAAGAATACCAGATGTTACAAAAAAGACAACTAATGAAAAAAGGAAACAAAATGTCTTGTTTGGATCCGTTTATAGATGACGATGGACTTATCAGAGTAGGCGGCAGACTCCAGCACTCCCAACTGCCCTACGATCAGAAGCACCCGGTATTGTTGCCCTACAACGATCACGTGACAACAATAATAATACATGACGCACACTTAAGAACTCTACACGGCGGAAATCGACTCACACTATCATATTTAAGGCAAAAATACTGGATCATTGGCGGAAAACGAAAAATAAAAAGTTACATAAACAAATGCGTTAAATGTATCAGGTACAAAGCAGAAACGGCGAAACAAAAAATGGGAGCACTACCAAGACCACGTGTGACACAATCATATCCATTTAGCCACACAGGATGTGATTTTGCAGGACCTATACAAGTACGATCAATGAAAGGTAGGGGTCACAAGTCATATAAAGGCTACATAGCAGTCTTCATATGCCTTGCAACAAAAGCCATCCACTTAGAACTGGTAGGAGACTTATCAACAGAGTCGTTTATTGCAGCACTTAGACGATTTATGGCCAGAAGTGGTCATGTGCATCACATGTACAGCGACAATGCAACGAACTTCGTGGGAGCAGCCAAATTCCTATACAAAGAAATTCTAGAAATCACTCAATCACCGCAGTTTCAAAATACATTAACTAACATAGGCACACAATGGCACTTCATACCACCAGCAGCGCCACACTTCGGCGGAATATGGGAAGCTGGTGTAAAATCTATGAAGCACCATTTAAGACGAGTAATAGGAGACAGCACCTTAACATATGAAGAATTATCGACATTCCTTCACCAAATTGAAGCATGTCTGAATTCAAGACCATTATGTATTCAAACAGAAAACATTAACGATAACATAGTATTAACGCCAAGTCATTTTCTTATTGGACGTGAAGCAGTGGGCGTACCTCACCCAATAGACAACATAAATACGGACCTCATAAACCGCTGGAAGCATGTACAAAAGATGAAAAAAGACTTTTGGAATAGTTGGACAAAAGAATACTTACACCAATTACAACAGAGATATAAATGGAAGTCAAACGAAGAAAACTTAAAAGTCGGTGCAATTGTTCTAATTAAAGACGAAAACATAAACCCGAGTAAATGGCCCTTGGCGAGGATAAAAGAAATTCACCCTGGACATGATGGCGCCACCAGAGTGGTAACCCTCGAACGATCACAAGGGACGGACCAAAAGAGATCAATACATACTTTGATACCATTACCAGTAAACGAAGACACAAACACAGCGGGAAATAGGCAAACAACAGCGCCTGCGCAAGCTAACTTAGCAAGACTGAATACACACAAGAAAACAAATAGCCAGTGTGCTATGCAAAAATCGACAGGCAAGCTGCATTATTGGTTTATAACTTTATTACTGACATTGCAACTTTTAACTCCAGCTACGACTACATATACAAACAAAAACTTAAAATCAGGACTATATATAGAGCAAATGGGAAACGCTTCGTTAGACAGAGGAACCTTTAGAATAGAAACAACCTACGAAAGACTCACGTTAAACCACAATTTAGCAATGGCAGAAAAAGTTTTAAACGAATTCAAAACACTATGCGATTACACTTCGAAAACAACAATCAACACACATTGCGATCAGTACTATCACCACCTACAAGAGGAAGAAGAAAAATTTAAAAGGACACATGAATATTTAACGCAAATGACCAGTACAAGAAAGAAAAGAGGGTTGTTAGGATCATTAATGACTTCAATATTCGGCGTAAATGATGAAGTTTACAGAAACTTAGGGTCACTACAAGAGAACCAACAAAAGCTTATAGACGCAGCAAACCATCAGACAAAATTCATGATTACTACAGTATCGACAGTGAACCAAACAGAAGAAAAAATTAAACGAAAATTAGACAGATTCCAAACAAAGCTTAATCAAGCTCTGAGTTATATTAATGACCATGATCGATGGTACAAATCATTTGACGGTAATCACCTACAAATTCAAGTTATGCAATCGTACCAATTGGCATACAACTATATTACAGAAATCAATGATTACTACTCAGGATTAATGGAAATATACATCATGAAAGCGACAGTATACAGTGTGCTTTCTCCAAAAAACATAGCAGATACTATTGCAAATGCAAACAGCAAGATACCGTCAAATCTTCATATCATGCAGACTCAAGTACTTGACACCAGATTAACGGAAAACGATACACATATTACAGTGCTATCGTACTTTCCGATTACAGAAAAAACGAAGTATACCTTTATGCACGTCATTCCCATACCAATGAAAAACCAGGATGGTTCATTCACAGGCATAGATATTTCACAGACATTTATAGCTATAGATTACAACAATGAGAAATACTTTGAATTAACTGACGACGAATACAACAAATGTTTACATAGACTCAACAACTTTATCTGCTTTCCTGCGGCCGTCAAAAACATGCAATTAAATAAAAATTGCATTGTTCGCATGATCATAAAAGATGACAACTCTACGTGCCCTACGAGAACCTACAACATCAAAAACAATATTATCTGGAAACAAGTTCAAATGAAAAACACTTGGATATACCTCACGAAGAAAACAGAGACAGTGTCCATTGTATGCGATGGAGAGAGAGAAGAAAGTTTCATCCATGACATTGGAGTAATACAAATTTCAGAAAATTGTATTATTAAAACCACGGCCACTACATTAGTAGCTAAACGAGTACACACAGTCAATGTCTTAGCGTCCTATAGCAGACCCCTTCTATTTCATCTCGATAATAATTATTCTGTAATTAGATCACATACTGATATTTCAAAAGAACAAGTAGTTTTAGATAGTTCTAAAGATATATTTAAGCATGTAATAGACGAAGAAATGAACGAACAAACAATCTTAGATAACACTATTTGGACCACTATCAATACACAAACTTATATTATTAGTTTTACAACTTTATTAGTAATTTTATGTATTTGTTTATTAATTTATTGTTTTGCTCCACAAATTGTGGCCAGAATACGTGCTATGGCGGCGTCAAGACGGACAACGGTAGCACCAGCCAGCAGTTCCCACGACGAACTACCCGCAGCGCCACCACGACCGCAGCAGCACACTTACGCGCGGCCGGCTCCTCGGGGGCAGCAGCCGACTCTCTACGAGATGAAGACCTTGAAGACCTACTCTTCTGAGACGCGCCAAGATGTTCACGCGAGGATGTGAACATGCCGACGCAGCAGGGCAGTGACCGCGATGAACCAGAATCAACCTCAATCGTAGTTATGTGTCGCAACAGTGTTGATCTACGCGGTTTCACACAAATGCATTCGTATAAGTAATACACCTATACATGTAAATATATTAATATAAATAGCATGTAAATCTTTAATAAACTCTCTTTCTACGCTTCGAGCAACGCTGTTTCATTCGACAAGACCATCGACTCCTCTCACTGTTACTGCGCCTATAAATAGTTACCGATAGCTCTGGCATCACTCAGCCTTTGTTATTGGTCGGTCCGTGAGGCTGCGGATCGGCAGTGAGAAAATTCCTTCCGATACACCCTTCATCCTTCCCACCGTCCGTCTGTTGCCTTAGGTCTCATGGTAACAGGCATCCCGCACTATATATATAAGTATATATTATACCTATATGGTTAGGGCTAGGTTGTTAGGTGCAAATAGGATTGTTGGTAGGTTGTTAGGTGCAAATAGGATTGTTGGTAGGTTGTTAGGTGCAAATAGGATTGTTGTTAGGTTGTTAGGTGCAAATAGGATTGTTGTTAGGTTGTTAGGTGCAGGTAAGATTGTTGATAGACTACAGTCAACCCCTTCACTGTACATTTAGATCCCTGAATGTACAACAGTCAACTTGACACGTACCAACTAAACAGTAATTAAGTCCCAAAAAGTAATTTAATTCAAATACGAGTACATTTATTTTATAATTATTGTTTTGAGAAACATTTCGGACCCCACGGGGTGTAACCGAAACATTGTTAACGTTACTTCACTCAGGAGAATAATTTTGTTTCAAACACTAACGAAATATTCCTTTGGAGTTGTCTAACTAGCCTAATATTGACTCAAGTTTCAAACTGCAGAGCGGCTCGAATATTACAAACCCCAAGATATTACAATTCTTTAATAAAAAAATATTCTGTTCTCATATTGATGCAGAAAATAACATAGCATAACATCACGCCTTTTTATCCCCGAAGGGGTCGGTATAGGTGCACATTACGGCACTTAATGCCACTGTACAATGTAACACCCACTTTTCACTATTTATGTTACCAGTCCCATGTAAGGGAGTGAGCCTATTGCCGTATACCGGGCACATTTCCGGACTCCGTGCTACTACTGAGATTTTTAAAAACCCAGTAATACTTTGCCCGACCCGGGAATCGAACCCGAGACCCCTTGCCCGGCAGTCGCACTTGCGACCACTCGGCCAACGAGGCAGAGCAACGAGGCAGGGCAACGAATTGATGCAGAAAATGTTGAGCTGAAATTAATTGTATGCTTTTTGTCTTTGAATACGGGTTCTTTTAATATTAAAACAATAAAAATCTGTGTCGACCCCTGACCGCCTCAACCCCTGCTGTTCTTATTAATTAAATTATAACAGATGTCAAGAAAACTATGATATGAAACTATGAAACAGATGTCAAGAAAAATATGAATTTATTTTGTTATAGTCAAAACGAAATTTCTAGTCCACTATTGTAAGATTTTTCTTTTTACCTTTTATCTGGTTCAATATTAAAGTTGAGATTGAGTGCATTTTATGACTAGATGAAGGTCGGTTTTTACAAATCCAAGCACTTATTTATTTTGAAAGATATTTTGCTACAACAAATATCACTGATTCAAAAGTCTACTTCATAATCATTTTTACAAAGAACATGAAACATCCTGCAACAATCAAATTTAAAATGTTCCCTCACAGCATACTCCCTTGTAAATTCCCAAACAAAACCCAATTTGAAGCTGAACTTTCACCAAAACATTTCCGTCTTACAAGTAAACAGCGGTGGCCACTCAATAAATCAGATCACCAAGTATTAGAAACTCGCTTTAGTCTAAAATCACCGATAGCAGAACAAAGCAACTATTTCCAAGTCTGAAAGTCCCGGGGTCCGGGATTGGGAAAGTCCGTGAAACCAGGACTCTCGTCTTTATGTCCGAGACAGACGCGCATTGTTTCGCCACTCGAATCATTGTTAAGTAACTACTACACTTGAATACCGATTTAGTTAACTTTCGTACTATATTTAGTTTGAATGTTCTAATTTGAGATTTGAAACTATTTTACGTTTTCATAATGTTGCATGGTTGCTGTGTAAGTATCTCTGAGATGGTCTATCTTCTAGTAGAACCTTAACGAAATTGTGTAAAGAATACACTACAAAAACAAGGCACAGGTCACAATTACATAGCCTATAAAAGTAACAAGTTTAAAAAGTACCTCTGAAACAAAATCAGACAACTACCTCATTAGGTAAACATTGTTGCCTTTAATATTTTCACTTTATTGGCTTTGCGTTATTGCCATACAATATCCTGAAACATACAACGAGCGTTTCGTTCATAAAAATGCATTTTATGTTGTCATAACCGTACATTGGCGATGTTTTGCTTTGCCTTCACGTGACGTGATTGACGTGATAACAACAAGTCGCCTCGTTTCCTGAATATGACACGACTGACATGACGTCGCTGACACCGTTTTTCAACCTACCTTTATGATCGGATTTTAAATTGACTATGTATAATGGGCACTTTCGAAACGTTATATGCAACACTGACTTTGTGCCGAAGCCGGAATCGAACCCACTACCCGCGCCGCTGGTGAACGTACAGTGCGCTTTAACATCGTCCAACGCGACGCCGGAGTTTGAAGCAAACGCTTATGGTGTCCGGTAGGTGTCAGAGGGGTCTCAGGGCGCGTTGGGCGCGCAGCGCAAGTAGCAACACAGTTATGAGCGCCAACGCCAGCCAGTGAGCTGCGCGACGTCGCCGCGACCGCGCACGCTGCTCATGAGGAAGAACCCCTCTGTGCCTCGAAACTAGTTAATTTAGTATTTTTTTTTTTTTTTTTTTTGAGGGGGGAAAATCATCCAATGACTTCTCCCGCCCGGGTGAGGCGGGAGGGAGTGTCAGACTCTTACTGACTAAAAACCACCCCGTTCCTACTCCTGCACTTCGAGCCGGAGCCCCGGCAACCCGTTAAGTCTTCCGCGGCTCCGTATCGGCGTCAGCCCTGTTAGGCCCCATCTGTGGTGGTCTGATGGCTCCTTGAGGCGCGCGCGGAACGCGACGCGCCGTACGCTCGGGCCTGGTTCTGGTCGGGCGGCGAGTCACCCGTGCTCGCCGTCCGCAGGCCCGTGCTTACGGTGGCCGGAGATCGTCTCGCGATCCCCGACGCCCGGAGTGTCTCTCGCGACGGCCGGGTCGTGAGGAGGTTCGTTCCCTCACGCGCTCCGCCTCCTCCTTAGCTAGCATGACTGCTTCGCAGAAGGAGGAGACGGCATCCCAGTGCCCCTCGCTCCGTACCATGGTCTGAACCAGAGCCGGGCGCGAGAGGTCGCCGTCGCCGATCACATTCCTGAGGACACGGCGGTGCTCAGTCCACGCAGGACACACCGCCACCGTATGCTCCACCGTGTCCTCCGGGCGATCCTCGCAGTGATGACACCCGGGCGTTTCCTCCCGCCCAATCCGAAACAGGAACCTACCGAAACTTCCGTGTCCGGTAAGCACCTGCGTCAGGCGGTAGGTGAGGACGCCGTAGCGTCTCTCAAGCCACTCCTCAAAGAGGGGACTTACCGCTGCAATGACAGCGAGCCCAGCCTTCGGTTGCGACAGTCGTTGCTGCCATTCCGCCATGAGATCACGCCGGAGCTCATCCCGCCACGCATTAATCTGGCGCGGCAGCGGAGATTCGCCCCGGCGACGTGCCTCCGCGCGCAAACAAAACACGCGCGCGAGCACCTTCGCTTCCAGATCCCACGGCGGTACTCCGGCAAGGAGGTTCGCCGCCTCCCCGGAGATCGTGCGATATCCGCGTATCAATCGGATCGCCATGACCCTCTGTGATGTAAGCAGCGCCCGAGCGGGCCGCCGCATCAGGTTCGGCGCCCACACAGGGGCGCCGTAGAGGGCCATGGACCGCACGACCCCGGCGTATAACCTCCGGCAGGAGGCGTTTGGCCCCCGAGGTTGGGTAAGAGGCGCTTAAGCGCCGCCCCCGTCCTTTCCAACTTAGGAGCCAAACGTCGGAAATGCTCCACGAAGTTCCACCGACTGTCGAGGACGAGTCCTAGGTACTTCATCGTCGTCTCGACGCCGATGGTAACTCCTCCCGCCGTTAATTGAGACTCACCCGGAGGTGGCGCGTTCCCGCGGCCATAAAAACACATGGCCTCGGACTTGTGGAGCGCCACCTCGAGTCCCAGTTGCCGGATTCTTTCAACGACTGTCGTAACCGCTCTCGCCGTTAAATTAGCCGCCGCCTGATGCGACCTCCCTTGAGCTACCACCAGTGTGTCGTCAGCGTAACAGACCACGCTGACGTTGTTCGGAAGGTCGGTGCGCAGCACCCAGTCATAGCCGATGTTCCACAGGAGCGGCCCCAAAACCGAACCCTGTGGAACACCGCGCGACGTCTCTCGTCGGTTCCACTCACCTCGGTGACCGGGGTAAATGACGGACCGTTCCGTCAGGTATGCCTCGATTACACGACGGAGATAGGTGGGCACCCGATGATATCGAAGTGCCTCCAAAATGCAGCTCCAGGGCAGGGAGTTGAAGGCATTGGCGATGTCCAAGGACACCGCCACTACGACCTTACCCCTGGACACTGCAGTCCCCGTCGTGAGGTCTCTTACACGCATGATGGCGTCCACCGTGGAACTCCCTCTGCGGAAGCCGAACTGGCCGTCCGACAGGTCCGGCCCAACATCCGACAGGTGCGCGACGAGGCGGTTCGAAATGATCCTTTCGAAAACTTTTCCCACCTCGTCGAGCAACACTATGGGCCGGTACGCAGACGGAGAGTCCGCAGGGCGCCCCGGCTTCTTCACTAGGACCAATTTACCCGCCTTCCACAATTGCGGGAACTGGCCCCTCTCCAAGCATGCGCTGTAGAGACCAATTAATCGAGGCTCGAGAGCCTCCGAGGCCAGGACCCACGCCTTGCCGTGCAGTCCGTCGGGTCCCGGGGCGGTGTTCTTGGCGCCCATCCGGCGCACCGCCGCTCTCAACTCGGCCTCGGTCACCTCCGAAACTGTGTCGCCGTCGTCTTCGCTGTGGCCCGCATAGGGCACCGCAGGGGGCGTAGTCATGGACGGAGGGGTGAAACCCCTCTGTAGTCGGGGGAACAAGGCGCCGACCACCTCCTCCACTACCTCTGGCCGGAGACTCTGAGTCAGCGGGGGAGCCCATGTGCGGAGCTTATCCCGCACCATCCGATAGGGGCGTCCCCACGGGTCTCTGTTCAGAGTCTCCAAGAACTCCTGGAGGGCATTCTCTTTGGCCCGCCGTATCTCCGCTTTGAGGGCGGCCTTCGCCGCCTTGTACTCCTCGTACAACTCCGCCTCTCTGACCTCTGCGTCCTGAGGACGGATACGAAGCCTGCGGTGCCTGGTGTACCGGCGTCGCGCAGCAGTGCATGCACTGCGTAGAGCAGCCAGCTCTTGCGACCACCAGTACGTCTGGCGCTTGCGCTGACCTGGCCGGACCCGGGGCATCGCCACGTCACAGATTCTGGACATGGCGTCCTGGAGCCACCTCGCCTCCTCGTCGATGTCGGCAGGCCTGTGCGGTGGTATCACCCAGGCCTGCACGATTGCGGCTTCCAGGAATAGCTCCCGGTCCAGCTGTCTCAGCGCCCAACGCGGGCCACATGGGGCCTGTCTGACCGGCGGGTCCGCGGACTCGGTGGAGACGTTAAACCGGATATACCGGTGGTCGGAGTACGTTTCCACCTCCTCCATGACACGCCAGTCAACGACACGCGGTGATAGAGCAGGGCTAGCGAACGAAATGTCCACCACCGACTCGCCCTGCATCCGCACGCACGTGGGGACAGAACCCCGGTTCAGGACGACTAGGCCTGCCTCAAGGGCCCAGTCTTCCACCATCCTACCCCGAACATCAGTAAACCGGGAACCCCAAGCCAAGTTTTTGGCATTGAAGTCCCCGAGGACTAGCACGGGGAGGGAACGGAACCCGACAACGACGGCGACCAACTCCCTCAGGGAGTTGTGGAACTCGGCGAGAGTTCGGTTCGGAGAGAAATACACGCCCACCACAGCGATCTCTCCGAACCGTGCTGCGACACAACCCCGGCCTCTCTGAACGGCCTCGAGAGTCGGGGTACCGGCGGCGGCTGACGAGATGATGGTCACCGAGCCGTCCAAGTCCGCCACCCAGTGATCCCTGGGCGGGACAAAATACGGCTCGGAGACCACAGCGACATTTATTGACCACTGCGCCATGCTCTGAAGCAGGAGATCCTGAGCGGCGGCGCAGTGGTTGATGTTCGCCTGAAGGAGGCGGAATGGAGCTATTATTGGCAATCCATCCCAGCCTCCTCCCTGACGGCATTACAGCCAGTGGTGGCCGCGGCGACGGCATTAGTGGCGACTACAGCGGCGGGGGCGGGACTGACGGGGGCGGCGGAGGGCCTACCCTTGCCCCTGGATTTGGCAGGAGGGGAACAGGCCTTGCTCCCGACCCGGTGATTGGCCGGCTTACCAACCGCCGCACATGCGTGACAGTGTAGCGGGGCAGAGCACGAGCCGGCTCTGTGACCGGGCTGACCGCAACGGAAGCAGCAGTCACTGCGGTCCACCTCCGAGGTGCACCTAGCGCTAACGTGGTCCCCTACGTGGCAGCGGAAACACCTTATAGGTCGGACCTCGAGCAGTTTGACCTGCGCCGAGACCCAGCCTACCAGGAGCCTTCGACCCTCCTTTATTTTCTTGGCCGCTGAGACGGGGCAGCTCACTACAACCGTTCGCAACCCCGAATTATCTGGACGGATGGTGCCGGTCTTAACCTGCTCTGCAGGGCACTCACCCGTCCTGGCCACAGCGGCCACAACCTCCTCCTCCGTCACGGAGTCGTCCAGGCCCATTATACGCAACTCCAGGCACTTGGTTGGCCTTGACACGCGAGCCTCGTCTGCACCAAGGCACACCCTGAGCCTTTCGGCTAGAGCGTCAGCGGTTGGACCGCTGGTCGCGCCGGGGACCTCTAGTAAACGGGCTCCAGTCGCCGTCACTTTCAAAGAGAACCCGTTAGGGGCCCCGTACTCCGCGGGAGTTACCGCCTGCTTCAGTTTGGCGAGGATGTCGCCATATGTCACGCCTCTTTTGACCGCGTCCGGCTGTAGAGTTATCACTACAGCCGCGGTTTTAGGGGCGACAAGCATTGCCGCAGCGCGCTTTTCCTTGCGCCGCTGCCGCTGCCTCTGCCGCTGCTCCTTTTTTCGGCGCTTTCGCCCTTCCTTGGCGACCCTCCTCGCCTCTCCGACCACCTGCCATCCGCCGCCGCTGGCAGGGGAACCCGAAGTTCGGGTAGGCTCCACAACTGGGGCAGTAGACGGCCCAGGCACGGCGCCCCCACGCCTACGAACTGTTGGCGCCCTCACCACCGTTTCAGCTGAAGCCTGCGCCGGCGAAGCCGCCGGCGGTTGGGCCCGGACACCGCTGGACCGACCAGGAGTAGTCGGCATAGCCGTCGCAGCCGCAAATGTGCGCGGTGCTGCTTGACTCCCTGCGAGTGGGGGGCGGAGGATCCTGCTCTCCAGCACGTCAAAACGCTGCTGGAACGCAGCCATCTCCCGCCGCACCAGGCCGATTATGTCGGCCTCCACTGGCTGCGAGGCTCGGGGTCGACCCTCGCGAGCAGCGGCGAGCTGGGCCTTGGCTGACCGAAGCTCGTCCTCCATAGCCGCATTGGAGGCTGTCAGCCGGATCATTTCTCGGCGCATCTCCCCCAGCTCTTTTTGCAAGGCGGCCATCTGCTGCCCTGCCGCTGAAGGCAGTCCACACTGTCGAGCCGCTTTCATAATGGCTGCCTTCGCTTGCCTTAACACTCCGTTTCGGCCCTTCTCGGACTTCTGCTCAGCCACCGTCCGGAGTGTTTGTTTGACCACCTTGCAAAGGTCGCCATTTATGGCACCAAGGTCGCCTACCGAGCCCTCGCCGCCAGATTCTGATGAGTCAGCTTCAGCTGACTCGGCCCGAGTAGCGGCCATCGGCCTCTCGCAGCCCTTTCTTCGACCCCTACCCCGCGCAGCCGTAGGGATCTTAGAGGCTGGAGCCTCCTGCTCGTTGGAGGACGGATCCCCGCCCTCCTTCAACCTGGGACGTTTAAACGTCCCCTTTTTTTGGCGCTGTGAACTCAAGCTGCGCAATGAGTAAGCGCCAGATGCGGAAGAGTAGTCAGACTCTGCTTCCGACATCCTCCGACTTAAGGCCCGTGTGAGGGATTGGCTGGACGACTCCAACGCTTCCCCACGGGTTCCAGAGCCACCCTGGCTCTCCCCGCCAACAGCAAGCGAACTAAGCTCGCTTGCCCTCTCCTCCTCCGGTGTTTTGTTTTTATTTTTATTTTTATTATCAGACTCCATACAATTCCCACGAGTATGGGGGAAATAAACGGTCCACCCAGGCAGTGCCCCCTGTACCTGGGTAAGTGTATATTTGTTTCCCAACTAGAGGGTCCACCGGTACCCTAGCTGGGGGTGCGCTCACGACTGACACTACTCCTCAGCCATGCATACCCTCGCCGCGCACCAGAACTTGGTATTGGAGGAATTTTTTATAGAGGTTATCTTCCTCGCGGTCCGGGCGACCAAGCCAAGACCCTCGTCCCGTTCTGAGTCATGAGACATCCATGATCTCTTCTCGGATTACGATTTCGACGGTTGCAGTCGAGGAACCATGTGTCCCGATGCTGCTCGTTGGCAGGGTGAGTGCGCAACGAGCACCGTCCTTGCCTCTCCGCCGCGTTCTCTGCTAAGTTCAGAGAGACGGGCGGAAAAGCGACCCCTCGGAAGCGTAGGCTACGTGTCTGCACAAAACCCGCCGCCTCCAGAACCCATCCAGGGTTCGTCCGCCCCGTCCAGAAGTTAGCTACAGGCAATAGCCACTCCAACCCTATCACTCCCGTTAGGGAGACTATCACCTGTACCCAGGGTGCACCACGGGGAGGTCTTCTGGCACCGCACCCCTAATTTAGTATGTCTCACAATAGTTATTATAAAAACATGGATACTTTTCTCCAGTTAACTTATATGTTCCAATAAAATAAATAGGAACCATTTTTAACACACCGAACACGATTTTACATAGATTTCGTAATATTACTAATATAATATATACTATAAACAATTAAATTAATATCTGACAATCATACCGAAAACTCTTTGACTACTTGATCAACGAGGAAAATTTAAGGTCATTAATTAAACATATTTTAATAAAGTAGGAAAGTACCTACCACACCTCAGAAAAGACAAAGAGGAGACCTATATAATGCACTAAGTATAACATACAGTTGAATCATCATCATCATCATCAGCCTAAAAATGTCCACTGCTGAGCAAAGCCTCTTCTCACACGGAGAAGGTTTGATAATTAATCACCACGCTTGCTCAATGCGGGTTGGTGATTTGAAACTTATAATTAGAAATTATAAGCCAAGGTTTCTTCACGATGTTTTCCTTCACTATATGTCAGTATTGACTAGTGACTGAATAAGTATAGTTCTGTCTCCACTAATTCTTTGTAAAATGACAGAGATGAAATGATATTTAAGCACGACTTAAAATGGAGTAACGTTTCAGTATTCCAACATAAATGTAATAAACAAAGACGGTTACAAAAAACTTTGAGAAAGTCAAGGGTTATTCTTGTTTCAAACTCTTAATTACTGTCGAGCAAATAATTAATTTTACGAGTTTTTACCTTACTTTATTTACTAAAAATTTAATTAAATCGTCGAAAAATGTGACTCTTGTTTGTTTATTTTGTTTTTCCTTAAAATCTTCGAAATGTACAAGAAATCTATCAAAACCACCCCGTTCCTTCTCATGCACGTCGAGCCGGACCCCGGGTAATCCGTTAGGTTCTCCGCGACTCCATTAACCACATAGGATATAAATTGAAATGCAAACACCAATGACTTTCCTAATGTAACATCATGCCTTTTTATCCCCGAAGGTGGCACATTACAGCATTTAATGCCACTGTACAATGAAACACCCACTTTTCACTATGTTATTAGCCCCATCATGAGGGGTGCGCTTATTGGCATATACCGGGCACAATTCCAGACTTCGTACAACTGACGTTTTTTTAAAAAAAATCAGTAATACTTTGCTCGGCCCGGGAATCGAACCCGAGACGCCGGGCGACTGCACTTGCGACCACTCTGCCAACAAAGCAGTCAAAAATGACTTTTCTGTAACGTTATATAGGTATGTACATCTGTAATAGATTACATCTATAATCCAACTAAAAATACTCCCACAATTTCTAAATCGAGCTCTAAAATTCATAGGCGTATGACGTCAGAAAATGCCAACATTGACGTCCATGTTCCAAATAAAAAGAGTTTTGCTGCCGTAATGTAAACCAGAAGAGGGTTTCACGGTCACCGGGCACACATTCTGAGGGCTATTTCCTTACCCTTTGGACTTACGACTAGTATGAAACCTCTTTATGATTGCCTCTATAACAATAGTTGGCCACTAGTCGATTCGTATCATTTCACGTAACTTTAATATTTCAAAGGCAACATTGTCATCTAGCGTGCTTTCAATATAAAGTTTTTTCTATGAAGTTGTGAATGTTCTTTCAAATTACTAGCATAATAAAATTCTTTTTTGTTTTGTTGTAAACCTAGTTTTACACTTATTACCGTACAATAAATACATTAATCATATTCATAACAACGCTACTAACTCCATTTAATATTCAGAAATATTTTAAATTATCTAATTTTATAAAATTTACATTTAAAACCATTTCTATATTACAATTTTGTAATACCAAGACGACATCGAGTTGAGAACAGAAAGCGGCCGGCTGGAGGCAAGGGCACAGCCTATTCAAATCCTCGCGGGTCGTCCATATGCTTCCGGAGCCCCGGATTCTCCCGAAGACATCTGCGGCCATCCGCAAACCCAATTTAATGCCTCACAAAATCTTCACAAAATAAACGTAAAGAGTATCCTTCTTACAATACTCAAATGTACTCGTAATATGAACGAACGAATATTCACGCTAGAAATGATAAGCTTATTATACAAATGTGAATAGATTAGATTTTTCTCATTAGACAAAGTAATATAATGAGTAATTTCTGAAGTATTTTATTGGAAATGTAATCGATATATAATTAGAGATAATGAGAAGGAATTAATCTGTCAACATATTTACTTTATTTGAATTTAGATGTTATACGTATATACTACCTCTAATATTAGTTCAAACTCTTTCAAATTTATAGATAATCATAATCATAGTCGAAAAATTAAAATTGAACATTTGAAAGGAATACCAATCTCATTTATTGTTAAAGAAGTTGGTCAAAACTGGAAGTTCCAAAGTATTATTAAGTGAAAATTCTGAAGCTGAAGGAGCGATCATGCAAGCGACCTGAGCGGAGCTTCCACAAATCCACTCCACGAGGATTTCCTTGGCGCGACGGTACTCAACAAGACTTACGTCCGCGAAAAATTTAATTTAAAAAATAACTCCTCCAACGTTTGTTTCCTTATGCATTATTCTTTGACTAAACGAACTTGAATAATGTATTGATGGACTCAAACATAAGGGTCGTCCTGAACTTCAAAAAGGGAATAAGAATTTTATTTATAAAAACATCTGTGTATCTCTTAAGGTCAAAGTGAAAATAAAATTTATAATATGATAAATAAAGATACTGGAAGGTACTGTCGACATTTGCCGGAAATATTAAGCAATGAATTAGTTGGCACATTGTCACCAGGCCTGAACAAGACGTTATAAGTAGATGAGGTTCGGAATAAATGTGCCACGTCATCCTCATTAATATGATAACAGCGTGATAGGTGACACATTCTCAACGTGCCCAGGACGTAACACAATAAGGGTATATTCCACGCGAGATGCCTGTGAATTCTTCATTTGTCCCGAATACTCTGGACTAAATTGATAACGGTACTCCAACGTAACTAGCAATGAAGGGAAATTGGATTAAGGTCTCAACAGATCTAAACCTTCAATGGACCTTTTTATTTTGTTCTAAAATGAAGTACGGGCAGTTTCAATGCTACTAGATAAATGTTTCTCAATAAAATAAACGAGAGAGACTTTTTCCAAATGAGGTTATCTTTTAAGATTTAGTGAGAACACTTTCTCCATTTCTATATAACTTCTATTAGAGAAAAATTGTATGTTCTTTTCATAACTTCTCAGTATCTCTGCGATATTCGAAGCCATTCCTATTAATTTGAAACTTGAAGCAAAGATAACCGGCCTGAGCTGGCCTACCGCAAACTTTACTTGATTGAATTGGCCCCCTCTACGCCGCCAGCTCCCTCCAATTCAATCCGCCACGGTTCGCTTGTGGCTTTTTAAAATATTTTAAAATGTAATTCATGCGCTTTAGTAAATTGTGGAGTATCCCAGGAATTGGATGTATAAGGAAATTGTAATGGATTTAAGATTTAAAGAAGAAATAACAGTACCTACCTCAAATGTACAAATTACATAAATAGGTTTTCGTATTAGCTTCGAGATAAAATACCCTCTCACGAGTTCGAAGTAACCAATGAACGACAAAGTTGCTTACTTATTGTAAACTCACAACTTTTGTTCAGTTTCTTTTGTGATACACTTAAAGTGAGAGCAACACGTACAGGAGTAACATTTTGTTCGAACATCTCCGGAGCTTTGTTCAAGTATTTCTAATATGAGCTCCGTATGTTCTAATGATAGTTCGCAACAATTCTATACTGGGAACATTGTAACTAACAGTTTGTTCTTCGTTATTCCGAACACGAGGCTAGAAACTAATATAAAATTCGATTGAAATCTGGAATTTTCTTGGATGGTAAAAGTGAATTGTTTGTAACTATATTCTTGGAGATGACACGAAATGTCTTCACTGTTTGAAAATA
This sequence comes from Spodoptera picta, assembly GCA_038387885.1. Lineage (NCBI taxonomy): Eukaryota > Metazoa > Arthropoda > Insecta > Lepidoptera > Noctuidae > Spodoptera > Spodoptera picta. Next base: position 22,035 of record JAZHFQ010000535.1, read on the forward strand.
TTTGGCTAGTAATGAAGAAATAATATTTCCTAGGCGTCGCAGCTTGGGGATGCAGAATGCAATGCTAAGTACTTTCAACACAATGTTGCTACAGCTCAGCTTATATTTAAGTATTATGGCACAACTGATTATTTTTATTGAAACTACGCCGCTTGACATAAATTTAGCAGCACATAAAAATTATGCAACTAGGAGTAAGTCTAGAAGTACCAAATACTAATAAGTTACCTGGATTCTTTTAAACAATTCAATATCTTATACAACGATAGCAAGTACACAACTTTTTAGAAACATTATTTAATTTGAACCTCATTGAACGCAACACGTCTCAAAATCAACCACTACAACGCATTTCTATGCAAATACAATTACATATTTGACACAGAAAGCACATTATAAACACGGTCACCGAGTACTTTCACACGGAGCTATCGCCATTTCTCTTCCTCCGTAATACTAAGGATGATTTATTTTTCGTCCAGAAATTTATTATTCTCATTATAGTACCAAATTTTGTCGGAGCACGTGACGCTCGAGACGTGTCCTACACCGGCAGGAAATTAATTTTGAGCTTTTTTAGATAATGCCCCTTGGAATATAAACAATTAAAGTAAATAATTTGAATAATACTGGTCCTATGGTTCAATTATTTGGTCCTTAAGTCCTTGAGATCAGAGGTCCTTAAACGATCATAGTAGAAAAATAATTTGATTGTAATATTTTAAATATACCTTTAGATGTAGTCTAGCTTAAAATTACTAGCCCTTTTTCATAACTATCACATTCAAGTGTCATATGACTTTAATCGAAGCAAAGGACCAAAAATGGACATACCTATCGTAGCAAAAACACTTTTATAGTCTGAACTAACATTATCATTCATTAAAGTGACTTTATAAAGCTTCAAAATGGTTGCTTACATTAGGATACTACTATCGGACCACTCGAAGCGGCTACTGAATAAACACAGATGTATAAACTGGTAAAATGTGTTAGCTTTGAAACTACGTTATTTTCTGTAGAAAGGACGATGAGTTACTTCATGCCTAGGTCTGTATGATATTGACTCACTGTCTGTTGCACGAGGGTTTGGTGAAACTTGGATTTGAATATTAAAAAGGCATGAGTAAATGTGGTCCTTTGATTTTTAGTTTGTTGATATACCTGTAATCGACATTATTTATTCTGAAACGAAATTGTTGCCAGCTCCATAATATATCATAACGAACCGTAACATGTTTTTTTCCATCAATTTATGTACAAAAAAAAGCTCTGAAAAATGTTCACGTTTCTGTCGACGACATCAAACACTGCATCCCATTTCACCCTTCGCTCATTTCAGACATGCACTCGACGTCTGTCACCATTACATGTTTTTATAACCACAGACTGCAACGTTACTTTAATGGAACACTACAGATTATAACGAAACGTTGTTTTTATTCCGCAGACATGCAATAACGCGCAAAACTTTTCAAAATGAATAGAACATTTGCGGAACTTTGCTCCAGTAAGATGAGCGCTCCGGTACGGCGCACGTTTACAAAAATGTAATTTAAAAATAGGTCATGCAACGCTATACTGGTATTTTTTTTTTTTAAGGGGGGAAAATCGTCGAATGACTGCTCCCGCCTGGGTGAGGCGGAAGGGAGTGTCAGACTCTTACTGACTAAAAACCACCCCGTTCCTTCTCCTGCACGTCGAGCCGGAGCCCCGGTTACCCGTTAGGTTCTCCGCGACAACGCTATACTGGTATACAGCGGCAAATTGTGAATAATTTCAACAAAATTTTGAATATTTCGACAATAGCAATGCTACCTGTGTTATTGTTAAATTCAAAATGTTTGACTATATTGAAAAATAATTCATAAAATTCTGTTAGTCACTAAATGTATAGTGTTGTCTGACATATTTTACTATCAATTACTAACGAAAAATGTGTGTCCAAAAAGCTTGTACAATTTTATAGTAAGTACGTTTAAATATGTTAAACAATTATATCCCATTGAAAGCCACATAATCCATTTAAACTGTCATACACCAAGCGGTCACCGGTGACCGCAACCTATTGTTCTATAATTGTGTCTATAATGACGGTACTCGACGAGTTAAAGACACACTAACCTTCAATACTAGTTTTCATATTCCATTCTTGTTCCAACCACACCTATTACCTATTACACTAACTTCCTTCTTGTTAAAACCCATAATTTTACACAAAACAATATCTGTACCCCTAGAAATTCATTTCTACAATCTAAACCTAGGGACAAAATTCCATGAAATCAAAACAATTATGTTAAGTCCATTCTCATCTGTCTCACGAGAGGACGGTAGCTTGAACAAACATTCATTAGCTGGCTGAGAGAATGTTCTAGAGAGTACAATAATATAGTGTTCGACAATCCTTGAAGTGAGATTATACATGTAATACAGTCAGTACACATAGACATAGTGCACATACATTCTACAACCTACAGTCAGCCAAGTCATGCAGGTAACAAAATAAAGGTTAAATTCAGTGACAAGTCGACGGTAAATTACCCTATTCGATTGCTAGATGTGACCAGAAACCTCCCCAGCCGGTCAGTTCCACAAGCTATGAAGACGGCTGATGACAGAAGCACTTTTTTGAGAGGCGAAAATCATCCATAGACTTTTCCCGCCCGGGAGAGGCAAGAGAGAGTATCAGACACTTACAGACTAAAAACTACTCCTGCACTTCATGTCTTCCCGGCAGCCTGTTAAGTCCTCCGCGGCTCCGTAATGACAGAAGCACTTGGAGGTCTTACGCCAAGTGATGCACATAGCATACTAAACACGACTTTCAATAAAGAACAGATTGTTTTATTGGTCGGTTCTTCACCCAACCAATGGATGCTGCCTCTACCTCTACATTGGACCTAGCTATATTTTCTTTTCTGCTTACGAATTAACTTGGCTGCCTGTACTTTAGAGTGTCTATGCACATATTCCTAGGTATTCCCCAGAACTTCGTGTGGCGTGGTAGCTGGTTCCAGTTTGCACTTTTGTGCTACTTGCCATTTCTTCCTCATTACTCTTTGCAAATCTCGAAGGAACTCTTTAAAAAAAAAAAAAAAAAAAAAAAAGGTATTCCCAGGTATATTGCAGGCACACGTTCTGAAATATCTATTAAGTGTCTGGTGTTGCGAGCATTATTGTGTATATCTTATACGAGAGTACCGTGAAAATGTACCAGATCTTTGACACCGAATTGATATTTATGATAAGGACATGTGTGTTTATTTTTGAATGGAGGCGTTTTTTTAATTGGAAGAAAAAAATGTAATTTAAAAAATCATAGAATAACAATTTTTTATTCGGACATACAATATTTTAGTGCTAAAATGTTATATAACATCTAAAAGCATTGAAAATCTATTTGATAATTACGTTCTTAACATTACATACAATAACAAAATACATACGAATCTATTACATCGTAAAAATTTCTTCCTACTTCATAAACAAGAAGAAAAGATAAATAAGCGAATGATTGCCATCTATTTACGAATTCCATCGTTGATATTCGACTGAAGGTATTAAATTCACAAAATCCTACATACCACGTAGGTATGTATGCTAACATGAATATCGTTTCCTTTGATACAAATTTCTGCAAATGTAATTACAATATAATGTTTGCAAATGTCGTCTGTCACAACTTCCTGGATTGTTTTGAAAGCAAAATAATGACGTATGCCTCGAGGTAGTGTTTCATCCATTAATGATACATATTAAAGGCTTATATTATTATTCCTGTTAATTTATTTATTTATTTATAATTACAACAACAATATAGACTAACAGTATTATGTCTACCAAATCGTCTACATGTCACTAAATACACAATTAAAATATTACATTATAAATAAAATTAGGAACAATAATGAGATCAAATACAGTTAAATATTTAAGTAACAAAATAATAAAATATCAACCAAATACAACCTATTCACTCCAAAATTAAGTGTTAAGAGTCATTGAGATAAGTCAAAATGTATCTGGACATTGCACTAACACCATCGAAAAAAAGGTCTGCATCAGGATTGCTTTGTAAAAGATCATTGATCATAGCAATCGCCCGGCCCGTTGGACAGTTACCAGCATGGGGAGACCGCCAGCTCGGCGGACAAGCAAGTAGTCGGTGACGCCGCCTACCAGTACCACGCAAATATCGATCGGGGACATAAAAATAAATATTGTCACGCACCGCTGGATTATCTATCTTCCCAATTATCAAATAGTAGTAGTGCAAAATATGTACATATTTTCGCCTCAGTTCCAATGTGTCCAGGCCTACCATACCAGAAACAAACATTGATGGGTATAAAAATGGATAATATCCATATTCACGTTTGTATAGGAACCGTGCAAACTTACGCTGGATTTTTTCAACCATAAGGGTATATAACTTTTCATGTGGATTCCAAATAATTGAGTTATATTCTAATTTACTACGTACATATGCATTGTAGAGAAGCTTAATGGTCTTAAGGTTCTTAAAATTTGAGGACATTCTTATTATAAAACCTAGAGCTTTGCTAGCGTCTTTGCATACTTTAATTATGTGCTCGTGGAAATTCAGTTTAGCGTCCAATGTAATGCCCAGATCACGTATAGATGCAACTCGCTCAAGAGGTGTACCTGCTAATTTATATGATATTGAGACAGGGGATCTAGAACGAGTGAATGTGATCGATTTACATTTGGTGACATTAAATGATAATTTATTACTTTCGCTCCATCTAACAACTGCATCAATATCTCTCTGCAATTGCACACAGTCATTAATATCAGAGATAGAGCGAAATAACTTTAGATCGTCAGCAAACATAAGGCATTCAGTTTTAGACAAGACACTGGGTAAATCATTGATCATAATTAGAAACTGCGTAGGTCCCAGTGTACTACCTTGGCTTACTCCCGACCTTGTGTAGTATTCTTGTGACCGAAAATCACCTATTTTCACGTACTGTTTCCGGTCCCTAAGATAATCTGCCATGAATCTCAGAAGTTCCGACGAGAAGCCTACAGACGCAAACTTAGTTAGAAGAATATCGTTGTCCACTAAATCGAAAGCTTTGGAGAAATCAAAATACGCGGCGTCAACTTGACCACCAGCTATCATTTTATTAGTAGCATAGTCTAAAAATTTTGTGTGATTAGTGAGTGTGGAACGAGCTCGTCGGAAACCATGCTGGCTATCATGAAGAAGTCCCGACAGCTGATTGGTTAAAGAATGATTGACTATAGATTCAAACAACTTTGCAAGCACCGATAGAACTGCAATAGGTCTGAAAGTAGTGACTTCCATCGACGACCCAGTTTTGGGAACGGGCGTTACCCTTGAAACTTTCCATCTATTAGGATAGACACAACTTTGCAGAGAGAGATTGTATAAGTGGAGGAGAGGTGATTCAAAACTGATTGAACAGTCCTTTATCAGAAAGACAGGTATATTATCTGGACCATACGCGGATGATGCCTTAAGCCTACGAACAGCTCGTCTCAAGTCTACAACATTAATATTATTAATAGTTATGTTAGATACCGAACCACAATCCATTGCATCTCGCATAGCTGCTTCTGGACTCAGTGATGGAATACGGTTATGAAAAACTGAGCCAAAGTGTTGTGCAAATGCATCAACAGCATCTTGGCCTACGACAACCTGCAGGCTTACTCTTGAAACTAATTTCAATTCCAATCCAAAGCCAATCCAATTCCAATGCTAAATTTGAACTCACGACATTCGGTACTCTTGAAAACAATAATGATAACATTGGATTGAAATCGGAATTGTCCCACGATTGTTTTGTGTAACGTGAAGTTAGCTATGCATCGAAACACAATAGTGTTGTTCGACGTTTTACGATAAACTTGAGACAGGGCTCTAAAATCAAATATCTTTAAAAAAATAAGGTTTAAAAATAATAATCATTCATATAATTATTTGTTTTCTATCTCTAACTAGATTATTTATTATTAAGGAAGTAAATAATTAAAAAAATAAATTTATCATGACTTTGGTTTGCTTTGGATGTACCTATACGTTAGCAACACTACTAAAAAACCCCTCCGTAAAAGTTCTCCACATAATTTAAAACGTTCTAAAGTTTTTAGAAGAAATTACGAACGAGTTTGTTTGCATTATTACTTATTATATACCTTGAGATATACTTATTTACTTTTTAAAGTGAAAACGGCCAACTTAGTTACCTTGTATCAACGTTTAAACAATTGGTAAGTACCTAAATGCTCATAAATAAATATTTCGGCATTGTTTTGCTATAGTATTTGTTTAAGCTGTATTTGTGAACTTTCATACTACTTTGGTTGGTCCATGTACTACCTATAGAACTATACCATTAGGTACTTGTATTTTGTATGTCTAGGCCTAATTAATCAATGTTTATCAATTTCAGTTGCAATGCCAAGTCGTCCTAGCTACGCCCAATTAGAAGGTTTAGTGGAGTTTTTAGAACAAAATCCAGGCGTAGCTAAGGGCTTAGTTCGGACAACCCAAGGCCAAATAGAAACGAAGAGAAAGTGGGAAAATTTAGCGACTTCTTTAAATTCGTTAGGAGGTGCCAATAAAAACGGCAGGGCTTGGGCGAAGGTAATTAAAATGACTACTTACTTGCTACATAACATTACTTTTAATCTGAATTATTATTATATTACTTGAGCAATTTCATCAAAATGAATGCATTTTCTTTTTAGTATTGGGCTGAGAAGAAGTGCGCTCTACGGAAACATTGTGCAGGACTCTCAGCCTCAATGAGACGCACTGGTGGCGGAGCATCAGATAACTTACCAGCGCTCTCCGCTTTAGATACTAGATTGGTGGCAGTAATGGGTGGGCGAGAATTTGCAACAGGCGATACAAGTTTGGCAGTCAACCCATTTCCTCAATCGGTAATTTTTGTCAAAGATAATTAATAATGTAGCTACATAAGATTTGATTAAATCAAAAATAATTTGATATAATTTTGATGTTTCAGACTAGTCACAGTAGTCATACAGAGCTACCTATAATGATAGAGATTGTAGAAACAGGAGAACAAGTAATGCAAGCTAATTCTCCTATTCTTGGCATGTCACACATTGATGCAATACCAGCTTCATCCACAAGTAAGTATATTTGAATTTATAAATTTATTAACATGGAGTCTAATTAGTCACACTAGAATGTGCCGTTTGTGTGTGCTTACATAGCTCAAGTGGGAAGCACTAATGTGTAACCTTCTAATGAATGTTAGAGTGTTAAACTTAAGTACTTATTTAACTTTTTATAATAGTGTTTTACGTATTTTTTTACATTTCAGTACCTGCATCGCCTACCCCACTTGAGAATTCTATACCTACTATACCACCAGCACCACGAACTCGCCGGCGGCGCCGATCGTCGATTTCGAGGATTCACAAATGGAGCAGTTCTCAAGTATCGAAGCACGCAGGGTTGAAGCAGAGCTAATTACAGCACAAGCATTGGCTAAGTTGTCAGAAAATATTGGCAATATAGCTAATGCTCTGACATCTATTGCTAATGCAATTTCAGATGTAGCTAGTAAAATGCCAAATCCTTAGCAGTTCTATTTGATATATTGATTTAATGTACCTAGGTCAAATAATTATGATTTCCTTGTTACATTGTTGATTTGTGATTTAATTTTATATTGTTGATTTATGTTATAGTTTAAAATGGGTAAAATAATAAAAGTTTTCTTTTTATAATGTATTTTTATTCTTTCTTAACTCGTCGAGTACCGGTTTTGTAGACACAATTATAGAACAATAGGCTGCGGTCACCGGTGACCGCTTGGTGTTTGACAGTTTAATAACATAATTAAGACTAATAATACTATATAAAAATGATATGACATATAATAAAAAAGGACAACTAATTTATAATAAAGACAGAAATGATAAAAAAATACAATAGATTAAAAAAAGCCAAATACAAATTTAAAATAAAAACATTTACCGTCTGCTCGCCCACAACTGCTGAACTAAAGCATTTCTCTTTTCGATACCTCGTCTTAGTTCAGCAGCTGTGTACCAGACCAGTACTACCAGAAGATTCTTGGGCAGTGACATCTTGGTAATCATTTTCATTTTCAGCTGTATTGTCCTCAAGATCTTCATCTACCCTATTTAAACACATGTTGTGTAACACACAACATGCATTTATTATTTTAGCTGCTACATCAGGGTGGTAATGTAACACCCTATGCCTGAGTAAGCACCTCCATCTATTTTTCAATACACCAATGGTACGCTCCACTGTATTCCGTGCCGTACAATGCAGTTTGGTGTAATATTCTTCGGGTGAACCCTGAGGAGCATCAATAATTGGTGTCATCATGTACTCCCTCTGTGCATATCCAGAATCACCTGAAACAAAAACTAAATAAAAAATATTCCCAGTCAGAAAAATTCAGATATGACTGATGACTTGTTTACAACATTTAGATACTTGCCTAGTAAAAATACATTTTCTCCATTATTATTTAAATCAATTAAGTGTTGTTTCACAGGATGCTGATTCCATACAAAACTGTCATGTGATGCCCCTCCATATGAAGCATCTACTGACAGAATCATTAAATCTGCATCACTTATCTGAAAATAATATAAAAGGGTTATTAAACTAAGTTGTTACAACAAGTCAAATGGGTTATGTAATTAATTAATGAGAAGTATTGCCTTACAATCATAACATTCCTTGAATGGAAATGTTTGCGGTTAAAAAATCTCTCCTCATTTTCTGATGGCCTAATGATGGCTACATGTGTACCATCAATACACCCTATCACAGATGGTATATTAAACCTTTCATAAAACCTGGAACATAAAGAATATACCTGGTTAAACCGTTATTTACAAAAATCATTACAAACATAAAGTACAAAACAGACATATTATTGTTGTTAACATTTTTGAACTGCTGTTCACCATTGTAAACCCACAATTAAGTTAAGTTGGACAGCAAATTCATAAAAAGACATAAAAACAGTGTTAACGTTTCGTCGAGTACCGGTTTTGTAGACACAATTATAGAACAATAGGTTGCGGTCACCGGTGACCGCTTGGTGTTTGACAGTTTAATAATTAAGTAGAAAATGTATGTACATAGTTTTATGTTTGTTTAGTACTTTTATAATAATTATATGTTCTTAAATTGACTGATAGAGAATGCACAAGGTGATATTAGTCTGCTAATTTATTGTAGGTACATATGCAATAAAATGTGAACAAATTATGTTAGTTTGAAAATAAACAGCTGATTGTAATCAACATTACCTTCTTTTTATAGCATCCCTTTCTTGGCGATTTTGAGGAAACCTAATCCATTTGGTTGCTACTGCAGGATAGTTTAGAGCTGCTGTTACATCTCGTATAGCACGAGATACGGATTGCTGCGACATTAGGGTCCCATATGTGCCTCCAACCAGTTTCTGGTAGCTCCCAGTAGCATAAAAGGATAATGCCACTAAAACCTGCAAGAATCATATGGGTATTAACCTATGGCTATTTCACTGGCTATGATAATATATTATTATGATAGTAGCACTTATGTATTTTAATTTAAATCATTGTTGAGCTAAGTTCGTAATGAAAGATCGTAGTATGCTTACCTTATATTTCGGTGATATGTCATTTTTTCTCTTATGAGCTGGCAGAAAGGGCTTAATATTATCATAAAGCTCGCCAAATAAATCCTTGGTCACTCTATAATTCGCCTGGAACTCCACTTCGTTCATTGAAAACGCTTTGTCCATATACCGCATCAACCTACGCTCATTTCGCCTCTGTTTTAATTGTTTTTTATGAGAATTACGTAAAACACTGTACATAACGACTAATCGTGCCATATTATACAGTAATCTCTGACGAAAATTCACTTAAAATGCAAAACAATCTCTAAAAAGTTACACTTTTGTTATTGGAAAAATCACAATAAACAAACAATCGCAACTCAATATTGGCGCAATTGACAGCTGTCAAAACGTGCTCAAGAGTACCGTTTATTGCAATTCGAATCCAATCCTAATCTCATTTAGTTTCATACAATAGACACACAATTTAAAACCAATGTGGCGCTAGTGTCAAACTCAAGAGTACGAAACATTCAAATTCCAATGTCGATCGATCGGAATTAAAATCAAGAGTAAGCCTGCTGGTTATTATAAACAAATTCCTTACCCTGTTGTCTCTTTGCCCGCTTGTCTTTTACATACTGCCAGAACGAGGACGGATTTGCAGTTATATTATTTTCCACGGTGCTTATATATTTCTTGTATGCTTCATTAATAAGTCGTTTTACTTTACTTCTATAATATTTAAATAATTCCATATTAAATTGTAAATTACGGATTTTAAACATTTTTAAATTATAATGTTTTAATTGAATATAATGTATTATTTCACCAGTATACCAAACCGGATATACATATTTATTCATATTAACATTTCTTTTTCGGGGGACATGTTTATCAATGAGATTGTTTAATTTATCATAAAATCTATCTACTGCTGTGTTTAGGTCTCTTTCTTGTAGGACTTCTGTCCAGTCTAGACTCGCTATGTTAGAGTACAAGCATTGGAAATCTGCTTTGCGAAAATTCCATTCAATACCTGCGCTATGTACTCGTTTTTTAGACGTTGGTTTTCTCACCGTCTGCTTTAATGGGGGAAGCGAGATAAATATTTCTAAAGGAGGGTGATAACTGTCAACAGGTACCAGGGGCTCAGTATTAGATATTACATTCACATATTGTAAGTTTACGGTAGTCAGTACAAAGTCCAGTATGCAGTCAAATTTGTTGCGTACATTGTTACATTGACGTAATTTACAGTAATCAAGAAATACATCAAACTGCATCTTTACAGAGTTACTACATGATTTTAAGTTGAAATCTCCGACAATTAAAAAATCGTAGTTTGAATATGCACTAACAGCATTCTCTACACAATTTAGGACACTCAAATATTGCTTAGAATTATAATTAGGAGGCAAATACACAACAATAATGAATATTTTGACATTTTTCCGCGTAACTATAGCGAATATCAACTCCTTATCATCAGTTAAATCATCGATATTTGTAACTTTCTTAACCTCATAGCAACTTTTTACTGCCAACAAAACACCTCCCCAACCGACATCACCCGGCCGATCCTTACGCAATACAGTGTAATCAGAAGTGAATAACTCAGAATCATAAATGGAATTATTTAAAAAAGTTTCAGTGAGAGCAACGAAATCATATGAAGATGACATGGCATTAGTGTAAAATTCTGATGTTTTTGTCCGAAGACCCCTCACATTCTGATAATACATCATAATTCTTTTAGTGGGTTTGCTCTTACTTATTTTTTTAACGTAAGTTTGAGTGACTTTTTCCAACGGTCTAGGATGTAAATCTTTACGACAATGATTACTCGAGAAAAAACCTATTACATTTACTATGTGGAGAGGCATTCTTACAAAAATTAAACAAGTTTCTTTTAATATTGTACATAATTACTTTGTATAAATTGATTAATCCTTTTCTATTAAGTTTACCAGTACTTTGTGAGAACATGTCAAAGGTGAGGTAGCTATTAGAATCAAAACAGGTAGCATAATTATTGTTTTCCAGATCCCTGTGCAGAAGATTATTGAACAATTCAATTTTGTAGTTATATATGGGAGCCCCACAAACATAAGTAGGCGCACAGACAATTAAATTAGTGTGGGTTACATGTTCTAACGATTTCTTAATAACATTTACCATTTCCTTATAATTGCATGACATATCAAAGCCATTGCCTCCGAGCATAATTACACAGTAATCATTTCTATTAAAATTCAATATCTTATTATCTAGATTATTCAACAATTGCAATACATTCATATTTGGAAAAACATAACGACAATAGTAAAATTGTGAACCGAATATATCCTCCACAGCTGACAGTGTATTATAGGAACTCACGTTAGTTAAAATACATAGTTTATTTTTTACCCCGTTTCCGTTCGTTGTTAGATTGGGGGAAAATCTGGAGTCATCCAGAGAAGAGTGGCGCGGCTGCAAATCAGTAGTTTCTTTAGTTTGTAGGGCCTCTTGTAAGTTGCGAATTCGCTCATTAAGACCACTTATTTCACGCCTAGCTCTGTCCAACTGTTGTTTGAGGTCTTCGATGAATTTCTGCGTACATGCCACAGTAGAGTTATTTGAATCCGTCAGAGCAAGCTGTATAGCCTCAGATCTAGAAGGTGTAAGGGTATTCTGTGAACCTGTCTTCTTTCCAGTCTTGCAGTTTGGCGAGTGAGATAGAAACATTTTTAGTGTACCATTTTCCTTTGTTAATTTATTTATTTGGCGTCGTAGATCATTATTTTCAAGTATTATATGTTCTAATTCATTTTGCGTACTGGCAAGCTCAGACCGAAGTTGCTTCACAGATTCCTCAGTTTCCTGTATACCGATGGCGTCCAATAAAGTGTGATCCACACTGCGTGACAATGTTTGCTCGATAAGAGATAACGATGTATTGTGCGTATCATTTAAAGACAGTTGGTGTTCATGTTGATCACTTATTGAGCTTTTTGGTGTGGACCAGGGCGTCTCACATGCTGTTTTTGATGGTGTGGAATTGGTCGGTATATGCAAACCATCGTTAGACCCTGACTGATTTTCATTCCTTTTGTGAGTTATTGTAGGCAGAAGTTTCTTTTTCCTAATTGTTATATTAGTATCTTCAGAAGCAACAATTTCCTTAGTGCATGCTGTACAACGCCATAGATTTTTTGATTTTGGGCTTTTTAATCTATATGTCTGAGCAGGATAACCATCACAGTCTGGTTCGAAATTATTTTTGCAGACAGAACATAAAGCTGTGCGCTTTATATCCACAGTTTTTTTGCATTTATGACACACCACTAGTGCTGGCATCTTGCGGGCAGCTTTAGTAACAGATGACATTTTTTGCCACCAGATATCGCTAGTTGATATTAGATATTTTAAAATACTAACTTAGTAGATTTGTTTATCCTTTTGCCAACGCTTTTTCTTAATCAGACTAAATGTTCACAGAAAGCATTAAATAAATTTTACAAATCTCCGAAAAGTAGTTCATGTGTCACTGAGATTTGAACTCGGTACTAGTGTAATGTAAGTAGACCAGCAAAACATTCAGCCATGCGAGCATTAGTGATACTGTCGAAATATGCGACTAATTATTATCGAATTTGTTTAGAATATAAACTGAGGGTTAATGTACTTTTAGCTTGCAATTTAAATGTTGGCGGTTGTTAGCTTATGTTTTATATCACTGAGCCACTTTTTCACTCGATTTTGTTTTAGTTACATTCACTCATATTGTTGTTTTTGGATACTATACAAGTTTAACGCCGAATAACACTGTTTTTGTGTTGCAGCTAATATTTAAATTGGGTAACTGAATGCACTGCGACGATGTTTGGCACTTTGAATTTTGTAATTTAACTTCGTAATTAATGTACACAATTGTTGAAAAACATTATCACTGGGTCATTGGGTCTAGTTTTACAGATTCACTCACTTTACTACACTATTTCTGCACTAATTATATTTTTAAACGTATTTTATTATAGCGCGTTTGTTATTTACGTCAAGCTAGATACAGCGCCATCTAGCGGGC
>JAZHFQ010000536.1:0-12267 GCA_038387885.1 Spodoptera picta
ACCCATTAGCGCCTGCCGTACTATATATAGTACACCACTTTAAACTACGATAAAACTTACAAAGTTAATATTTTTGCTCTGGCAATAATTTGAAAGGGTCCCTAGCAGACCTTGCAGTAGGTGTATACATAAATCGAAACGTAATTATTAAATTGTATGAGGGTAATTTGAGATTTTGTATCAGTGATTTTTTCGTGTTCTTCGGTGAGTACTTCTTTATTTTATTTACATGGTTTAAGTTATTCAAAAAGTCAGAAAAGGTCCTTTTTTACTTTATAACATTATAACCTAACATAATAAATATCAAAAAGTTAATTTCATTTATAGACTTTGATAATATAACTCCCAAACTGCTGCTGTACTAACTTTAGTACATTGGGCGCTTGACAACGTAATGTAAGACATTACAATATGAACATGTTTTATTAGAATTTTCAGTCATTTGCTCATTATATTTACTTGTGGCATTTGTTTTAATTTTCAATAACGTATTACCCTTTTTCTGGGTTTTCAGGAGACAATAGGAAACCACTATACATTTATAAAATGGCTTATAGACATACTTTCACACAAGAAAATAGCTATTTTGGTTTACAAGAAGCTTTACACGATATAATCAACCAGGATAGTGACGACGATGCTACTTATGATGTGATTATGTTGCCACCTGATCCAGACGTTGTCACTGATGAAGAGGAAGGTGGTGAGGATAACTTATATCATAACGAATTACCTCAGGATGTTCCAGGTAACGTAGAAGTGGTTACTCACAGACGTTCTTGTGCTGTCGAGGATGAATGGAGCACCGACGATGATGAACCTCTCACAACAATGCTGCTCGTCTTCGCAAAGTGCGCCAAAGAGAAGAAAAGTTGATGGAGTGCCAACTTGGAGAAAGTGTGTGCCTGTTTATTCCATTTCTCGGTCTATTACAGAATCTGCAGCTCTTGAAGAACGATGTTCTAAAGTTTCAGATATCCTAAAAGACATGACCCCTGTGAAAGTCTTTGAATATCTTTTTGACGACGAAGTGCTAGAACTTATCACATCACAAAGCACAATATATGCTGGGCAAAACAATAGGCACGATAAATCTTTCAGTAAAGAGGAACTTCGAAAATTCCTAGGCATACTTATACTTTCCGGTTACCACAAATTGCCTAGCGAGAGGTCGTACTGGAGCTTAGATGATGATCTAGGTGTAACATTAGTTTCAGAATGTATGTCAAGAAATAGATTCATGGAAATAAAAAGAAATCTGCATTTTGCAGATAATACTTTGGCTAATAACTCTAATGATAAAATGTTCAAATTGCGGCCACTTTGTAATGTTTTACAAAGAAAATTTTGTCAATTTGGGATGTTACATAAAGATTTATCGATAGACGAATCAATGGTCAAGCACTACGGACACCATTCGGCCAAGCAATTTATTATGGGTAAGCCTGTGCGTGCGTAATTGGGCGTTGACTAGTTACGATGGCTATTGTTATACATTTGATGTGTATTGCGGTAAATCGTTAGAAGCTACTACTGATCCCCTTGGCTCTCGCGTTGTGAAGACTTTGCTGAACAAAGCGCCAACAAAACCTGAAGAACACGTCGTCTATTTTGACAATTTTTTTACCAATTACGATTTGCTTGTTGATTTGAAGAAGCTCGGTTACAGGGCTACTGGTACCTTACGAGAGAACAGAACCAAACGGTGTCCTTTGATTACATCTAAGGAGATGCGGAAAAGGCCTAGAGCGGAATACGACCACAGATTTGATAAGTCTAACGAAATTTTATTAGTTAGGTGGAAAGACAATAATGTTTGTACTATTGGAACAAATTTCGATTACTTAGAACCACTTGGAAAAGTCAAAAGGTGGTGTCCCATAAGGAAACAAAAAGTAGACGTAGACATACCGCATGTATTCCAAAATTATAACAAGGGGATGGGCGGGGTTGATCAGATGGATCAGTCCATCGGACTTTACCGAATTGGGGTGAGAGGAAAAAGTGGTGGTGGGTCTTGTTCACTTATATGGTGGATATGGCAATTTCCAATGCATGGAGACTACATTGCATTGCAAACTCAGATAGTCGAATGGATCAGCTAGCATTCCGCAGACATATTGCACGTACATATCTGAGTAATAAAAAGCCCTATAAGAATAGACCGTCTTCCTCTAGGATTGATGGAGAAGAAAGAACAAACAATGGCCATAATCCGGAAAAAATACCAAACCAACTTAGATGTACTGTGTGCTCCAATAGAGTCAAAACCGCTTGTGGAAAGTGCCCGAAAACACTGTGTCTGGATAGAGGATGCTTTGCTAAATATCACTCTTAGGCGCCCATTGTACTAAACTTAGTACACCCCAAAAAACCCAACTTTTTATAAAAACATTTTTTTTCTTTATCTTTTTTGTTCATAAGAAAGTATTTTTGTGCCGTAAATAAACATTGATTATGTAAAATTTATCGTAGTTTTAATTTGGGCGTTAATGGGTTAAATATTTTTTTTACGTCTACTACGGGGTCATGTTTGTCCTTTTGTTACACTAGCAAGCCTAAAGATAAATTCAAGCCAAGGATACACTAAGGCACAAATGATTGTGACACGGATCGCCATTGAAGTTGGGGTGAATTAGCGTGACGTTGACGCTGTCGACATGTCTGGCAACATCGCGCGACACGGGTATGCACTACATAGGGAGCTGGAGTCGCGCGTTGTTACAATGTGCGATTGTCAGGCGATGTTTCATGAAGTCGCAAGATGTTGTCTGACGTCACACAGTACAGTTTGTCTATTGATGAATGAAAATCAATGAAAGCGCCACTGGTCGTGGTACCAACCAAATAAATTCGAAAATTAACCTTTAAATAAATGTGCAATGTAAACAATACTTATTGTAGTCATAAAATCGTTTATTTTGTAGGTTTTTCAGATCTGGCAGATGAAATATACACTACACAGTAATATGATGCTTACTCGTCATAGCCACTACTCGAGCGAAAACTTAATCTCAATTTGATAAAAGTCCAGCATCCTGTTAATTGTTTTTTATATTTGATGGGCCGAAAATAATAAAAATACTTTACTGAAAAAGTAAAAAAAAAATTTTTAGATATGTACAAGATTTTTAACCGTAATCGTTTATTCATAAAAAGAAGAAATACGCCTCTCTATCCGCTTTTGACTTACGTCAAAACCGTCAACTCTCAAACGCACGCCAAAGCGCGTTCCTGTATCTTAATTTCTTGAAATATTAGCATGAATAATTCAAAAATGTAGGTTATCTCTGTTAGCTACAGTGAATGTTCATAAGTGTTTCATTCCAGGATATTCTGTCGTGTTAGAAAAGTGCGTAATATAAACCTGGAACTAATCTAGCGGCCATATTTGTAGACGGTCGTCGGTGTTCTTTCTGTATATCGTATTTCTTTAGTAAATAACTTTATTTTTTCTTAATTGTTCTCAAATCTTATTTAATTTCTACATTTAATAAATTTCCAACCAAAATGCTCCCTTAAATATTTCGTCTTGTGTGTTTGTGCTACTAATTCAACCAATTTCCGTACACTCATTTACAATTTGATTTTAGTTTGAATTGCTAAATAAAAATAACAATTGAAGATACTGTGAGGTGTAACAATGTCTAACGTTGGCTATGACCTTGATACTTCAGGCGGGCTTATGCCGGTTTGTTGTTTTAAAACTTTATTTTAGATAGTTTGAATATTATAGCTACTTGATTTTGGTATCTGGCGCCATTTTAGCGAGCTGATTTTTATGAGCCAGCTTCCGTGAAAAAAGGCTTCTCTAAGTATGTTTTGGGATGTATTTTAGCTCATTCGTGCCCTGATAAAGCCTCCTGACGAGGACGTAAGCACACAGAAGCCGAAGAAGCCGCAACATCCGTATTATAAGAGGCCTGGTAAAGGTCACAATCATGATTCTTGCGACGCGTGTGGGGAAGGCGGCGACCTCATATGTTGTGACCGTTGCCCCGCTAGTTTCCACCTCGGATGCTAGTAAGTAGCTTGGTGAATGATTACATAATAATTTAAACTTAATGAGTAACAATAAAAAAGAAACATTTACATACTATACATAGGATAACAAATGATACTCAGACACAATATATGTATATGCGGAGTAAAAGAAATAAAACGAAGCAATAATATATAAAATTATGAGAAATAAATACAGAGTAGTATTACTTGTATAGAAGTAAACAAAAAGTAGTTAAACAGCACATAAAAAAATAGTTAAAGACACATATATTTTAAATATATGTGTGCAAATTATAATAAACTAAAATTTGCTTATTTCGGGTCTTGAACTGAACTACTACTTGAAGCAAACCAAATTGCTTCCTGCCCCTCCTGAGTTTCAGACTATAACAAACCACAGTTAATTTTCATGAATACGGAAGTTTATTTTGGTAGTTGATACCTAGTCAAATGAAATATTTTTATTGGAATATCACTTATATCACAAACAATATACATAGATAGCCGTTACCTGCGACTTCGTCAACATCACTACCTAGTATAAAACAAAGTCGCTATCCACTGTCTGTTTGTCCCTATGTATGCTTAAATCTTTAAAACTATGCAATAGATTTTGATGCGGTTATTTTAATAGATAAAGTGATTCTTAACTCGTCGAGTACCGTCATTATAGACACAATTATAGAACAATAGATTGCGGTCACCGGTGACCGCTTGGTGTTTGACAGTTTAAGGAAGGTTTATAAGTATAATAGATGCGAATTGCACCCGTGCGAAGCCAGGTGGGTCGTTAGTATAAGAATAATGGCTACTGGCAGAAGTTGGGTTTCTTTAAACTGTCAAACTATTGTTCTATAATTGTGTCTATAATGACGGTACTCGACGAGTTAATAATTTATTTGCATTACTATTGTAGTTAGTACTATTGTTGAAATTCAAAATTGTCATAGTTGAAAAAATTGTTATTATGGGATAACTGTAATAGTTAGACATGATATCACAGACTTTAACGATGATATTAATGTCCTCTGTAATACTTTACTACATCACTTTGCTCTATTGCCTATATTTTCCACAACACACATGTGATTTTTTCACACATCACTTACATTGTCGTAATTTTCACATGGTTCCTTTTTTCCTCTTATCAAATATAGCCTATGTTGAGCAGGGATAATGTAAGATTCCAATGTTAAAAGAATTTTTCAAATTGGTGCGGTTGTTTCGGAGCCTATTCCATTCCAACAAACAAAATACCATACCTTTCCCCTGTATAATATTAGTGTAGATTGCAACCTATGATGGGTTATATTTTAGTGTCAAATAGCAGTTATATTTTTTAAAGGAATATTAGCTGAAGGAATAAAAAAAAATTATGGACAGATCGAGGAATGAAAGTATAATTGATCTTTCAAATTTAATTGCATATAAAATCTAAATAATTTATTTTAGAACAAGAAAGCTACCCAATTTAAATATACACTATACAGTTTTCTTCTTTACGTTCCAGTGATCCACCGTTGGATGAGAATGATATTCCAGCTGGTTTGTGGCTGTGCAAAGAGTGCCGGGCTGCTGATGAGAACAAGCCCGCGAGCTCCCGCAGCAGCAGAGCTCAGTCACCCGTGGACAACAAGTCTGATACGGAGAAGAAATCTGGGTAACTTGATATTTTGAAGCATTTCTACTGCTGCAGTAGTTAGTTGAGAACTAGTCATATTCAATATTTATATCGAAACGTCGAAAATTGTTTACTTCTCCTGTACCATGATAATAATCATTATATCTTACATGTTTTATAGAGATATGTTGTACAATCGCCGAATTCGAATTCGAACGATTTGCTGGAATATTACTGAATATTTAAATTATTGATTATATTCAAAAACGGAATTCAAAACCAGTCATGTTAATTTGTTTCTAATTAAGAACCAATATAAATAGGTCGTTTAAAATTTTATGAAATCAACAATTAACAAATATACAGGGTGTCCCTGAAGCCGACGATCAAATGGCACCAGGTTGATCAATCAGACTAAAGTAGTTGGTTCAGAATTTATGCTTCAGTAATACTAAAGCACTATTTAGGAAAATGTAAGCAAAACTATAGGCGAAAAAATAAAAAAAAGTAGCAACAAGAGTTAAAAGACTGGCACAGGTGTACTTTTTCGTGAATCACACATAAGTCATTGTAATCAAAAAGCTATCTGACTTGGACTTTTTATATTTTTCCGATAACTGTTGGAATCTCGCCGATCACCTGGTGACATTTGTTCGTCGACTTCAGGGGCACCCTGTATTTATTTTCTAACATGTAACAAATAAATACTACTACATATAAATAAAACAATAGCACATCGTACATAGGTGAATGATTCGAGGAATTTCCGACACGTCTCTATTAACTATTTTAATAAGAAAGATCTGAGTATTAGCTACAGAGTATAAAATATTATGCTTTCAACCATGATCAGTGACAATGTTAAAATAGAAGTTTAAAAAATAAACTGTTTGGATCCTTGACAGTGGCTTTGTCTCATTATTAGTTGTTTCAAAAACTAACAAAAATCAATGGTTTCAATAAAAATATCTCGCAGCTATTCGTGGTGCCTGGAATTAGTTGCTTTGCCCTTAACGCGTGCGGATGCGGAGACGCGATTAATATAAAAAGGTACAGTGAAACGAAACGTAAACCGTCATTTAGAATGCAGATTTTGACAGATACTTCTTTTTTATTATTATGGCAACTTTGACAATTGAGTATCCACGAGCAGATACGCTGTTTGTGCGCCAAACACTGTCCGCTACTTTTGAATTAATTTGGAAGAAAATATGAGGTAGGTAGTAAGTACAAAGTACGTGAGCTTTTCCTAAAGAGGTTGGCTGAATCATCGCGCTAACTATCCACTGTGTACTAGTAAGCAAGTATATATTTATATATTATGTATATATGTATGTATGTAGGCATATTGTACTCATGTGTAGGTATACATTATAATTAAATTTATTTATGTATGTATATCTCCGAAATATATTAGTTTATCTTTCATTGTTAAATAAAATCACTGCTTGCTTCTTGCACCTACCATTTACTCTTGTCTGCATCACCCAAGGGTCAGACTGGTAGAAAATGCCTGCGGCATTAAGTCCACCTTTTTGTACATTTTGTGCATGAAGCATATTAAATAAATAAATAAGTAGAGGCATTTTTCAAAAATCAGAATATGGGGCTAACCGTCCTATCTGCTGTGACGCCGAGTGATATTATTGTATGTTTTTATATTAATATAGTGAATATAGGTAACATGGTATTTTTATAATTATGAATAACTGCCATTCATAAGGTTATTTCAAACCATGAAAGAAATAGGACCCGCTGCGCGGGGCTTCATAAATTGAAGATGGTAAGGCTTGCCCTGTGTTCAATTTAATAAGAAGATTTTTTTCCAACCACTGATATTTTTAAGAGGTGACTCCCCTACCCTCGCTTCATAGGAACTTCATAAAAGTGCGACGTATTGTTAAACTTTTGCTAAATTATTCTTCATCAGCCTTTTATAGTCCCACTGTTTAGAAGAGGTCTCTTTTCAGACGGAGAAGGAATGAATAGTATCTACTATCGCGAGATAAAGACTACTGCGCGGTTTCATCCGCTGCTTGGCTCGTATTAATCGTGACGTTGTGTTTTATAACACAAGAGTATTATTCAAGTCGGAACTAGTAGTGCAGGAGATTAGCTTTTTTAATATTTCCAAAATTATTTTTCTTTAGCTTACGGAACCGCTCCAACTCTAAGAAGGCTAAGGACGATGAGATAGAAATAAAGCAGGAAGTGGAAAAAGAACTGTCTCCGATGGAGATCCTAGTGAAGGCTGCGAAGATAATGAACCCGAAGCAGTTCGAACTACCCCGGGAGATGAGGATACCATGTATATTCCCAGGAACTGACAAAGGTAAATTTTAGTTTTGATTCTTATTATTATCTCAATAGGTATGTATTTTGCCTTTTTCCCTTTTTGTTTATGTTATCTAAAAATTCTATTTTATATGTTTAAGTGTTTGCTTAAATATTGTGCTGTTTTGAAGCTTTTAAAAAACGAAAGTCATTTAATTCGTTAATTATTAGACAGTTAATTCAGACACAAAATTTAAGGTTTAATATTTTTTCCTTATGTTTAAAGCTTAAACATTCGGGGAAATATACCATCCAATTGAAACCCTCTTTTTAAGATTAGAACCAAAAAAGTTATGAAATAACATCTCATTTAAATTAAATTAAAATAGTATTGTAATGGCATTATTGAAATACAGAACAAGCAATCAGTATATTTAAATAATAACGTCCATACTCCAATGTTCTCAGACCCAGGTAAGAACGGCAACAGTTCGCTGGTGACGGTGGACGCGTGGGGCTGCGTGCCGCTGCCGGCCAAGGCGTGCTTCGTGTGCCAGGCCACCTGCAAGCACGCGCCGCTACTGCAGTGTGACTACTGCCCCTTGCTGTTCCACCAGGTACGGCGTTACTATACCCCTATGTTTGTCGCGGAGAACCTAACGGGTAACCGGGGCTCCGGCTCGACGTGCAGGAGAAGGAACGGCGTGGTTTTTAGTCAGTAAGAGTCTGGCACTCCCTCCCGCCTCACCCAGGCGAGAGAAGTCATTCGATTATTTTCCCCCCTTAAAAAAAATACCTTTGTTTTTGTATTTACTTAATATTTTCTCTCCTGTAATTTTACTCTTACCGTTTTATCAAGTTTTGGGTGATTAGCGTGCTCCATAATCAGCCACATCATCGCTTAAGACTTGGCGAGTAAACCAAACACTAATGTTTAAATCTTATTCACCGCTCAATGGATAACTGAAATCCAACAAAAATCATTGATTTACTAAAAAGAAACTTACTACCCATTTAATTTACCTAATCTAATCAACTACTACAAATTTATTCCAGGATTGCTTGGACCCACCACTGACCGCACTGCCGACCGGACGCTGGATGTGTCCCAATCATGTAGAACAATATATTGTGAGTATACAAACACAAAATAATAATTCCTGATTTTTTTTCACGAAAATCATTAAAAGTAACTTTTCTTGGGTAGACCTAAGAAAAAGAATGAACAATTATCAAAATACATTTTTTATGGCAATTTTTTCAATGCTCAGATTAACTGAGGGATATTTGACAATTCTTCCACACTAAAAACTGTCAAAACTGAGCAATTTTATTCTACAGTTAAAATTTAACTGTCCTTAAACGACTCTTTGTGTTACGAGTGTCAATGGGTGGCATTTACCATCATCAAGTTATAGTAGTAGATTTATGTGCTTGTTTGCCACCTGTACAAAAGTTACTGTGCATCCATTTCTATTCCTTGTATGATTTTATGACATGATTTCCTTCTAATTCAGGATTGGAAGCTCGTGAACTCAATATCAGCGACGGAGCGCGTCGCGCTGTGGGAGAAGTTCTCCGGACCAGTGGACCAGCAGGCTGTGAAGGTGGACTTCATTCGAAGGGCCAGGAAGGTCCGCCCTGCATTCCGGTGAGTTTGCAATAGTCCCGTTGATATCCATCCCCTAAATTTGGTCATACAAAAGTATTCTCTAAACATTAGAAATAAGGTCTATAATGTAATGTAATATTAGTGGAAAGCGGTCACCGGTGACCGCTTGGGGATTTATGGGTTAATGTATGTACTACTAATTAAGTAATTCACAAAATTGCCACTAGGGGCGCTGATGACTACTTACATAATTTTTCCCAGTACTGTTATTCCTATTATGTAATAATCTTATTGTTAACACTGAACATTATTTTAGACTTTAATTTCCAGATAATTCTGAGAGTGAAAGTATGTGTCATTACAGACTGCAGGAGCATTTAGCCCTCGACATTGGTAGCCTCATTCCAATATACTAATTATTGTTGTATGTCCCCCAGTATAAAGGTCCCAGTGGCCCTGCGCGGCCGCGTGGTAGTCCCCGCGATGGTCCGGCACCACTACTGCCACCCGCCGCCCCTGCTGCCCAGTCGCAGGGAGTATGTACGCTGCAGGAACGGTCAGTACACTAATACTTCAATAACTAACACTTTACTATAATATAACGATTTTTTTTTAAAATCGAAAAACGAAAAAACCATTAAATCGTTATAATATAACGATTTAATGATTTTTTTTTTTTTTATAAATATAGTGCATAAGAATACACATACTAGCAAGGAACCCTATATTTATAATGTTGAATCAAATGCAAATAGTATTTTTTTAAGTCCCACGAATCCAAATGAAGTTTTTAATACAATTAATTCTTTGAAAAATTCTAAGTCCGCAGGATATGACGACATTAATTCAATCTTGTTGAAAACTGTAGCTAGGTCTATAGCTGAACCGTTGGCACATATAATTAATCTTTCACTAGAACAAGGATGTTTTCCAGAGAAATTAAAATTGGCAATAATAAAACCTCTACACAAAAAAGGATCAAAACTCGATAGAAACAATTACAGACCTATTGCACTTACCCCTGTTATATCCAAGGTATTTGAACGGATTATGTACAAAAGAGTCTTGAATTTCTTGGATAAATATGACATCCTAGCAAAGGAACAGTTTGGTTTCAGAAGATACAGATCTACACAGTTGGCCACCTACACATTAGTAAACAGCATTATTAACAATATTAACAATGGAGTTCCCACATCCGCCTTACTACTAGACTTGAGTAAAGCATTTGACTTTGTAGATCATTCCTTACTCCTTTCAAAATTAGCAAATTGTGGAATTAGAGGCTCATCACTGTCGTGGTTTCGATCATATTTGCAAAATAGAAAACAGCTTACTAGAATAACTAAATTTGACAAAAAAAGTAATAGCGTAATAAAATTCGATTCTCAAGCAAGAGTCAACTATTTTGGTGTACCTCAAGGTAGTATTTTGGGGCCTTTGTTATTCCTTATCTTTGTCAATGATCTCCCACGTGCGCTTATACACGAATGTGTCTTATTTGCGGACGACACAACAATTATTTTGGATTGCAAAAATAGGGCTACATATGAAGCTGAAATAAATAAAACCTTAAATGATGTTATTAGGTGGCTTAGTATTAACAAATTAAAAATAAATATAGAAAAAACTAAAATTATTAATTTTAAAACATTTAAAAGTAAAACTATCGAACTAAATTTAAGTTATAATAATACACTTATTCAGCAGATTCATAATGCCAAATTTTTGGGTGTAACTCTTGACTCTCATTTCACGTGGAAGGAACATATTAACTACTTATGCAAGAAAATTAACAAGTTTGTCTTTGCACTTCGGAAAATAAAAGACGTAACATCAATTCAAAGTTCCATTATGGTGTATCATGCATATATTTGTTCCATAATACGTTATGGTATCGTCATATGGGGAAACTCCTCTGAAATCATAAGGGTCTTTGTGGCCCAAAAAAAGTGCAATCGTGCAATGTTTGGCATGGGATGGTCGGATTCTTGCAAACCCGTATTTAAATCTAAAGGATTGTTGACTGTTCCTAGCATTTATATTTACGAAGTGGCTAAGTTTGTGAAATATCATAGTTATTTGTTCGTTGCTAACGATAATGCTAACAGACGCTTGATCACTCAGCTGCCCCTGAAAATGCCCATCCCTAAACTAGAGCTTTATAGGAAAAGTTGTGCATATATGGCGCCGCTCATATTTAACTGTCTACCCCGAGGAATTAGCGAGCTGCCATATAAACCGTTTTGTCGTGCCTTACAAAAGTGGTTGGTTCAGGAGAGTTTTTATTCTACCCGAGACTTCCTAAGTAACAGCAGCTGTAGGTATGCAGCTTTTTAAATCATTGTATCATCGTGCTAATCAGTGCCTCCATGTTTTTTGACCAAAATTAATTATAAATTTTTCACCTGACTTCCTGTTTTGCTATGACAATTAATTTATTGACTTTTTAGTATATTAAAATTTGACTACAATATCTGATACATAATTTCTTCATGACATCTTAATTTTATTGACATTCCTAATTTATTTTCTGACTTTACCTGTTTTAATTTATTTGAATTGTTATCAATAATAATAATACTAATTTTAATATAATTGTTCTTTAATTAGACATAAATTAATACTGTTATTACAATTTTATATTTCTACACCGGTAACGGTAGTATGTGTGGAACTTTGTTAATTTTAAGATCTGTGTGCACCATGTACTGAGAAATAAATGACATTCATTCATTCATTCATTCATTCATTC